>CM053599.1:132365567-132379759 GCA_028646575.1 Pseudocheirus occidentalis | reverse complement strand
CTCAAAAGCATTCTGAAGAGAATAATTCCTTCATAATTAGAGTGGAGCAAGTGGAAGCTAATGACTTTATGAGAAACCAAGATACTATTAAACTGTTACAAAGAAATGAAAAATAGAAAGCAATATGAAATATCTCCTTGAAAAAGCCACTGAGCTAGAAAATAGATCCAGGAGAGACAATATGAAAATTATTGGTGTACCTGAAACCCATGAGCAGAAGAAGAACTTGGAAAGCATCCTTTAAGAAGTCCTCAAAGAAAATTTCCCTGATGTTTTAGACTCAGAGGGAAAAATAGAACTTGAAAGAATTCACCGATCACCTCTTCAAAAAGATCCCGAAAAGAAAACTCCTAGAAATGTTATTGCCAAGTTCCTGAATACCCAGTGAGGAGGAGCACTAGCAGAGCAGGGCTTACAACCACAGTGGAGGGGAGGACCCTTGTCACAGTTTCAGGGCAGAAAAGAGAATTTGTAGTTGCTCATAGACCACAGCACAGGCTAGGAGAGTAGTAAGAGAAAGAAACAAAGAAACAAAGAAACAAAGAAAGAAAGAAAGGAAGGAAGGAAGAAAGAAAGAAAGAAAGAAAGAAAGAAAGAAAGAAAGAAAGAAAGAAAGAAAGAAAGAAAGAAAGAAAGAAAGAAAGGAAATACTGAAGAAAATAACACCTTAAAAAACAGACTAGGTCCAAAATACCAATGAGGAAAAGAATGCCTTAAAAAGCAGATATGGACAAATGGAAAAGGAGGTCCAAAAGTTCACTGAAGAAAATAATTCCTTAAAAATTAGAATGAGGGGTGGCTAGACAGTGCAGTGAAGAAAGCATCGGCTCTGGAGTCAGGAGCACCTGAGTTTAAATCCAACCTTAGACACTAAACACAAAAACTAGCCGTGTGACCTTGGGCAAGTCATTTAACCCCAATTGCCCTCCAAAAAGCAAAAAAAAATAGAATGGAGAAAATGGAAGCTAATGACTTTATGAGAAATCAGGAAACAGTAAAACAAAACCAAAAGAATGGGGAAAAATAGAAGACAATGTGAAATATTTCATTGTAAAAACAACTGACCTGGAAAATAGATCTAGGAGAGATATTCTTCAAATTATTGGACAAACTGAAAGCCATGATCAAAAAAAAAACCTAGACATCATCTTCCAAGAAGTTATCAAGTAAAACTGGCCTGATAGCCCAGCTGCAGAGGGTAATGAAAAGAATTCAACAATCATCTCCTGAAAGAGATCCCAAAATGAAAACTGCCAGGAATATTATAGCCAAATTTCAGAGTTCCCAGGTCAAGGAGAAAATGTTACAAGTAGTCAGAAAGAAACTTTTAAAATTGTAGAGCCACAATCAGGATAACACAAGATTTAGCAACTTCTACATTAAAGGATCAGAGGGCTTGAAATATGGTATTGCAGAGGCAAAGGAGCTAAAATTACAACCCAGAATCAGCCACGCAGCAAAACTGAGTATAATCCTTAGGGGCTGAAGGATGGGTTTGGGGAGAAATGGATGTTCAATGAGACAGAAGACTTCCAAGGATTCTTGATGAAAAGCCCAGAGCTGAATAGAAAAACTGACTATCAAATATAAGACTCAAAGGAAGCATAAAAAGGTAAACAGGAAAGGGAAATCATAATGGATTGAATAAGGTTAAAGTGTTTACATTCCTATATGAGAAGATGAGATTTGTAACTTGTAAGACATTTCTCATCATTAGGGTAGTAAGGAGTATAGACAGACAGAAGGCACAGGTGTGAGTTGAATATGAAGGGATAATATATAAAAAATAAAATTAAGGAGATAGGGAGGAATGTACTGGGAGAAAGAGAAAGGGAGAGGTAGAATGGGGTAAATTATCTCACATAAAAGTTTTAAAAGTGAATGTTAAAAACTGTTTTTATATGTAACTGAAAAATAAAATACCAGAAAAAATAAAAATTAAGTTTACCAATCTTTCTTTGTCCTCTTTTGCCTCAATGTGAAAGCATGGTCAATCTTCTCTTCCTGGAACAGACACCCTCTTCATTTTTACCTGTGATGATCTTCCTCTTCCTTCAGGACTCATTTATCAGTGAAGCCTTCCCTAATCCCAGTCCCACCTAGGAGTGGTCTTTCCCTCTTCAAATCTCTGTCAGTTTTTTTGTTTGACCTCTTCTAGTTTCTTTTATAGTCTAATTTGCATTACAATTGTGTACATGTTTTATTCTCTCTCCCATTAGATTGTAAATTCAAGTGCAATGATTGTGACTTTTCACCATTATAACCCCTCTGTTTGGCAAAATATATTTTATTCCAGTAGCAGGAGTGCTTTAGAGGGGAAAGAAAAAGCAGCAAGGAATGTAATTACCTCCCTTTTATTATATTCATTACAACTTGAGGGTTCCAGGGGAGCCACACAACAACAACAAAATCCTTCCTAGCTCAGAGCTAGGCAATCAGTCCATAACTGGGGACATGAACATGAGCCAAGTGTAGAATTGATTTTTGAAAAACCATAGGCCAATCTCCCTCATGAATATAGATGCAAAAATTTTAAATAAAATATTAGCAAAAAGACTTCAGCAACTTATCACAAGAATAATACATTTTGATCAGATTGGATTTATTCTGGGAATGCAAGGATAGTTCAATATTAGGAAAACCATCAGTATCATTGCTCATATCAACAATATGAAACCATATGACTACCTCAATAGATGCAGAAAAAGCTTTTTACAAAATACAACATCTATTCCTATTAAAAACACTAGAAAGTATAGGAATAAATGAAGTTTTCCTTAGAATAATAGATAGCATCTACTTAAAGCCATCAGCATGTATTATATGTAATGGGCATAAATTAGAAGCATTTTCAATATGATTAGGGGTGAAACAAGGATGTCTACTATCACCCCTCTTAGTCTGGTACTAGAAATGTTAGCAGTAGCAATTAGAGAAGAAAAAGAAATCAAAGGAATAAAATTAGGCAAAGAAGAGAGTAAGCTGTCACTCTGCAGATGATATGATGATATACTTGGAGAATCCTAGAGAATCAAGTAAAAAACTTCTTGAAACAATAAATAAATTTAGCAAATTTGCAGGATATAAAATAAACCCACATAAATCCTCAGCATTCCTATATATTTCCAACAAAGTCCAACAGCAAGAGATAGTAAGAGAAACCCCATTTAAAGTTAATGCAGACATTATAAAATATTTGGGAATCTACTTGCCAACACAAACCTAGTACCTTTATGAACACAACTACAAAACACTTTTCACACAAATGAAATCGGATCTAACTAATTGGAAAAACATCAATTGCTCATGGCTGGGTTGAGCTAATATAATAAAAATGACAGTTTTACCTAAATTAAATTACCAATCTACCAAAAACCAATCTACCAAAAAATTGCTTTATAGAACTAGAAAAAATAGTGACAAAACTCATTTGGAAAAACAAAAGGTCTAGAACGTCAAGGCAATGAAAAAAAATGCTAGGGAAGGTGGCCTAGCTGTACCAGATTTTAATCTGTATTATAAAGTGGCAGTCATCAAAACTGCTTGGTACTGGCTAAGGAATAGAGTAGTGGATCAGTGGAATAGATTGGGTACAAAAGACTCAGTAGTCAACAATTATAATAATATACTATTTGATAAGCCCAAAGACTCCAGTTTTGGGGATAAGAACTATCTGACAAAAACTGCTGGGAAAATTGGAATATAGTATGGCAGAAACTGGGCATAGTCCATCATATAACACCATACACCAAAGTCAAGTATAAATGGGTGCATGATCTAGGTATAAAGACTGATAGTGTAAGTAATCTAGGAAAGCAAGGAATAGTTTATCTGTCGGATTTATGGAGTTGGAAAGACTTTTTGACTAAAGAAGAGTTGGAGAGCATTATAAAATGCAATATGGATAATCTCAGTTACATTAAATTGAAAAGTTTCTGTACAAACAAAGCCAACATAATCAAGATTAAGAGGGAAGTGGGAAACTGGGAACAAAATTTTACAACCAGTGTCTCTGATAAAGGCCTCCTTTCTAACATATACAGGGAATTAAGTAAAATCTATAAGAATACACATCATTCCCTAATTGATAAATGGTAAAAGATATGAACAGGCAATTTTCAGAGGTAGAAATTGAAGGTATCTATAAGCATATGAAAAAATGCCCTAAATCACTATTAATTTGAGAAATGGAAATCAAAACAACTTTGAGGTCCGCATCTCTCCAGTCAGATTGGCTAAGATGACAAAACAGGAAAATGACAAATGCTGGAGAGGATGTGGAAAAATTGGAACACTAATGCATTGTTGGTGCAGGTGTGAACTGATTCAACTATTCTGGAGGGCAATCTGGAACTATGCCCAAAGGGCTATAAATAATTGTATACCCTTTGGCCCAGTAATACCACTTCTGGAGTTGTATCCCAAAGAGATCATAGAAGTGGGAGGAAGACCCATGTGTACAAAAATATTTGTTGCAGCTCTCTTTGTGGTGGCAAAGCATTGGAAATTAAGGGGATGCCTATCAATCAGGGAATGGCTAAACAAGTTGTGGTATATGCATGTAATGGAATACTATTGTGCTATAAGAAATGGGGAGGAGACAGTCTTCATAATATCCTGTAGAGACTTATATGAACTGATGCTAAGTGAGAAGAGCAGAACCAGGAAAAATTTGTACACAATTACAGACATATCTTATGTGTGACAACCAGCTTTGATGAACTGGACTCTTCTCAGCAATGCATAGTTATAAGAAAACTCTACAAGTATCAGGATGGAAGGAGATATCTACACTCAGAGATAGATGTAGAAAGAACAGAGTTTAAATGGAGACTGAAGCAATACATGTCATTGTTCTTTTTCATGTTTGGTATTCTTTCTTTTTTGCGATTGTTCACTCCATTGGTTACAACCCTTCGATACAACCAGACTAATGTTCAGCGTGAAAGTATTTGCAAATACTATGCTTGATTGTACGCTGCCATTGGGTGTTGGGGGGAAGGGGAGGGGAGAAGATTTGAAACTCAAGGGATTCTGGAACTGAATCTTGTAAACTAAAAGCAAACAAACAAATCAATTTTTAAAATTAAAAAAAAAAAGAAAAACTATAGGCCAAAATTGATCTCTTTGCCTGATACACTAAAGCCTAAGAGTAACAGAATGTTACATTAGGAAACCATAGAGGTCAAATGATTTATTCAGAATCACACAAATGGGAAGTGGGAGAATCAGGACTCAAACCTGGGCCTTCTGATTTCCAAATCTAGCATTCTTCCTATCATATCACACAACCCCTCTCATTTGATCCTCCCCAAGACTCTGTGAGTAGGCCAAGGCATTTTTTTATTGGAGATCTTGATCTCTGATTTTCTTGATTTCCCCCAATGAAGACACTCTTTTGACCAAAGCATATTGGTAACTGTTCTTCACCTGTCACAGAATTGTCAGAAGACAATGAGAGGTAAAGGAACATGGCCAGGCTTACAATATCAGTATATTTTAAAGAACTTGATCTCGGGTCTTCTTGACCCTGTGGCCAGCTTTCCATCTACCACAGTACGCTTCCTTTCCCCCACTTATAATTGAGCAAATATTCTCTCCATTTTACGAATGAACACACTGAGGCCCAAGCAGATGAAATAACTTCCCTCAAGTAACATGGCTAATTAATTATAAGGTTGGAATTGAAATACAAGTCAAAGGATTCCTGTATTCTTCCCACTATACACTTTGCACAACTTGCTGATTGGCAGGCCACTAAAACAAGCAGCATTCTGGCTTTTTCCACTGGGTAGATAGGTTCTCTTGGTAGCATGGAGAAGCAGCCTTAGCGGTTTCTGAAGAGGCAGAACTATTTTATTCATTCTCCTCATTCCTACTACAGAGAATTTACTCTACTCTGACTTCAACCTATAGCCAAACATGCCTTCCAGTCAAGAAAAATAAATTCTCCTCCCAGAACTTGAGATAGTCAATCTAACAAAGTAAACAATGCTGGCAACAGATGGTTCTTCAGACGTGCTCAGACTTTCAGCCAAGGAACATACAATTCAAAACTAAAAACACTTTAACTAGAAAAACTTCACTGTCCAGAACACATCCAAGAATCAAGGCAGGAGCAAATAAAACTTTAAGTAGCCAGAATGGATGTCAAAGAGCCTGGACACTAATGTTCATGAACTTTCCCAATGGGAGAGACCCTGGGGCTATCAATCAGGTCAGATCAAAAGCAACAAATAAATGGAGGGTTTATGGGCAAGTGCATCAGGAGAAGTTTGACAAAGTGGTGAGAGTACAGGACATGGAATCCAGAAGATCTAGGTTCAATTTTTGCCTCAAATGGTTACTAGCTGTGTGATCACCTACAACAGAATATGCATGCGTGTTGATATCACACACATATGTATATACACATGCATACATATACATACATGCATATATGTGTGTGCTTGCGTAGGTTGATATAGATACATCTGTCTAACCTATTGGTGATTAACCCATAACTTGGACATGTACATGAACCAATTCCAAGTACAGAATTAATAGAAAAAATAGGCCAAATCTATACACTAAAGCCTAATAGTAATGGGATGTTACATTAGGAAACCACAGAGGGCAAGTGATTTATTCAAGACCATATGAATAGTAAATGGCAGAATCAGGATTCAAACCTGGAACTTCTGATTCCTAAATCAGATTGCTATAGATAGATAGATAGATAGATAGATAGATAGATAGATAGATAGAAATGATAGATAGATAGATAGAGATGTAGAGATGTAGATAGATAGATAGATAGATAGATAGATAGATAGACAGACACAAATATACACTCTAATATATGATATATGTATTATGCCATATATTAGAATATATCTATATCTCTATTCTAACATAATATTTTTGTTTGGTTTTTGCTTTTTGGAGGGAAGAGGGCAGGGCAGTTGGGGTTAAGTGACTTGCCCAAGGACACTCAGCTAGTAAGTGTTAAGTCTCTGAGGTCAGATTTGAACTCAGGTCCTCCTGACTCCAGGGCCAGTGCTCTATTCACTGCACCACCTACCTCCATCTAACATATAATATAATACATATACATGTGTTTGTATAAATGTTAGTTTTTGCTAGACCGAAAAGTAGGCAAGAGGAAGAAAAACAGAAGAACTTTAAAGATCCTAAACAGTCTGGGTCTGCCTGGCAGAAGCAAACAAGGCCCATGCTGCTCAGTAGGCCCTGGGGGCATGAGCATAATTTTAGTGCAGAACAATAACTGTAAAAGACTGAACTATATTCAGCTTGCCCTGTTTAACAAGTCAGGAATGAGTACAGCATATCCTGGAAAGATGGCCACCCCAGATGATAACAGGTTGTTTGGGGTTTTAAGTGTGGGTTCTTAAATGACTCAGTTTCTGTCATCTGTAAAATTATTTTAGTGTATATGAGTTCAAATCCTGCTTCCCTAACTCTGTGACCTTTAGCAAACCCCTTCACTATTTTGAGCCTCAGTCTCTTCATCTGTAAAATGAAGGATTGGACTAGATGACTTCTCAGCTCCCTTTCACCTCTAATCCAATGATCCTATGACCTCATTTCCCAATGATGCCAGATAGATAAATGAGGTGGGGCTGTACCAAGCCCCATCCGTCAGTCTAGACTCAGACAAGAATTTCCACTGAGACTGACCTTAATGCCTGTAAATCCCAGGGGAACTGTGCAGACAGCTGGCCTACTGGGACTAATTTTAGACAATATCCAAAGTCTTTAGTCAATTATCTTCCTGAAAATAATGAAGGTACCTGAGCCCATATGACACTATGCATTTTCTTTAAAAATAAAAAAAAGTTTGTTTACTTTAAGACCATAGGAATCCTTCATAGTCATAGACCCTTTTGTAAATTAATCACTGAGAGCTTCCAGGAGCCTGGTGTGTCTCTCCTCTCTTAGCAAAGGGAGGCTTTCCTTTTCCTAGCAAGTTGCTGTTAATTTGATGACTCCTGAGACTTCCCAAGAGTGTTTGTCATTTTTACAACAGCCATTTTTCTTTTGACTCAGGAAAATTATTAAATCAGTGTTTGCATTTGTGCGTATTCCTTAAAGTGCTGCGAAATAAGTTGGTTCCCAATGAACTTAAGGTTTTAATTCATTTTACCTTAGAGTAGCTGTGGAAGAAGTCAAAATTTTAAATGCAGGATGACATATGGCTGTTCATTATTTATACATTCTGTAGCAGACTATAAATTTTACTTTGGACATATATCGAAGCACTGAAACCATTTCGGTTGCAAACACATAAATCATGGTTACAGTTATTAGTCTAAATGTAATGCCACCCAGGTTCTAGATCAAAACCTTTAAAATCCATTATAATTGACGTCTCCTGCATAACTTATGTGTGATTTTATTAAAGGTGCTCATTATTATTTATATCTTTGAAACATTATATTCCTAGCTATGCAACCAATTCAATGTGAATTATTTGGAGATGGGGGATGGGAAAAAAAAGAAATTTATGAAAGGCAGAAAGAAATGAAAGGGGAAAGGGATGAACGTTGAGCATCTGTGTGGTCTAATTCATGCAATGATTTCAGTAATTTAGTTCCCAAATGTCTTGTCCTCTCTACCAATTGACATTCATTTGAGACAAATAAAATAGCAGCAGAACAGTGTCAGCTAAATTATAAATTAACGAAAGGGTAACTGGATGAGTAGGATTCCCCAGTGTCAGCAATTGACCATCTCCTTCGAAGACCAGAAGCACTTAGATTGGTTCATATATCATGACATCTAGAAGCCTCCTCAACCCAGAGGACAGGAACAATGATACTTCACAGACTCATTAGAAGTCTTCCTATTGATGAGTTGCTTCATTTGAAGAGTTAGAATGTAAAGTACTGGTTTGGTTACCCTCTGGGGGTTGCTACGGGTACAACTAACAAAAAGAATTCCCCTGTGTTTCCCAGGGCTGTGCACAAACTCAGGTCTAACTAACCCACCCTTTAAATCTTTCAGTCCCATTCTTCCTATACTATACTATTTTCTTATTTCTTTCCTTTTCACATTCTATTTTCTCCTTCCTTTGCTTCTTTCTTTCCACTCTTCTTTCCTTTCTTTCTCTCTTCCTTCTTTCCTTCCTCCATCCCTCCCTCCTTCCTTCTTCCTTCCCTCTCTCCCTTCTTCCCTCCTTCCTTTCCTGGTTCTCTCCTCCTTTCCTTCCTTCTTTCCTTCCTAGTTGAAAGAAACATGGCGTAGTGAATACATATCTGACCTCAAAGTCAAGAAGACCTGAGTTCAAGAACCACCTCTGACATATACACATTGTGTGACCCTAGAAAAGTAACTGAATCTTTTGGTGTTCTAGGCAACTCACTAAGATTTTAAGTTACAGAAAAGGTAGGAGGCTCTTTATCCATGAGTACCTAAGGTAATAAATGACAATTATAGTTTTTATCTTCTATTTAGACACACAAATTGTTATGTAGTGTTGTGGACAGGTAGATTAACAGATTGGCAAATAGATAATCGTGGATCTTGAAATTGTATTAATTATTAATTAATAAATTATAATAAGGATTGTAACATCCTTATTATACATTACATATTATACCAATTATATATAATATTCTCTAAAGAGTCATACATATTGGTAGCATGGTAAGTCAATCAGTCAATAAACATTCATTAAGAGCATACTCAGCACAGGCACGCACTAGGCTAAGCATTAGAGATATCAAAACAGGCAAAAGACAGTGAGTCCCTGTCCTCAAGGAGCTTACAATGTACTGAAAGAGACAAAAAGCAAACAAATACATAAAAATAAGCTAAATATAGTATAAGTAGCACATCATCAAGAGAGGGAAGGCAATACAATTAAGAGGATTTGGGAAAAGTTTCCTGTGGAAGATGGGATTTTAGCTGGGATTTAAAAGAAGCAGGGGAAGACAGTAGATGGAAATGAGGAGAGAAATCATTTCAGGTATGGGGAACAGTCAAAGAAAATGCCTAGATGTCAGAGATGGAATGTCTAGTTCCTAGAAGGGTAAGAAGGTCAGTGTCACTGGGTCAAAGAGTATGTGTCAGAGAGTAACATGTTGGAATAAGAAGACTGGAAATTAGGGGGAGGCTCAATAATGAAAGACTTTGAACACCAAACAGAGAATTTTGTATTTGATTTTGGAGGTGATAGGAAGCCATGGGAGTTTATTGAGTGGGCTGTGGGAAATAGGGGGTATTGACATGGTCAGGCCTCTGCTTTAAGAAAATTATTTTGGTAGCTAAACGGTAGATGAACTTGAATGACATGAGGTATGCAGTCCCACCAGTAAGCTATTGCAGTAGTCCAGATGTGAGGAGATGAAGACCTACCCCAGAATGGTAGCAGAAATCAGAGAAAAGGGAGCATATTTAAGAGATAAATCAAGTTGATTCATGAAATTGACAGGCCTTGGCAACAGATTGGATATGGGGAGTGAGAGATAGTGAGGAGTTAAAGATGACACCTGGGCTATGAGTCTAGGGAACTAGAACAGTGGGGTAGCCCTTGACAGAAATAGGAAAACTAGGCATGGGGGAAAGTTTGGGGTAAAGATAATAAATTCAGTTTGGGACTTGATAAGTAAGTGACATAAATAAAGAACTGACTAATGTCAGGAAGACCTAAGTTTAGGTTCTTTATTGACGTGTACTGGCTGGGTGATGTTAGGTAAGTCACTTAACCTCCCAATACCTTTAGGGACATTAAAATTATTTAAGACTTTACGTTACAGAACAACTTTTCAACTACATTTGTATTTGGCATTTCCACACTGGGAATTACCAACTATAAGTAATGATAGGAGCTTACCCTGATATTTTTATCAAGTGAAAATGCATCTTTAATTAAATTTCCAAAGCAATAAAAAAATCAAAGGTGTAAAATGAGTGTGAAAAATCCACATAGTGAATCAATCAATCAAAGGCATAAACTAATTATAAACAAGTTCTTTATCACTTGGAAAGGAATGGAGAGCTTTGAGCTGTTGATGAAACCAAGATGAAAGTTTAGAGATTAACTAAAAGAATTGAATGTACTTCTAGGTCTCTTTGTGAAAGAAGGAAATTCCAGCAAGAACAGCTTTGGATAGGAAAAAAAAGCATGCAATTTATTGCTTTGCCCTGTGGCTCTCTAAAGCATGAGCCCACTCTCCTCCATGGTCTATGTGTACCTGTGGAAGGATATGTCCCAGATTTTCAGAGAATATTTTGTATGAATTGTTCCTAAAATACTATTTTATAGTATACACTATATTAAAAACATTAATTCTGGCTAGCTAATGGGGTCATGAAGAGTTGGACACAACTGAAATGACTAAAAAACAAAAATGGTTATCTACTGAATAATTAATGGGGAACATACTAGTGGGGGCTCATGAGTAACAGTATTAGGAAACATACTGAATCTCTCAATTTTACACCTAGAATCTTGAGAGGAAAAGTAATCAGCTATACTCTGGGGACCTGACCTGCCAATGTGAATGGGAACTAGGAAGGAGATCTCCCAGAGGAGATTCTATACATATTTATGTACACATACAGGCAGAAAACACAGTTTTCATCATTGTGCTACATCTTTGATATGATTCCTGGGCATTTGAACCAGATTAAAAATAGCAACTAAGCAGCTCACACTGAATTAAACTACACCAAGCTCTGTTTTGTTACATGCTAGCAGAGGGTATATAATAAAATTAATTGCATGGGAAGGAACTCATATAACATTTCAAGAGAAGAGAAGAAGTTATCATCTGATGAAGAAAGACATCATGAAAAAGGGAAGGATTCATGGATGGCCCGGCATTGTGCCATGCAATAGTGTGATATCAGGCTCTTGCCCTTTTGTTGAGAATCTCGAATGGCAGGCGAGGGACTTTGAATTTTTTTCCATAAGCATCAGGTAGTTATGGCAGAATTTTGAGTAGTGGAGTGGAAATGGAAATAAAACTGGACTTAGAATCGAGGGAGACCTGGATTTTAATCCTGCCTCTGTAACTGAGTATATGATCATTGGCAAGTCACTTTCTCTTCAAGAGAGCAAACCTCTCTCTGGGCCCAAGTTTCCTCATCTGTGAAATGGAGTTAACATTGCCTTTGGAACATAATTCATAGAATTATTGTGAAAAATCAAATGAGAAAATGGATATAAAGTGTTTGTTTCATAAACCCTAATGCAGGTTTAATATCATCATTATTAGTCATTTCATATGTGAATATATGTAAAGAAAAAAATGCAAGAGTAATAAAAGAGATTTTTTAAAATTAGATAGCTCTATCTTAATCAATCACCAACCGGTACTTTCTAGTAGTGCTAAGAGTTGCCCTCCAGATCATAGAGCTTGTTCTCCAGAAAATCAGCGATTCAAGATACTGACTCTATATCACTAAAAACATATCTCACAATCCTTAATGAACATGTTGACAATCAAAGAACTTAATGAAATGGCATAGTAAGAAGAGAAGTAACCAACTATTTTTCCCATAAACCCAGGCCACAGTCTTCCACAAATACAAAATCAGTGAGAAGACTGAACACTCATAGAGAACACATTTAAAGACTGACATGCATAGGGAGTACATGTGACCAGGGCACACATATGGAGGAATGCACAAATAGGGAACACGTGCAGCAAATGCACATATGTAGAGAAATAAGTCAACCAGAATCAATTAAGTGCCTACTATGTGCCAGAAACCTATGCTAAGTATTGGGAGATTAAGTTAAAGGCAAAAAACAGTCTCTGCTCTCAAGGAGCTCATGGTATAAATGGAGAAGACAAAAATGCAAACAGCTATATGCAAACAAGGTATATACAGGGAAAAATTGGAGATAATCCACAGAGGAAAGAAACTGGGATTAAGGGATTAAGGGTAGTTGGGAAAGGAACAGCTGGTGTTTCCAATGATGTAATGCTTCTGATGTCTTTTAATGTCATGCCCCACTAGTTTCACTTTTCACTGGACATTGCTTGGCTGGATATATGGTCTCCTCCAGATACTGCTTTGAGAAGTCTCTTCTGAGCATTGTTCCCAATGTTGCTGCTTCTCTCCCAGTGATGGTTGCTGGGTGCTGCTTACCTGGATGCCTGGTCTCCAGAGGACAATGTTCTTGTCTTCTAGACACTGCTCCATTGGGCAACGTCCATTTGAATGTTTCTACTCTGGGCATTGCTTATTGGATGATTTTCAGTTGGATGTGTCTTCTCCACTGACCACTACTGAGCTGGATATGTTGTCTTCATCATCCAGTTTAGCTAAAATCCTTGGCTGTCTCTTCAGGGGAAGAGCTAGTGCTCTTTCAGCTTAAATAAATCCAATTTTATTTTATTCATTTTTATTCCTTCTAGAAGAGGCCTCCTCCCAGGATCTCCAGTATTATTTTTTCAGAGCCTTGGCTACTGAGGCCTCTAATCTCCTCAGCAGGACATTCTTTGACCCAGATACCTCCCAGCTAGCTAACGCCATCAGGTTAAATCTGTTCTTTTGACTCCTTTTCCTTAGTCAAGAGGCTTAAGTTCCTCTGTCCTAGACCTTAACCTGTTTTATAGTAAGCATTCTGTGTACTTCCCAATTTTAGTCTCAGAAAGCTAGACTATAAACAAGGCAACAGATATTTGTCTAGTGACTATCAAATGGTTGAGAGTCCCCAAGTTTTTGAATGCTAAGTTCCCTCCACTCTTCCATGTAGATAGGAGGGTGGGGAATAGGCAAAGCAGCAAAAAATCCTCAAGGGGCAAAGACATTGTGTCTGCTATATGTCTCATGACAATTCTGGGTCTTTTTGTGTACTGATGGGACAAAGGCAAGAAAGTCTTTCAGAACAATCCTATACTATAAAATAAAGTTCAGATTCCACTGCTTAGAACTCAAAAGGCTTTACAAAGGCAAAACCCTGCCTCATATGACTCCCCTCCAACAAACTTAATAATTCAGCCAAACTAGATTAATCACTGCACCACTTAAAAAAATTCAACTATTCCATTATTGATCATGTCATTCCCTTTTCCTACAATACACTACATCCCTTCTTTTCCTTCATTTCCAACCAACATTTAAAGTCTAAATGAGGGGGGAGGAGCCAAGATGGCGGCGTAGAAGCAGCAAGGATCAGCAGCTCCTGCACGGCCACCTTAAATACACATAAAATCAATAAATTCTACAGCTCC
>CM053599.1:132336413-132365067 GCA_028646575.1 Pseudocheirus occidentalis | reverse complement strand
ATATGTGTGACGACCAATTTTTAAAAACTGGACGCTTCTCAGCATCTCACAGTTAAAAGACAACTATACAAGTCTCAGGATGGAAGGAGATGTCTACATTCAGAGAAAGATCCAGAAAGATCAGAGTTTAAATGGAGACTGAAGCAATGCATGCTATCATTCTTTTCGATGTTTGGCTTTTGTTTCTCTTTTCTCATTGTTCACTCCATTGGCTATAACACCTATCCAACCAGACGATTGTACAATGTGAAGGAGTTTGCAGATCCTATACATGATTAGATGCCACCATGGGAGGGGTCGGGTGGGGCATGGGGAGGAAGGGGAGAAAAATCTATAACTGAAGTGACTATGGAACAGAAACTTGTAACCTAAAAGTGAACAAACAAGTTAATAAAAAAATAAAATAAAATAAAGTCTCAATGCACCTCCTTCATGAAGACTTCCTTAGTACTCTCAGTAAGGAGCTCCTTACCCCCTGGCCTTTAGTTAGCTTTACTCATACCTTATTTCCCTAATTAAACTGCAAGGTCTGTGATCTAATAAGGATCATGTTTTATCTAAATGTTGGATCTCCTTTAGCTTCTGCCTCAGTACTCTTGAATACATTAGGTGCTTAATACACATCTGTAGTATGAATGAATGAAGCCTGAGTCGGGTAAGAAAAAAAAAACTTTTGCTACAAACAAGGAATCCTAACAACAGGCAGCAGGGGTTAAAGTTGAATACTATGAAAAGCCTTCCAGGTAGGTAATCAGCTGCTGTAGGATCTTTTGTTTGTATACTGAATTGTATGTAAAATTAAAGCATTGACAAAGTAACTTGACATTGGCACATTCAAAGTGTTAAGTAGTTTGCTGAACTTTGAAATAGGTTCTTCCAAGTTCAGAGTAAGAAAAGCCTCAGTTCTAGGGAAACCCTCCCTGCCCTCCCAGAAAGTTAGAGAGCAGACCAGGGGAGGGGCTCTATAGTGGGATCGCTGTTTTTGGGTTGGGGTAGGGGAAAGACGGGGAGAAAATTTGTAACTCAAAAATCTCATGGAAATGAATGATGTAAACAAGAAAACAAATAACATTTATTATACTTAAAAAAAACAAAGAAAATCCTTAGCTCTGTATAGCATGGCCAAACAGTCCTATAATGGCTTAAGAGTATTTGTCGAAGGATGCAGGGTAGCTCATTGGTAAGGGTAAATAATCATAATTGCACACATTTCTTTAGCATCTTAAGATGTATAATCAGTCAAGCATTAAGCATCATAAAGGTCTACACTATGTGCCAGGTTCTGCACCAAGTACTGCCCATACAAAGAAGGGTAAAAGACAGTTCTTATTCTCAAGAAGCTAAAGGAGGAAGATAATATTAAAACAATTATGTGCAAACAAGATACAGCTAGGATTAAAATGGAGATGATCCACAGAGAAAAGGATTAGTATTAAAAGGAATCGGAAAAGATTTCTGGTAGAAGGTAGGGTTTTAAATGAGACTAAGGAAACCAGGGAAGCCAGGAGGAAGAGAGGGTGATGGAGGGAATTCCCGGTATAGGGGATAGGCAGTGAAAATGATGGAGTCAGGACACAAAGTGTTTTATCTGAGGCATAACCAAAGGCCAGTATCACTGCATCACAGAATAGTAAGTAGGACTTACTATTCAGTCATTTTCCATTTGTGTCTGATTCTTCATGCTCTCATTTAGGTTTTTCTTGAAAAAGATGAGGGAGTAGTTTGCCATTTCCTCCTCCAGTTAATTTTATAGATGAGGAAACTGAGGCAAACAGAGTTAAGTGACTTGCCCAGGGTCACACATTTGAACTCATGAGGATGAGTCTTCCCAATTCTAAGCCAAGTGCTCTGTTCACTTCACCACCTAGTTGCCATATAGTAAGGAGTGTAAAAAGTTTGGAAAGAGGAAAGAGCTGGGCTGTGAAGGGCTTAGAATACCGTAATGGGAATGAAAATGTGAAGATCTTCCCTGTCCCTTAATAGGTCTAAGGGAATTTGAGGACCTTTCTTTCTGCTGAAGATCTTTCATTCCCCCGATAGGCTGACCTGTGGTAGGAAGACTTTGCTGAAGGGTGGAGCAGAGCTCACAGGAATTTGAGAATCAGAGCACTTACAGCAAGAGAGAGAAGAGGATGTACCCAGGGAGACAGCTAAACTTGTGAGCATTGGTTTGGGCAAAAGGATGGTGCGACTCCATGCTGTGCTATAGTGTATTAACTTCTTTACTATGATGGATTTGACTTTCTGGTGTTGGGATTTGGTTTTTTTTTAGTGTCTGAACAAATGTTTTGCTTCTGTCTTCTATATGGAGAGTCTGTTATATTTTGCAATCCAGAGGGATGCCGGCATATTTACAGTTGTCATTGGCATTCTAAATATTGTGCTGGTGCTACAAATACAAAACAAAAGATTTTATATACTTTGTCCCAAAAGTCTCAGTGATGGTTTAAAAGCTACACTATGACTTTTGGGACACCCTGTATTTGCTCTTGGAGGTTCTAGAGAGCCACTGAAATTTATTGAGTGGAAAGTGAAGAAGAGCTCATTGTGACCCAATAAAATCTATAGTTTAGGAATATCATTTTGACAGCTGAGTGAAACCTTTAGGTGGATCTCCTACAAGTATTCTACCAACAAGAAGACAGATAGGCTCTTTGCCTTCTCCAAGGTAAAGCAGATTGTCAACGGTAAATCCAGAATCTAGATTTAGTCTTCTTTCCTCTGATGTAGCACTCTCTCTAGTAGCTCGCACTGTAAGGAGTGAATAGCTATTTGCACAGTACTTTATTTTTTTTTAGTCTTTTTAAAAAATATTTATTTACTTTTAGTTTAAAACATTCATTAAAATACATTAAAACATTAAAACACAATCCTTTGAGTTCCAAATTTTCTCTTCCTCCCTTTCCTTCTCCCGTGCCCACCATCTCAGGCAATCCAGTATAGACTCTACAAATATCTTCACATTAAACATTAGTCAAGTAGCTCACACAAAACACAAAAGAGAGACAGCAGGTAGTTTGCTTCAATCTGCATTCAGACTCTGTACAGCACTTTATAAGCATCCTTCTCTTAGAAGCAGAGATTCATATAAAGTAAGAAATGGGACAAATCTCAATTTTTAAACCATCCTCATCTTACAAACAAAAATAAGCACAATGGAAATGACACAGCTACTCCATCATCATACCATTCACCTTTGAACCAATGCAAGAGGTCAGCACCTAGGCAGTGTAGTAAATAGAGTGGAAGACCTGGAATCAGGAAGACCTAAGTACAAATCTTGCCCTAGATTTTAACCAACAGTATGGTCTTGGGCAAAGCACTTGACTTTTGTCTACCTCATTTTCCATATCTGTAAAATAGGGAAAAGAAAAGCATATTTCTTCCCTCACTGGAATCATTATTAGGATCAAAAGAAATATGCCCTAAAGTGTTATAGAAATATTGGGTATTAGTATTATTAATAATTGAATTGTAAAGAAATAGCAATTGCCAGAAATTTTAGGGTAGAAGCACTTTTAGGCTCAATCAACATTTTGTCACTTTGTCCAGAGTTAACTATGCATTTTCATTCATTATAATTCCCTTTTGATTAGGGAGAAACTCTGGATTATGTTTTTAAAGTCATATGGTTCATCCATCAGGTAAGGAAGTGACTAGGTTGCCTCTAAAAGCCCTTTTGCCTCTAAGATTGCATTTTCTATGTCCTAAGCAGCTATATTTTAAGGACATCCCAGGTGTAAACTTATGTATCCTACTAAATGTCCCTTCCAGTTCTAAGGTTTCATGTTCAATGCCCTAAAATTTTATAGTCTAAGATTTCTTCTAGCTCTGAGATTCTGTTTTACATCCTAACAGAAGAGCCTATACTTTATTAACCCTTCTAGTTCTAAGATGACAGTTCTATGTCTTAATACTCTGTATTTCAATGTCATAGATAATAGATTTGAAACTGGAAGAGATTGAGGGATTTAGCCAAATTTTTCCTTTTACACAAGACAAAACTGAGGCCCAGAAAGGTCAAATTACTTGCCTGGCCAAGGTACACAGGTAAATGGCACTACACATATTCAAACCCGGGTCCTCTGAATTCAAAGTTAGTGCTCCTTCTACTGCACTACGCTGTCTGTGAGGACTGTATATAAAGTGGGACCAAGGCAGCATAGGCTGTAATAAACTAAGCAAGTTGGGGAAAAATCATGATTTTAGCAGGTCAATATTTAGTACAAAAAAGAACTTTTGAATTTAATAAGAGTGGCTTCAATGATGAAGAAAGTCAGGGGTAGATAGTGACACACATAAGCCCTACATCCCTGCCCCAAACCTATATAATGAGACAATTTGTAAATCAGTCTATGTTAGATCAATAGGAAGAACTGCCCATTAATCATGCAAGGTGCATAGGTGCTCTTTTGCAACAGCACTGAAGCAACTCTTTGCTATGGACAATATGCTTCAAAAACAGAAATTAACGTGCCGCAGAAGCTAATTAAATTGTTCTCTCTCTCTCTCTCTCTCTCTCTCTCTCTCTCTCTCTCTCTCTCTCTCTCTCTCTCTTTTTCTTTCTCTCTCCTGTCTCCCTCTTTTTCTCTCTCTCTCCCTCTTTCTTTTTTTGTTTTTTTGTTTGTTTTTGGCTTTTGCTTTTAGGAGGGGAGAGGGCAGGGCAATTGGAGCTAAGTGACTTGCCCAAGGCTAGTGAGTGTGTCAAGTGTCTGAGGTTGAATTTGAACTCCTGACTCCAGGGCCAGTGCTCTATTCACTGCACCACCTAGCCGCCCCTCCCTGTGTGAGTGTGTGTGTGTGTGTGTGTGTGTGTGTGACACTGATGATAACGTAGACCCCAAAATCAATCTCCTATTTTAAGGCTAAAATAAAAGAGTTGCCTTTCTGTAGCCCATTGACCCATCCATAAGAGGCTTTTTGCTCTCAAGCAGTGATGATTGTCTCTTTCCAGATTTTGTTCATGTCATTTGCCCCTGCCTGGCATCCAGATCGTCACAACACTTACCTTGGAATTAATGTCCTCATCCTTCCTAATCAAAATCCTACCCATCTCTTGAAGCATAGTTCATATTCTAGCTCTTCTTGTTTCTGTTGACCACACCCTGATTCATGGTGGCCTTTCCCTTCCTGAGTTGTGTAGAAAACGTAAAGCTAATTTGATCACCATGGCCCTCATAGAGCAAACAATCATAAATGGTTCAGTATATGATAAATAACAATCCCAATTGTTGGAGAACAGAGGTTAAATCTTATTCATCTATGTATCTGCTTGCATTTAATTTGGTCCTTTGCAAAGAATAGAGACTTAATAAAATTTTTAATTCAAATTTATAAAATTCCTTCCTGCCTGACCCCAATCAAAAAAATAGCTCATTACTAGAGACAATATTGGATAGGAAAAGGATCTATGACTTTGTCAGTATAGATAATTCCTGGAGTGAGAACTCCTTTCACCAAAGCAGATTGCAATCTGGTCCACATATGAGTAGATTAGTACCAGGGAAATTTCTAGAGTGAATAGAGATTCAGTGACTTGACCACAGTGACAGGGCTAGAGGGTGTCACAGGTAGATCTGAACCCAAGTTTTCCAAACTCCTAGCCAGTATCACATTGCATCTGGTACTTAGCAAACACTAGGATCTGGGGTGCTGAATGATTCCATTTAATAATTACATTTGACCTCTCTCTCAAGAGACAAGAGACTGAAAAATAATTCACCTCTTTTCAGACTCTGGTTCTTTTTTTTTTGACCTTGAATATTTACAACATTGGGGCAGCCAGGTGGTACAAGAGATACAGCACTGGGCCAGTAGTGAGGAAGACCTGAGTTCAAATTCAGCCTCAGACACTAACTCTGTATGACTCTGGGCAAGTCACTTAACCCTGTTTGTCTCAGTTTTCACATCTTTAGAATGAACTGGAAAAGGAACTGACAAACCAATCTAGTATCATGGCTAAGAAAACCCCAAATGGGGTCACAAAGAGTCAAACATGACTGAAACAACAGAACAACAACAAATACATAAAGTTGAATATGAATATTGCTGTGTGTTAATGTTTCGCAGGTCTAGGCCCAACTTAATCAAAAGCAAACCTCAGCATGACCCAGTACCACCAACAAAACACACAAACAAATTTGACTAGAGTCCTCACAAAAGCAGTGAATTCTGGGGCACTAAAAGGAAATGGCATAGCAATAATTCACTTATAACTGAGGAATGAGTAGAAAATCACATCCATTCAAAGAACTAGGGACTCCAGTTTAGGAATATGAGCCAAAAATTCAATTCAATGCAAATCTCTAGTAAATGATAACTATGAACAGGGTCCCATTGTACGTGTTGAGGGTGAAGAGTTTTCAGTGATAAATCAAAGATGGTTCTTACCTTTAAGTACCTTCCAGTCTGTTGCAGAGGATCTCAGAGGAGTGTCATATTCAAATACAACTTTCATTCAAATGAAATTCTCTTCTCCATTTCATCCTCTTACCATCCCTTATATTTCACTCTTATACTTGATGGTTCTTCAATTATCTGTTCCTTGAAGGAATCTTCATGAAATAGCCTTCAATAGTCTTGTCAGAGGAGAACAAAATGACTATTGATGAGAAACAAAGCTTCTAAACTTATCTATTCTACTTCCACCAAAACAGGAGAGAAGAAAAAATAAAAATACCAAGTAGAAAAGACCCCAAGCCAGAATTGTTAGCTTATACCACAAGTGGGGTCATAGTATCAGAGATTTAGATCTGGTACCTTAGAGTTCATCTTCCATTTTACAGAAGAAGAAATTGAGGCACAGAAGGGTTAAGTGACTTTCCCACAGTCATATAGCTATTAAGTGTCAGATGGAGAAATTAACTCAGGGCTTTCTGACTCCAAGTCCAGAACTCTATCTTCTATGCAACCTAGAATCCTGTAATGCAGAGACTTAGATGTCTGAAGTCTAATTACACTGCATGCAGTTGGATGCCCTCATAAATAGCATCATGCTTCCCAGTAATTGCAAGGAAATTCAAATATCCCATTCTTAATATGCAACAGAGGAAAAAGAACCCTATTTCAGGTGGTTGGGGTTTTGTTCATTCCTTCAGACCCTGTCAATCTAATTTGTAAAGTCCACATTTGGAAATCAAAGCTCTTTGGCCCCCACATCACATATCCAAACAGTTGCTAAGCATTCATTATAAACTGGCACCAATTGGCCATTTGATCCACAATTTTGAAGGAAAAAAGGAAAGTATATCCAAATGAGAGGCAGGGCTGGAATGAGTTCTTCTTTGCCTTCCCAAGAAAACACATAAAACCATATTTACTACAGTGTTTACCAACCGTAACACATGCTTCACTTTCCTCCCCGATTGCAATTGTTTGCCCATCTGTGGATTTGAAGACTGCCAGGATCTTGCTTGCCCTATATTACTGGTTGTTTGTTTTTGTCTTTGTTGTGTAATCTTCAGTGCCTTGTAAGTCAGATAGTGTTAAATTTACAGATGTTTTACCTCCACTCACTAGCATATTTATATGATGTAATTACCATGATGAAATATCTGTAGCCAATGTCTAAGGATTGCTGCACTTCTACCAGAGTCGCACTATAATTCAGCTGAAAGAATCATTCTGTTATCTAATATAAATTCAGTTGTAAAAGTAAAATTCCCCGTATAATTGAGGTCATAATTATAACTACATCTCTCACAAGTTCTACTTACAACAGTATCTTTACACTACTGAGGTGAGCTTGTCCTTTGGAAAAGCTGCCTTAGAGAGCCATGGATAAACCATCTCATATAGCTATTTTCATCAGGACATAATTAGAATTAAGAAAATGCCTTTTTCTCTAGAACTTCATCTAACAGCTCCTTTAAACTTAATTCAACATGGAGCTAAAAGGGACTTTGGAGTAAATCAAGTTCTACCTCCTGATTTTACAAATGAAGAAACTGAGGCACATAATTTGAGTCCCTGGTAAATACAAGGGACTCTGGGATATGCCTATCAGAATCCAAACAACAAATTTCATCCATGAAAGTAGCTGAATGCTAATTCTTTTTAACATGTCAGGGTGTCTTTAGTAACGTTACTACTGCGTGGCCATTGGTCAGAGATCAGAGATTTAGACCTTAAGTGAACCATAGAGGCTGAGTCAATTTTATAGATGAAACTAAAGCACAGAATAGTAATAGACTTACCTAGAGTTCCCTGGTCTAGGAAAATCCTCAGTACCTAAGATGATAAAATTTAGAACTGGAAGGGGCCTTTGAAGATCATTAGAACATCTTATCCTTTCCCTCATTTTCCATTCTCTCATTTTCAAAATGAGGAAATTGAGTCCCAGAGTATTTAAGCTGGTACTTGAGATCACAGGGGTAATCATGTAGGGATTTGAACTCTGGATTTTTAGTTCCAAAGCCAAGGGCTCTTATATCACACTGCCTGTCTTCTGGCTTTTAAACATATTATTATATTTTTGCCTGCCTTCTTTCTCCAAAAAGAAAAATGAAGATAGGTGAAAATAATTGTATTGGTCTTCTGCTGTGTTATGAAATATGAGAAGTTTGTGCCTCCTGACACATCAAGAGAGTCACGCAAATGCACAAGAGTATGGGCACAAACACTCCAGCTCCTGACTCCAGAGCCATCATCTCTCATGGCCCCAGTACCCAGGATGCAACTCACTGGGGCATCTGTGTAATCTTTCAGCCTGCTGTTTGCTATGTAATATTCCTTCTGCTCCACTGACAGCCCTTTCATCCCAGAGAGGAGAGAATTCTAACTGGATGCATCTAATTTATTGGGTACTCGGTTTTTGTGGAAGCATAAGAAACTCTGCTGAATAGACCTCCACTAAGCCAACCGTGAAACACCAGATGCAGGGACCCCGAAGTTGGCTCAGTTCAGAATAGGGTTTAAAGTTATTGGGACCCAAGATGAAACGGAAAGAGGTGTGCATTCTTCAGAATCCTGTTGGAACCCATGTCATTGCAGGCAAATGGCATAATTGAAAGTGTTCTCTTTTCTTGTTCCACTGGGCTGGTGAAGACTTTGAGAAAGGAACAGGGCTCTTGGTAGAGAGGTAGAGGGTAGAGAGCTTTTGACTTGCCACCGTCTCAACACTATCGTTCAAAATAAATATGCCTGCCCTTCCCTTCACAGAAGGCACTTGAAAGGTTTCAGTGGGTGGTTCCATCTCTGCTTTCTAAATGTGTTGCTTTTTAAAATGCACATTTTGAAAGAAAACCCAAAAGACACTAAACCAAGGATCACCAACCACCAGACATGTATGTGAAAGGTGGTAATGCAGCCATCTTCACAACAAAAGGCTACTTCATGGACAGAAGTTGTCACCTGCAAGGTCAAAAGTGAAAATGAAAAAGCTGGTATTATTCATGTGTTTAAGAAGCTAAGTGACACATTCATTTCTCTCCAGGCTTCACACCTGACTCCCGTTTCTCTACCATGCCACAGCAGCCTTCTTACCCTGGAAATTCACCCAGCCTCTAACTGGAAGTATACTCTATGGTCCCTTCCTCTGATTGGCTAGTTCTTGGCAGACACTCCATTTTAAGGATTGCTCTCCACTACCCCCTTTTTGTGTTATGGGCTTTTTCCCATTAGAAAGTAAGCTCTCTGGCAGCTAGGTGGCGCAGTGAGTAGAGCACCGGCCCTGGAGTCAGGAGGACCTGAGTTCAAATGCGACCTCAGACACTTGACACACTAGCCGTGTGACTTTGGGCAAGTCACTTAACCCCAACTGCTCTCCTAAAAAGCAAATTAAGTAATTAAATTAATTAATTAATTGAATGAATAAATAAGTAAATAAATAAATAAATGAATGAATGAATTGACAAATAAATGAATGAATGAATAAACAAATAAACAAACAAACAAACAAATAAATAAATGAATAAATAGATAGATAGATAAATACAAGTGAGCTCCCTAAGGGCAGAGACTGCTTGTGTTTATATCCCCAGTGCCTGGCACATGAAGTTTCTTGACAGTGGAAAAGGTGCTAGATTTGAAGTCAGGAAGACTTGAGTTCAAATCCTGTCTCAAAAACTCAGTAACTTAGTGGCTTTGCTCAAGTCACTTGGCCTCTTTCAGTATATTTCCTTTATCTATAATGGATGATAATGATGGAGATAACAGTAGCACTTACCTAATAGGGGTGTTGAGAGAATCAAGTAACATATATAAAGCTCTTCATAAACCATAAAGTATATAGAAATTCTAGGTATTTACTACTACTACAACTACTACTACTACTACTACTACTACTACCATCACTAATACTACTACTGCTACTATTACTACTACTACTACTACCATCACTGCTACTACTACTACTACTACTGTTTACTAAGAGATAAAAAAAAGAGTAAAGCATTTCAGATTCTCCCATTTCTAGCATTTCATAGAAAGCATCATTGAAAGCACAACTTCTGGTCCTTGATCATGTTCTGCCTTCTAATATTCCCAGTCTCCTACAGAGCTTTCTATGTCTTCTGGCTTCAGGGGGTGGTATTAATGGAAACTTAACAGAATGAAAATGAAGTAAATTTTCTTCAATGGTCATGAAAAGCTAACTCTTGAAAATTTAATTACAGAAACAAAAACTGGTCAGACACATGTGCTACTCATCTTTTAAGAGACAGTCATTAACTGGAATGTTTTCTTTCTGCTGAAGCCTAAGCCATCTTCCAATGTCTGATTCAAATGCCACCCCCTTCAGGAAGCCTCCCCTGATCTCCTTCTTCTCCATATCTTTATCTGATCTCACTTCACTTCTTATTTTCTCTAATGCATTTATCATATTTTAATTTGTATTCAATGTAGGCAACATGCTATAGTAAAGAAAGAATAGGATGTGGAATAAAAGGAACTGGAATTGATTCTTGCCTGTTGCCTGTACCCTGGAAAAAGTCATTGTTCTTCTCTGGGCATTCAGTGTGATGAGAAACTTATACAAAATGATCTCTAGGTACTTTCCAGCTCTCAAGTTTTCAGATCATGTGAAGGCAGGAGCAATGTGTTATCTATTTATTCATTCATTTATGTTTGCTGTGTTTGCTATTGTTGTTGTTGCTAGTGGGTTATTGTTTCTGTTTCTTTTTAATATTCCCCAGGATTTAGTACAAGGCTTTGTACATTGGAACTTGTTAAACCAGGAGTATACAATTCTTAATCTCCTAGGGTGGTTGTGTTGAATGAGAACTGTCTCCTTAATTGTGCTATTTCTCAGGTACAGACATTAATTTTATTCTTATGACCCTTCACCTAGCCCTGTGCTGGCAAAGGGGCACGGGTCTAGCTCTAATTCACCTAAGCTTGAGATCAGCATAGGGGTACAATCTAGAAGGCAGGGTAAAGATGTTACCAAGAGACGACAGTGAATGAATACCAGGAAGGAACAAGTCAAGGAAAGATTTCTTGAGTACTGGTCAAGAGATCCAAACTCAAGGCAGATATAGAATAGTCTGGAGAATATAAGTGAAGGAGCCATGACTGGGGTCAAAGTAGAGAGCTTAAGTGAGAAAATCAGTTCATTAGATTCAGAATATAAAAGCTAGTAGGGCTGGTAGTCTGCTTTGACAAAATCATCCTCTAGGGGCAGCTAGGTAGCACAGTGAATAGAGTATCAGTCCTGGAGTCAGGAGGACCTGAGTTCAAATGTGAGCTCAGACACTTGACACACTTACTACCTGTGTGACCTTGGACAAGTCACTTAACCCCAATTACCTTGCCTTCCCCCCTCCAAAAAAATCCAAAATCACTCCTCTTTTTGAAGCTTCATAGTGCTCTCTCTGGCTAAACCTAGCCGTGATTTAAAGGTTTCTTTACCTCAGGGAAAAGAGAAAGGCCTGAAAATGGCCCAAACTTGGAGGGACCTGTATATTTCTACCTCTGTCATAAATGATAATCATTTAGTAACTTAAGTTCATATGTAAAGTCAATGAATACAGAAGCCTTTAATAATGTTTACTATGTGCTAGGCACTGTACTACATGTACTACATGTAGATAATAAAAATACAAGCAGAAAGATAGTCCCTGACCTCAAAGAGCCTACATTCTAATGAGGGGAAACATGGCGAAGAAAGAAATCTTGGAGAGTCAGGAGTGGAGCTAACAGAAAAGTGAAGAAAATGGCTTGCCAGGAAACTTCCCCAAAATGAAGATTCCAAGAGGCACCCACCAATCAGAGGAAAGGGACAGAAGGATGTTCCAGGGAGAGAAGGCAACAGAGGCAGATGGATAGTAGACTTCTAGGGTAAGAAGGCTGCTGGAACATGGTAACAAAAGCAGCTTCTAGGGTGAGAAGGCTTTTGGGACATAGTGGCATATGCATCTTCCAGGATGAGAAGTCAGCTGGGAAGTGGTAGAAAAAGAAGTCTAGAGAGTCAGGAATGGAATCTTTGTTATTGTTTTTCTTATTATTTATCTTGTCTTTTCATTTTCAAAGAGGAATAATGACATCATGGGTTGAGATCTTGACTCTGTCTGGATTGGATTTAAGTGAGGCAGAACTGCACAAAGTCGTCAGCCTCACTTTCTCTTCCAGAGTTAACGAAGGCCAGTGGCAAGACAAAGATCAAAACAAGTAGAGATGGTCCAGGATATAGTGGCAAGAATGGAATTGGGGCAAAGAGTGAAGGAATTCTATACATTGATTACAGGTAACTCTTCAAAATATTTTTGCTCAATCATATAATTAGACTTGACAAGATAAGATTATCAGGGCCCTAATAAATTAATTTAGTAATTGGGCTCCCGCTGCAGGTCATAGTCTGTACTGTGTCTTGAGCCTAATGAGCCCTATGATGGGTTGGTTTTACAAACCCAGGAAAAGAGCAGAAAAGTAAAACAAAGATCATTCTGTTACAAAAGGTTTTCTTTTATTTTATAAGGAACAGGGGAATTCTGCCACTCATGGTGCTAATTCAGGGCAGCATTCTTGAGTTTGTTCTTACAAGGAGAAAGAAATGAATGCCAGAAAGTTTGGAGAAATCTGCATGGTTGGCCAAGGGAGCTATTCAGGAGCTCTTATTTAATTTCCACTCAGACAAAGACAAAGCTGACAAGGAAGGCAGTCTCAAGTATAATGCAAATGGTTTCTGAACAGAAACTCCCTTTCATAATTATTCAATGTGAAACAGAATTAGCAAGGCTTGCTTTGCAGATCTACTAGCTAAAAAGCCCAGATAAGTCATTAGGCTCAACTACAAGAAACCTGTGCTAAAATTCCCCCAGAAATCAGGCCTGGGTAAAAATGTGTAATCGCAAAGATTACAAAGTGATTTTGAAAATTTGATATAATGACTCCTGTTTAGAAACCCACGAGCAATATAACTTCATAATCATCATCAGATCCACGGACAATTTTTACTGATTTCTTTATACAGTGATTATTGGCAGCAAATTTTACTTTCAATCTTTTCTTCCCTTAACATCATTTCAAGAATAGAGAAAGTGAACAGCTCTTCACCTCCTTCTGTGTTACCCCTTCATAAAGCTGCACAGTGATTGTGTTGAAAGCGTCAAGAATTTCCAGAACTATCCAGTCCAATTCAACAAACACTGATTAACGTAGACTATGGGTAAAGCACTGAAATAGGTGCTGGGATTACAGAGATAAAAATGAAAGAGAGAGGCCTTCTTCAACTGCATGAGCAGTTGGCAGGTCATATACTGTGGTGTTCCTCAGTCAACTAAGATGAGAACAGGCCATGATCTTGATTCAGATTGCCTTAGGTTACTTTTTTTTCCTTCTGTAGGCTCAAGCTAAAACAACAAAACCAGTACCTTGACGTCAGGAGATTCATCTATCCAGTTAACTATAGGGAAAGGTAGGGACTAGAAGAATCGGTACTAGAGTCCCATCTTTGCCAGTTCTCTAGGTTGGCTATGTAAGTTCATTTTCCAAACCCTGAAAGTTATTGTCAGAGTACCCTTCTATAAAGAATGTTTGATTGCCAATTATGTGCCAAGCATGCCACAAGGCACCCCCTGTGGGGTTGCAACCCACAGTTTAAAAAGTTGAAGGGATTGTGAGTAGAAAAAGTTTAAGAAATCCTGTATTAAAGTACTGTGTGGTAAGGAAAAAGTAATTGTAATAAAAGGTAAAATATTTAAAAGGAAATGAGAGAATTTAAAATCAACTGATTGGTTTTCAGTCACATTTCTTTCAACATCACTTCCAAAATTTCTAATATCTTAGATTCTAAATTCTAGTCCTTTGTTCTCTCATTCCCACTAGATGACCTTGCATCTACTTCTACTAAGATAAAGGTCAAAATATCTAAACCTTATAATTATGTTGTTACACATCTTTACCTCTTTCCCTACAGTCTTAGGGGACAAGCTGGTCTTTCTTCTTGCCATGGATAAGCCCCACTTCCTCCTCTTGACACTATCTCTTCCTATGTCATCTGTGACCTTACCCCATCACTCATCTTCTCTTCTTACTGCTTCCACTCTGCCTATAAACATGCTCAAATTTTCCCTATTCTTAAAAAAAAGCAACAACAACAAAAAATTTCCTATGACCCTGATATTCCTTTAGGCTATTGACCTATCTGTTCTCATTACTGCCAAATTTTCAAGAACACCAGTCTACATTTAATACCTCTGGTTTCTCACCATCCACTCACTCCTCAACTCTTTGAAATCTAGCTTCTGTATTCACCATTCTACTCAAGCTGTTCTCCCAATGTTGTTAAGGGTTACTAAATCAATCGACCTCCTTAACTATTTTGCAACTTTTGATTTTGGCAGCCATGCCGTCTTTGATAGCTAATCTCTCTTGGCTTTCCTGACAATGATTATTTCTTCTGTGCATATTTTCCAAGTTCCTCATGCTCCCTGTTCTTGAACCTAAATGTCTCCAAAGTTCCTTTCCCTTTTCTTATCTTTTTTTTTAAGTTGTATTTAGTGAATAGAAAGAGCTGGCCTTGAAGTCAGTAGGATATGGATTCAAGTCCCCCCTCAAACACAGAATAGCAGAGTGACTCTGGGAAAGTCACTTAATCTTTCAGTGCTCCAGATAAATTGCTAAGGCTAACTGCTCCCATATGCATTAGTAGAGGGGATTTCCTCACTTGGGAGTTCCCTATACCAATGAAATCATAGGTACATTTCCTATCAAGTCCCTATTCTTATCTGTCACCACTGCCACCATCACCACTATCACTACCATCACTACCACCACCACCATTACCACCACCATCACTACCACTCCCCAGAAAGCTACCAATGCGCCTAACTCATATATTTCTGTCAATGACATAACCTTCTCCTATTCACCCAGGCTCCAAACTTGGAATGATTTATACCTCTACAATTTACCCTCATCCTCGTTGCTATTAATGTGGCATTGCCTTCTTGAGTCAGCTAGGTGGCAGAGGGGATAGAGTAACTGGTCTGGAGTCAGGAAGACTTGAGTTCAAATATGTCTCAGATAACTTAATAGTTGTGGGACCCTGGGCAAATGACTTAACTGCTGTCTGCCTCTGTCTTCTCAGTTGTAAAATGGGAGTCATAATAACACCTGTCTCACAGGGCTGTTGTGAAGATACAATGATATTTTTGTAAAGCACATATTACAATCCCTGGCACTAGTGAGTATTTAACAAATGCGTATTCCTTTCTTGCCCTCCCCTGAATCTCTCACATATGTTCTACTGTCAGGATCTGTCAATTCTATCTCCAATATCTCTAACATCCATTTTCTCCTTTTTAGTGCCACTGAAACCATGCAAACTTCATTCCCTCTTGCCTGGACAATTTTAATAGCTTTCTAAATAAATTTCCTTTTTCTAGTGAAGAGGTTCTTGACTTTTATTCTATGAATCCTTTAGCAGTGTGATGAAACCTATGGGTTCTTTCTCAGAATACGTCTTTTAAATTCACAAGTAAAAGAAATTCTAAATTTTAGGCAGAGCTTAATGAAAATAAAGATGGGATTTTTTCCATTCCCATTCCCATTCCCAGGCTCTCCCTCCATGAACCCAAGGTTAAAAGTCCCTGCTCTACAGGATATTCTCAAAAAAACCTATAAAGACTTGCATGTACTGCTGTAAAGTGAATTGTACTGTGTACAAAGTAACAACAATGTTGTAATATGATCAGTCATGAATAACTTAACTATTCTCAACAATACAATGACCCAAGACGATTCTGAAGGACTTACAATGAAGAATGCTACCATTCCAATAGAAAGAACTGATGGTTTCTGAATACAGATTGAAGCATACTTTTTTACTTTATTTTTCTTGAGATTTCTGTCTGTTTTATTTAACAATATGACTATTATGAATATGTTTTGCATGACTACACGTGTATAACCTATATGGAACTGCTTACCTTCTCAATGGGGAGAGGAATGATGGAGGAGGAGGAAGAGAGAAAATTTGAAACCAAAAGCTTAAAAACTGATGTCAAAAATTGTTTTTTACATGTAACAGGGGGAAAATAAAACACTAAATGAACAAAATTTTATTACAAAAAGGAGTCCCTGCTCTAGTCTGTTGCCTTTTCAACTATTCCTTATTTCAACTATTTTTATATCAATAAAAATCTGACTTTTCTTCCTACTCCCAACCCTAGCATTAAGAAAGAAAGAAAGAAAAACCTGCTACGAATATATAATCAAGCAAAACAGATTCACCCATTGGCCATGTCTGAAAATATTGTTACAATCAGCACTCTGTGTCCACTACTTCTCTTAAGGATATGAGCAGCCTGTTTCATCACAAATCCTCTAAAATCATAGTGACTCCTTTATTCCTAAGCCTTTCAAAATTGTCTGCCTTTACAATACTGCTGTTAATGTGTAAATTGTTCCTCTCTTCTCACTTCATTCTGTATCAACTCATTCAAGTCCTCCTAGGTTGTTCTGAAACCATTTATTTCATAATTTCTTATAGCACAATAATATTCCTAAAGTCAGAGAGGTAATGGGGGGAGGATATAGGAGAGAGCAGATTGGGGGAAGGGGTCTACAGTAGGATTGCTGTTTTGGGGTGGTGGGTAGGGGAAAGACAAGGAGAAAATTTGTAACTCAAAATCTCATGGAAATGAATGATATAAACTAAAAATAAACAAAAGTTAATAAAAATAAATAAATAAATAATGAAGTATAATGTTAAAAAACAATAGCATTCCTATTCAAATCACAAATTCACATGTGAAAATTTGTTCAGTCATTCCCCTATTAATGATTCCTTCTCCCCTGTCCAGTTTCTAATTCTTTAACGTTGCAAAAAGAGTTGCTATAAATATTTTCATAGATGTCAGTCCCTTTCCTCTTTCTTTGATATCTTTGAGGCATAGTCTGTAGAGCAATAGTAATTGGTTTGGACACCCTGTGCCTTGACCCCAACATGGTGATGTAATTTTGGTCTTCTTTGAGAATGAAGGACAACAACCAGTCATTGCTGGCTGGGACATGGTGTATGCTCAATTTAATAACTTTTCCTCCTAACCATTCTTTACATTGCAACCTAAATCACTTTCCTAATATATCATTATGGTTGTATTTCTCCTCTACACAGCTAGCTTTATAACCTTTCTCCCATATGGCCTACTGAATAAAATTTAAACTTCGTCATGGCACAAGATAAATCCAACCTCTCTTTTCTGCTTTATCTTGCTCTACTCCCCTTTATATAGACTACCTTCTCACCAAATGACTTTTTGCTGCACAGCTCCCCACTCCTACTCTCATACTGCCCTCTCCCAAAAATCCATCTCAGAACTAGAAGAAATATCTTACAGTCTATTTATTCTAACCCGAGGGTGGAGAAACTGCAGCCTTGAGGCCACATGTGGCCTTCTAAATCCTTAAGTGTGACTTTTGACTGAATTCAAATCTAGAAGGCCACATGTGGCCTCAAGGCTACAGGTTTCCCATCCTCCAAACCCAAACCATAGAAACTACTCTTTATAGAGGTCACTAGCTACCTTGAAGTCCTCTAATGAAGGTAAAATCACTACCTCCCAAGGCAGTCCATTTCAGTGTAGGACAGCTCTAATCGTTAGGAAGATTTCCTAAAAGTCAAGCCCAAATCTTTCCCCCTGATATTTCTGCCCATTTCTCCTAGTTCTGGCTCTGGTATCAAGAAAAAGTCATAATTTTTCCTCTATGTGACAGTTCTTCAAATACTTAAAGGTATCTGTCATTTTCTCTCTAACCCTTCTTTTCTATACACTAAAGATCTCCAATTCTTTCAACCTTGTACAACAAGGTCTCTAATGTCCTCACCATTCCAGTTGTCTTCCTCTGGTCATGGCAATTTATCACTGATTTTCCTAAAATGAGGTACCTAAAACTGAATGAAATACTGCTAATGTGGTCTAATTAGGGAGCTTTCATTTCCCATCTTCATATCTCATTCTATCCCCTATGCATAGAATTAACTCCTTCTTGTCCCCCATATCCATCAGCAATAATTCTTTGTTTTATTTAAGACACAACTCTGATGTCAAATCTTTCTTTGCATTTTATCTGGATCTTTCCTTCATGCCTACCGTATTTTAGCTCATATCATAGCAATTTGGTACATATCTGCTCTTCTCATTAGATTGCAACTTATTTAGGTCAGGGACTTCATCTTATTTCATTTTTTGTTCAGTTTTTACATTACAAATATTTATAGATTACCCCTACTTTGTGAAAGATCTCCTAAAATAAACAATTAATTAAAAGGAATAATAAGTGACCTCATTTGAGAGTACATCCATCATCACACATCTGCAGTACCCCTCAACACTTCATTATTTTCTTAAATTGACAGAACTCTATTTTTCTACCTTCCACCTCCCATCCAACTAGAAAATAAAGAAAATAAATTGCTTGTAAAGATATGAATAGTCAAGCAAAACACATTCCTTCAATGGTTCTATTATGTGTGTATATACATGTACATATATGTGTTTATATACATATGTACGCATATTCACATATATTTATGCATGTGTAAAATATACACCCATAAATATATATGTTTCATTCTGCACCTTAAGTTCATCACCACGCTGTCATGCATAGCAGGTTTCATCACTGGCACTCTGGAATCATGAGTGATCATTGTTTTTTCAATGTTGCTTGCTTTTACAATGTTATTACATAAATTGTTCCTTTGACTCTGCTCAATTCATTCTCCATCCGTTTATAAAAATCTTTGCAACTGATCATTTTTAAAATACTGATGTCATAGTATAAATTGTTCTTCTGCTCATTTCACTTCACATCAGTTCACCTAAGTCTTCCCATATCTTTATGAAAATATATATTTCCTCATTTCTTATAGCACAACAGTATCCTAACATATTCATATACCACAACTTACAGAATCATTTCTCAAATGAAGGGCACCCCATTGATCTCGAGGGTATTTTTTGCCAACATTAAAAGAACTGCTACAAACTTTTTGTATAGGATATATAGAACCTCTTTCTCTTAATTCAATTTCTTTGAGATATGAGCCTGGAAGTGGTATAGCTGGGTCAAAGGGCATGAACTGTTGAGTAACATTTTGTCTATAATTTAAAATTACTTTCTATTTTGTGTTGACATATCCTGTAACTGCACAGTTCTCTGCCCAGAGTGGGAATTTACTAATTGTTTGTTGAATTGAATGGAAAGTAGGTCTTTGGAGGAGGAAAAGATCACTTCCATTTGAGGAAGTGAGGGAAAGCTAAAGGACAGATGCAAAATCCAGACAAAATCATTAAAATTTCCTCTCTATTGGCATTTCCGAAGATTTTATTACATCAAAATTCCTAGATACTGGTGGTCAGAAGGTACAGTGGGCTACCTTTAAAAGGCTGAGCAAGAATATGGCTACTCTATGACAATTGAGGTCCTTTCCATCTTGGATGACCCTAGGCAACAGGATTTCACGTTATTAAATTTTAAATTCAAGTTTCCCATAAGATAATCTAAAATCAAAAACTCATTAAGTTCAGAAAGTAGATAAACAGACTTCTACATAGTTTATTCATAGCAGTTACATCCGTCTATGTGAATTTCAATGCTAGAGTAAACCATTATTGATAAGAATGGAGCTGGATACATGCATCAAGATCTTTCCAAGGCTACCCCAAGTACAGACACATATACGCTGATTTGATTAGAATCAGTGCCAGCAGTTATTGAGGACTATAGCTGCCAATGGAGAATGAGCTCTTCTGTAAATAGTGATTGAAATTCACTTGGGAAATAGAATGGCAAGACAGCAAAACATATGGCAGAACCAATTAAAGGCCATGTCTTTAATTTGTTTTAAGTGCTGTTTAATGGTATTTAACTGTTGGTATGTTAGAAGTCTATGCAACAAAGCTACATAATAGAGAAAGAACCTATAATATTGAAATGATTCTTGGTCACACAACCCACAGAATATTGTATCCAATTAATATTCTTTCTTTGTAATACTGTTAACACACTTTGGTCAAGTTCTACTATAAAGTTTTAAAAGAACTACATAGTAACATTGTTCAGCCAATCACCTCTTTATAACATCATTCTCATAGTATTAACTGCTTTTTGTAATGCCCTTTTTCCTAATACTGGACCTCTACAAAGACAATTACCACCATCAGATAGTTTATACCTTATGTCCTGTTTTAACTGCACAAACCCACTTTGTTTTTATTTTGTATTTACTTAACTATGTCTATATGCCTCTGCCTTCCCCCTGCTCCAAAAACATAAATTCTTTGAGAACAGGGACCATTATGCTTTTGAATTTCTATTTCAAACACCTAGTATAGCATCTAAGAAATAGTATATGTTTAATAAATGCCTATTGAATGGTTGAATGGATTTATCCATGCACTTGCTGAAATGAACTAGATCAGTGGTTCTCAACCTTCCCAATGCGGCAACCCTTTAATACTTGTATGTGGGTATGTCTGCATGTAGGTAGACCCACCTGGAGACAGATATAGGAACAGTATTTCTGTTCTTAAGACCATTGGAAATATTTGTTTTCCAATGGTCTTAGGCAACCCCTGTGAAAGGGTCATTTGACCTCCCCAAAGGGGTTATGACCCACAGGTTAAGAACCAGATGAAAAGGGAATTTCATGGATTAAAGAACCTGAAAACTTTAACTCTACAGTCCTCCATAAAATCTATGCAAACTAGGCACCCCATGAGAGATCAACATGTCCATTCAGCCAGTCACACTTTGGATGTGGGCCAGCTGGACACCCAACAGCCTTTGTAAATACTTTGGGTGGCCTAAATCATATATCTGCAATGGTTTCAAAGGCCAAAGTTTGGAACTTAGCATCCCATAAAAAACCTAGAGTTACTAGTTACTTTCATCCTCACACAAGAGGCTTTCTCTGCTGCTGGACTGTCATTTGGGAGGAAAGTACATAGGTCTAGAAATGTAATAAAATTTTCCAAGTACCTAAACCGGTCAAGAAGTATATTTCCCCCTCCCCCAAATACTCAGAAACATTGTTCCCTATCTCATTTAAAAGTCAAGCTCATGTCCAAATATTAGTTAGATCCTCCAGAAAAAAAACCTGGATATGAGCCAAAGCAAGTGGGAGAGAGCCAGTCTACAAGGCTTATAATAACCAGACCTCCAAAGCACCTCACAGAAATCTGAGCATAATGTTTAGTTTTAAATAAACGTTGGTGCTGTTCGTATCTAAGCATCATTGCCCTGAGCCAGCAGGTTCTGGTATAGCTGTGCCTATTCCTTACTTATCTGCCCCCTAGTTGTGCTTGTTTTCTTTTGAAGAATAATTAAGATTTAATGGCATATTTTCACAGTTTTTTTCTGCTGGCTTTCTTGCTGCCTACTGTGCAGAATGTCTCTGTTTGATCCCGGTCATTACAAGAACTGTACAGTAATTGCCTATCTGGTGACTCGTTAATGGAAGTCCCCAGAGAGAGCAGAAGCTGTTCTTTTGAAGTTCATCGTGTTTACTGTTGGCCCTACTGGTTTAATCTATATCATCAGAGAGCCCTATTCAATCATTGGCAGCTCAATTCCTTCTCATTGAGATCCAGGTACTGGGTAAACAAGCTTTCCCCACACCTCCACCCCTCAGCTGACTTCTCTAGGGCAACCGCAGGTAAAATAAGCAATTTGAATGCACCAGAGGCCTTCCATTCCTCTGCTCTTGTGGCATTCAGCCCAGCTGCAGAATATTGCAGAAATCCTCACCCCAGCAGATAGCTGCTTGCTGGCAACCACCTCCAACTCATGGGAGCCATTTGTGTTAGCATCGTTTCACCTACTAGAAATGTCAAGGTCTCCTGTGACCAAAGCCCTCTTTCATCTTTCATTCATCCATAACAGCAATGATGACAAATTCAGGAATTTAGGGATCCAGTCACCAGGCTGTTGGATTCCTCCTTCAATGCATAGGAGCTTCCCCACTAAGTATACTGATAAGGAAGACTAGGCATAGCCAATGCCCAACCCACAAGTGGGCATGGGGCTACCCATATAGACCTGAGTTGTAAAGTCAGAAGAAGTTCTCTTGTAGCTGTCAGATGAGCCACGTCCACAAACTTCTCCTGGCAACCACTACTAGAAAGATTTGCTTAGCTAATCCCTGAAACTACAATCTCTGAGACTCTGTAGACTTCCCAGATTTGACCTCATGAAAAAAGGCAGGGATTCTTCATTTAACTTTGTGGACAACCAACTCAGACTCTAAATTGTTTTTGCTTTTCCCTTGTTGTTTAGTCCCTTGTGTCCTTGAGATTATCTAGTCCTCAGGCAGTACCAGATTTTAAGAGGCACAAATGGGTGCCCTCAGGAGATATTATCCCTAACTCATTTCAAATGACACAAAGTCTCAACTCAGGAAGATTTTTGCTTACATTGACTCTTTTCCAAAATGATGGAATTATTCCTGCCTAGCTTTCTCAGGGAGGAAAGTAAAAACATTAGATATCAGGTTTAATTTTATTCCCCTCTAATCTTATGTCTCATTGCAAGAGAAAGCCTCTGCATATCATATTAAATGGGCATTTTATCCCTATCCAAATAATCAAATTCTGGGAACCTATTGTCCTGAGTCCCACAAAGCAGGTGCTCTTTTAATGTATTCTTATGTCCTAGACACCTTTGGCAGTCTAATGAAATTTATGGACCCTCTTCTCAAAATAATGTTTGTTATCTATATTAATTATTGAAGGGAATGCAAAATTTCCATTATACATTAGTGGGGGAGGGGGCGGAGCCAATGTAATGTAACACCATGCACCCGCAGATTCCCAAAAGAATGCTATTGTGAACAGCTTTTAAGATTCAGATTACACAATAATAGTGAATACTCTCTTTATTCCTTTACAAATCAAGGCAAACATTCACAATATAATATTCACAACATTACATCTTATCACAGAACGTCACAATATAGTAGTCATAACAGCATAATATTAGAATGGCCACACAGTTTTCACTACAGTGGCCACAATATTTAGAACAAGGAACAAAAGAATAATCATCTAGCTTCCCTAAGAGGGAAACTCTACTCATTTAATCATTCAATCAATCAATTCATAATATATCAATCTTCAACTCATGGGGCAACCATTAACTTAATCAGTCACTCATCTAGCAGTCAGTCACTATTCTAGATTCCCAATTACTAAATATCATTAGTCACTAATTCAGTCATTAGAAAACCACACAAACTCTCCACTCTTTGGTGTCCAGCAAACCTCAGTTTTGTCCAAGGGAAGATCTTTCCTTCATTGTGACTCTGGATGGTCTATCTGATTCCCTGGATCTCCTAAATCAGCCAAACAGTCACCTGGATTCAGAAGCAGACAGCTGCCAGGTTCTCAGCCAATCCTCAGAGGTAAACAGTTCCCAGGTCCTTGTCCAGTCCTCAGGGCAATCCCCAACACACATTGAAGTTCAAAGGGTCCAACACATCTAAAACCCTTCACCACTTCTCTTGCCTGGAACTCAAGGATCAGCCAGGCCATGAACAAACAAAGTCTTATCCTGGTCATGCTTCTTCAGTCTTCTCGCAGTTCAGATGGCCCTAGGACCCAAAAGGAATATTTGTGGAATAAAAAAGCATTTCCATAACATAGTGCAATAAAAAATTATTTGTACTCATATGAAATTGCAGGTCTAATATGTACAACTTGCTACTTCTTTCAAATATACAACAAAATTAAATTGAACTATGGTCCTCTCAACCTCAAATCCAGTGTAATACAGTGCCTCCTAACAGAGATAAATGCAAACTTCACTTTTCAAAGACTATGAAGTGAGGATTTCTCCTTAGAGGAACTTATTTGTGATATTTAGGAAAATTATAATGGGAAACTCAGAATATCAATAAACTCCAAGTCCAATTTACAAAATGTTATTAGGCTAATAAGATATTGGTTCCACCAGCATAATTGGCTGCCACCTCAATATCTTACAGACTAATTACACTAACTCTATAGTCTTCATTAAGAGTTCTGTGAGAGTCAAGCACACCATGAACACAACAAATAGCATCTCATAGTATTCTTGTTGACCTCCATCCCAAGATTAAAATAGATACAAGTATGGGAAGAATCTAAGATGTTCCAAATAAGTCATCAAATGACCTCCTCTCTTTCCAGTGTCTCTTTAATCTCCCTCTACAAGCTATTTCCCATCTGCCTGCAAACATTAAGTTGCCACAAATATTACTTTTCAAAAATCCGTTGACTTGTCTACTCAACCCATTTACCATTACATCTGTATTACCCTTTGTTGCCAAACTTATTGACAAATTTAACTACATCTGATGCCTCCACTTACTCACCAACCATTTACTCTTCCATCCCTTCATAGGAACTTCTGTCCCCACCTCTCTATCAATACTGCTATCTCCAAGATAATGGATGACCAACTAAACAATAAACCCAACAATCTTAGTTTTCATTTTTCTTGATCACTCCTTCTTTCCTGATACACTCTTTCCTAGGCTACTGAAGTTCTCCTGTGACCTGGTCCTCGTCCTAAATCTCTTCTACCACCTCTGTCTCCTTTTTAAGCTCCTCCTACTCCACATGTCAATATTCCCCAAGGTCCAATACTATTCCTTCTCCATCCCCCTTTCCCCATAGCATATACTTTCTCTCTTGAAAAGATCAGACACTTCTATGACTTCCAGCTGTCACCTTTATTCACATGACTCTCAAATCTCTCCAACTCTGTTTTCTATCCTCAGATCCATGCCCACATTTCTAGTTGTCTAGAGCATACTACTACCTGTGCAGGTAACTAAAATCTCTAACTTAATGTTTTCAAAACAAAATTTATTTTTCTCTCCAAACCTGTTCTTTCTAAACTCAGTTTGTCAATAGCCCTACCATTTACTTATTATTGTACAGTCAAAGTATGGCTGTTATCTTTAATTCTTCCTCACACCTCATATCCAAATTAAAAAAAAATTCTTCTTCAACAATGTTTCTCCCATCTATTCCCTTCTTTCCATTCATATTCCACTATCCTACTACAGAACACTTCATTAGTACCTGGATTTTGTAATAACTCCTGATTAAGTAGTACCACCCTCCTTCTTTTTCCCTCCAAGCCATTCTTCATACCCACTACCATATCTTCTTTATGAATAGATTTAGTAATGTCACTATTCTTCTCAAAAGTGCTCAGCAGTTGTTGTTCAATCACATCCAACTATTCATGTTCCTGTGGAACATACTGACCATGAGGTTTTCTTGGCAAAGATACCAGGGTGATTTTCCACTTCCTTCTGCAGCAGATTAAGGCAAACAGAAGTTAAGTGACTTGCCCAGAGTCACACAGCTAGTAGGCGTCTGAGGGGAGATTTGAACTCAGGTCTTCCCAACTCCAGACCCAGTGTTCTGTGCATTGAATCACCTAGCTCCCTATTGCCTATCAAATGAAATTCAAGCTCTTTCACCTATCCTTAAAGGTCCCCAGTAATATGATGGATACCTAACTTAATCTAAGCTCACATCATTCTACTCCTTTCTACATACTCTAAATTCTAGTAAATATAAATGTACCACCCATGACTCCAGTATAGAAACCCAAATTTCCTATCTTTTTTTAATTTATTCACATGCTATCTCTTATAACTGAAATGACCCTTCCTTCTCTCACATTTATTTTATACTCATCCTTCAAAAAAAATCAAATATCAAATCCTCTAAGTAGCTTCTCAAACTCCCAATTAGTAATGACCTTTTCTCCTCCTCAATCTTTACATAATACACCATTAGAATAGTACCATTCTTATGTACTGATCATCATGCATCATTTCTGTATTGTATTTACCTTCTAGGAAGTCTATCTTAATTGAATTTTGTATTGTACTTAGGCTCTAATATGGGGCAGCAAGGTTGCACAGTGGACAGAGTGACACAACTAAAGTCAGGAAGACTCATCTTCCTAAATTCAAATCCAGCCTCAGACATTTATAAATTGTGTGACCCTGGGTGAGTCATTTAAGCCTGTTTGTCTCAGTTTCCTCATCTATAAAAATGAGTTAGAGAAGGAACTGGCAAACCACTCCAGTATCTTTGCTAATAAAAACCCAAATGGGTCCATGAAAAGTTGGACATGACTGAAAATAATTGAATAGGACCTAACACAGGGTTCTGAAGATATCAAGTACTTAATGAATTCTTGTTGAACAGCACTGAATCTCTCCCACCACTACCACCACCACCACTTTCACTAACACATAAAAATTTCCCAATAAAATATAGATCCAAGTTTGATTATGGATACTACAGACTTCTTAAAAATAGCAAAAAAAAAAAAAAAGAAATAAAGGAAAGAAGGAAAGGAAGGAGGGAGGGAGGGAGAAAAAAGAAAAAGAATTAAAAGAGACTTGTTATTAATTCTTAATACAATGTATTTTGATTCTTTAATATCATAACTCTCTAGATTGGTGGTTCTCAACCTGTGGGTTATGTTCAATTTGTAACAACAAAAATACATCCTGCATATCAGATATTTATATTATGATTCATAATAGTAGCAAAATTACAGTTATGAAGTAGAAATTAAAATAATGTTATGATTGGGGGTCACCACAATATGAGGAACTGTATTAAAGGGTCCTGGCATAAGGAAGGTTGAGAACCACTGCTCTAGATGAACATGTAAGCAAATGTCTCTAACATTCAGGAAAAGGTCTCTATTTTTGACACAGGACACATATCTTTGATGTTAAAGTGATGACTACTAATTAGTGAGCATTATAATCTTAATTTAAAAAAAACTCATGCCTATAATCCCTGCTACTAGAAAGGTTCAGACCGGTGGATCAATTGAGCCTAGGAGTTCTGAGCTTAAAGCTACTCAAAGTGGTCAGACCCTGGGGAGAAGAGTAGGAGACACCAGACTACATAAGGAGGGTACAACCCACCCAGGTCAGAAACACAGTAGGTCAAAGTTTCCATACCAATCAACAGTAGGATCAGGTATATGAGTGGCCACCACATTTCCAGTCCAAGTGAGATAGGGATATCTAATCTTTAAAAAACAAACAAACCAAGATGGCGGTGTAGAAGCAGCAAGGTCCCACAGCTCCCACACCGCCACCCTAAACACCCATAAAATATGAGCCCAGACAAAACTTAGGACTCTCAGACTCACACAAAAATACAGAAAACACATCTCTCGCTAAAGGCAGCTCGGCAGCAGGGGCTTACTCTGGCGGCCGGGATCGGAGGCCGGCCCAGCCTGAAACCAAGACCATGTGGGGTGGTGGGAAGGAGCTGGGCTGAGATGAGCCAAGCTGCTCTGCAGCCAGTCTACAGGAGATATCTACAGCCTCCAGCACGTCCACATCTACAAAGGCCTGAGGAACAGGGACTGCAGAGGCACAGCTCGGCAGGAGGGGCTCAACCAGCAGGCCAGCAGGCAGGGAGCAGAGAGTAGGCTGGCCCAAAATCACAGCTGAAGCCAGGTCAGGCCCCAGGGCCCAGGAGGAGCCCATTCTCACAAGCCTCAGCTGGAGTCCACTTCAGAGATCTATTGCACCTGAGGGAATCTTCACGTCCACCAAACCAGGATTAGATGGTCAGTGAAAGTGAAAGTGAAACTTTTGAAACTTAATTTGGGGTAGGAAAAGCAGTTCGGGCCAATCGGCCCCTGGTGCAAGGAAGCAGTGGGGGAAGGGAACCGCTGGAATTGGCAGCAGCCAGCCCTACCAGGCTGCTTCAGAGGTCCCGGCCTGCGGACTCTGCAGTGGGGCTGAATAGATGGATCAGGGCCAAGTGCTCTTGCGTTGAGTGGCCTGGATCTGGATCGTGGTCTTGGGTGGTGGTCCTGGGGACTGCTTTCAGCAAGCCAAAGCTGGGGGGACTTGCAACACCCCCCTAAAAGCTCTGGCAGCTGGGAAAACCCCAGTGATTTGGAACAGAGCTTTCTCCCCTGGAAGCAGAGTTTCACAGAGCTAAAAAAACCCCAACCAATTAATTGATTGGCCAACATGAGAAAAAGGAAACAAAATATGAACTGCAATAAAACTCTAGAATCCTTTTTTGTGGCCAAAAAGGATCAAAGCATGGAACGGGAGGAAGAGAGCCCAGAACTCAGAACTCCCACACCAAATGCTTCCAAGATAATTGAAGAATGCCTAGAAGCTATACACCAACTGAAAAAAGACTTTGAAAACCAAATA
>CM053599.1:132310477-132335913 GCA_028646575.1 Pseudocheirus occidentalis | reverse complement strand
AAATGGGATTAATCATCCCATATAGAAAAGGCAAGGGATAACTGTTACAACTTTACTTTCAATTACTCTCATGGAATTTGGCTTAGGGAAGAAATGGCATAAACTCTATACTGGGCATCATGCCACACAGGAGAGTAGGGGGCATGGGGATGAGGGGGGGATGATGAAGGGGAAGGCAGGGTCTGGGGGAGGGATGTTGGAAGCACACACTTCAGGAAGAACAGAACAAAGGGGGGGAGGGATAGGAAGGAGGGACATAGGATCACTGTCACAATATGTCCACTGTGAAGATGTCCTGAATAATCAAACATCCACAACCTGTATTGAATTGCTTGTACTTCCAGTGGGGGTGGGTGACAAGGGAGGAATAGAAGGAATCTAGAATTTAAAGCTCTGCAATACCTGCAACTAGGAATTAAGATATAAGGGGCTGGGATAGGGAGACCTTCCCTGCCCTACCTGAAAATAAGAGAGCAGAGCAGGGGAGGGCCTTTACAGTGGAAACGCTGTTTTGGGGGTGGGGCAGGGGAAGACAGGGAGAAAATTTGTAATTCAAAAATGTAATGAAAATGAATGATGTAAACAAGAAAACAAATAAAAAATAAATTTTACAAAAAGAATATAAACACACACAAAAACACAAGAAATAAGGAATGATAATAATCCAAGAACCTAATGAGAAGGAACCTTAAGGGAAATAAAATCTAAGTCCCTCACTTTACAAATGATGAATCTAAGCTGAAGGGAAGTTACATGATTAGCATGTTGTAAGTGGAAAGCTGTAATTCAAACTCAGATCTTTTGAATCCAAATCCAGCAATCTTTCCATTGTACAACACTGAGAATCAGGGAGGAAAAAAAGATAAATTGTTTATATAATAAGCAATCCAGGATTCAGCCCAGTTCTCTCATTTACCGAACCTTATCTCAAACAGATCTCCTCAATTTTAGAAACCTTTTCATCATTTGAAAACAAAATCTATCAAAAAAAAAAGAGGGAATTCTCCACCATGCATGCAAAGAAAAGCAATCCATCAATAAATGTAACTTCCTCTCCACCCCTCCACACCACACACTCAAACAAACATCTAAGGATGTTGTTACATCACTGACTTCAGTAGCCTGAGCTTTTAAAAATGACTTTCCCAGGAGCGTGATGATGGATTTGAAGTTACAAATATATGTGCCCTTGGGGCTCTACCAAAACCAAGTTGTTCCACTTCATTTCAACTTGCTACTTGTTACATCAACCATTCGGTAGGCGTGAATGTTCAAAGCCTGCCATTTTCAAGGAAATCAATATTGGATGATAGACTAATCTCTCCATTTGACCTACTTCATTTTAAAAGGAGAGGAATAAAATAAAATCCACTAATTCCTGGACACGAGTGAATCCAGGACTAGCCGTAATGAGCTGTGCAAATTTCCTTGACATTTTGTTCAGACAGCCATCCGCCGGCCATCTCTTAGCATTCTCAGTAACCAGACACAATGCCTGCCTAATCTATACTAAATGTCTGTTAGTTCTTTTTCAAAAGTAGCCTAGGATGTAAAAATGTATTGTCATTTACTGGATCACTTCAATTGGCCATTTTTCTTAGGGATTACTTATAATTCTTTAAGTGACCTCTACCATGTCTGATAGAATTAGCAACCGAAATTCAAAGGTTTGGCTTTGAGAAGAGTATTAAGCATGCTCTGCGGAGTGCCTTCACATGTAACGTATGTGATAAGAATTTCTTCAGTAGTATATAGAAGAGAAAGGGGTATAGGTTGGCACTATGGAGAGGAAGTACTGCCAGGCTTGTCTAATTTTCAATTCAAGAAACATTCATTATATGCTTACCACTGTGCTAGGAACACAGAATAAAAATTATAAAAGGCTGAAAGGTAAATGGGTAAACTGAACAGACACAAGTGATGGAATAAATTCTTAGGAAAATCCTAAGGGGTCTAACTACTAAACTGGGTAGGGGTCCCTCTGCAAATTGTTCTTTCCTATTTATCTATTATTCAAGTATTTTCATCAACCTAAGGAACTCTCCTTGAGAGAACTCCCTCAACCAACAGTATGGATGTCCTTTGATTTAGGAGATAAATCCTAGGGAGTTACCTGAGGCACGCAGAGATACAGTAACTTGACTAGAGTCACAGGGTTAAAAAATACCAAAAGATAAATTCAGACCTGCAATGTCTTGATTCTAGGCCTTACACACTATTTACTATGCTGTGATGCCTCAATTTATCAATTGTATCTAAAACATGAATGTTCTTGTTCATAAATATTCATATGTTAAATTTCTTTCTCTCTCCATGCTATCTCTCTTTCCCTCCTCTTTTTCTTTTCTCTTTATCTTTTTTTCCCTCCCTTGCTCACCCTCTCCCTCCAAATCTGTGCTCATCAATACAGGGCAATATTAATGAAAAATCCCTCTGCTTATAAAATAAGAAAATTCACATACAAATCATAGTCTTAGAGAGTTGACCAAGACACTGAGAGGTTAAATACCTTGCCTGTGGTCACTTGGCTTGTATGAATCAGAATCTGGACCTAAAACCAGGGTTTTGTGACTCCAAGGCCAGCCTCTTTCCACTACTTGGCACTGATTCATTTGATCTTGCCACTGAGGAAAGTGAACTGTACTGTAAGCTCTTTGAGAACAGGGACTGTTTATTCTTTTATTTCTGATCATGCCTAGCATTGTGTTCGACACCTAATAGGTGTTCAATAAGTACTGGCTGAAGGAAATGGAAAGACCATAAATTTATCAAGATACCACATTCCTATAGTGCTATGAAATTGGAAGCCGCAACTTGTTATTCAAGATAGCACTGGCTCACTGTTCCCATACACTATTGTTCACCACATAAGAGAGATTGAGTTATTCCACACAAAGACTACATCACAAGGTGAAAAAAGTCTTGTCTTGTTCTCTACTTTCTTTTCAGAAAGTTTCAAACACAATAATGCACATTTTCATCAGAACCTAAATGATAGCACTTGCAGTATTTAATATCTGAAATTCAATTATGTTCCTGAAGGCTTATTACCATAGTAAATGGAAAAGTAATTCAGGGAATTTCCAAAGGCATCAGTGTAGCATTATTATTGGTAAAGTACATATTGTTAAGGAGCTCCAAAGCCTAAGGAGCTAGGAGCAGAAAATTTGGGGAGGGGAGACATTCCAAACGGGCTCTTCCTCTATTCTTTCTGTTCCCTATCCTGTTCTCCCACTACTTGAGGCACCAAATATAAGTTGGGGGAAAGAAAAAATCAATTAAGCTGGTCCCTGGCTACCAGGCCAAGAGGACCAATAAATGGAAAATGCTCTGTGAGTCAGGCTGCTCATTGTGCCTCATTAATCACCTTGTACACCTTGTATGTTTGCATGTCTCCCCCAAAAGACTGAAAATACACAAGCAATATGCAGATGAGATTATGCAATAACAGTTTTCCCTGCCAATTGGCTGCAAACTAAAAACATAAATTCAAAAGCTTTTTTTTTCTTTTGACAGCTTTAGAATGTTCATGGTGAAATCACTGGGTGATCAGTCCCTGCCCTGAATGCCAGCCCAAGCACTATCTGTTGGTTATGCATTGAAGGGAAGCCATGCATCAGAGAAGGTCATTTCTTCTACATCTCCCATCACTGGCAGATTTCATCATGCCAAAGCAATTCATTAGTAGTCTAGTTTCTCTAAAGAAGAAAATCAGAGCCCACTAATTGAGAAATCTGCAATCTCCAGTTAGCCCTTACTCTTTTTCTTTGGCTAGCTGCTCAATGATTATCAATTAGTCAATGCCTCTGTTAATTTTCCCACCTTCAGAATGAAAATTTAGAAAGCTTGTCTTATTCATATAATACCAACCAAGACATTAGCAATTAATCAATGAACCAGTATTTGTTAAGTGATTGCTGAATGCCAGTCATGGCAATAAACCCTGTTCATTCAAAGGTAAAAAGCAAATCAGTATGTGCTTTCAAGAGGCTGGCATTCTAATGAGGGAGACAAGATAAACAAATTTATATGTCTATCTATCCACACATACATAAACAATACATACAAAATTAATGACAGGCAGGATAAGGAGGGAGTTTCACTATAAGGAGGGAAGAGGTACAAATCAAGAAATCAGCTAAGCCCTGAGTAACACCAAGGATTACAAAAGGCAGGGGTGAGGAGGGAATGCATTCAAGACATGGGATGAGGGTGGGAAACAATCAATGCAATGACAAGAAGATGGGAGCTTGAGTGTCATGTGTACAAAACACTGAGTAAACACATAGAGCTGGATTGCAGATGGCAAGGAGGAAAGTAATGTGTAAGAACACTGGAAAGGTAGGAAGTGCCAGGCTGTAAAGAGATTGAAATGACCAACAGAGGAGTTTGTATTTGATCCTAGAGGTGACAGGGAACCAATGCGTTTACTGAGCAATTAGGTAACAATATCAGATTTGAACTTTAGGAAAATCACTTTGGTACAAACATTAACATGCACTGTTTTCATTCATTCATTCATTCATTCATTCATTCATTCATTCATCCATCCATCCATCTATTCATTCATTCATTCATTCATTCATTCCACTGATCACTCTCCTCAATATAAAGGCCAGAATTAGGTGCTATGGATATAAAGATACCTAGCTCTCAAGGGGACTTTTTATTGAATAACCATGATAAAAGGGTGAATGAGAGAAGAATCAAGGCAAGTTCTAGATATCAACAACAAGGGATCGGAGGAAAAATGTAAATTAGTTTCATCAACAAACCATTTCATTGGTCTTAGAATGTCCAGTACAAAAATACCATGGTTCATCAAGCTGAGATACCCTTGAACTGAAGAAGTTGGCACAGTTATTTGTCCAAAACAAAATCCTTCCAAGTAATGATGAAGTCGAAAGTGATTGCTTTGAAACTACTAAGAAAAACAAACCACCAACAGCTAAAACACCCTGTCAAAAAAATCAAGCACCATTTGGCTACATGAGATTCTGGATTGTCCGAGCTATGTGATTGCGCCTGGCATGCCACACCTGACTAAACACAGCTTGAAATCTATTATAGCCATAGCCTTGCCAGGCACCTGTAAGCACATTTTGAGGAAAGGGATGAGCATGCCAAAAATCTAAATAATAGTTTATAGAGTTGAGAAACAATTCTAAGACAGAGAGACATTGGAATTGCCTAATCTACAAATACACCCCACCCCCTACTCCCCAGCCCTCAATTCTCATTCCCAATCTTCCTATTTCCTCTGTTGTCATTAATAAATTGACATGTATTGAATGTTTACTAGGTACTAGGTACCAGGTACCATGCAATGTATTGGGGATGCAAAGACAGTCTCTGACTTTAAGAAACTTAAAAGGGAAAGGTGGAAGGGCATATACACAGGTAAGTCAATATAAAATATATACAAATACAAAACACAAAGTAATTTTGAGAGGGTACAGTAAAATTGGGGAAATTGGAAAAGTCCTCTTGTAAGAGATGCTCTTAGGCAGCCTTGAAGGGAGAGACATTATCAACAAAAGATACTGCTGTTTATGCTGTTATTAAATACATTAACTATGTGGCCTGAGCATATAAGCCTCCTACATCTATTACCATGGTTATCAAATACTTTCAGACCACAAACCACTAACAGCAGGGCAGGGGGAATATCTTATAATTTATCTCTTCTACTCAATCTCTTTTGCCACAATCATAGCAATATAATTGTGTGTATGTGTGTTCTGAATATTTTCATAGTATACAAAATAATGTACTAGAGATTCTTTGTATTTCCAGAGCTTAGCAAAATTCCTTGAACATAGTCTGCTTTCAGTAAATGCTTAGTAGGCTAGTTAATTAAAAGAGCACTAATCTCAGGGCAGAAGACCTGAGTTCAATTTCTAATTTCGACATTTGCCACCGTGTTACCTAGGGAACACCATTAATTTGTTGAAGCTCAGTTTCATTTCTGTAAAAATAGAAGACAATAATACTTATTGTACTTACCTTTATAAGAACTCTCTATAAGTGCTAAGGTCCTTCAAATGGTACTATTTGTAAATGATCAGAACACTGCAGAGCCTGTTAAATAAAATCCATAATCACAAAATCACAGAGTTTGAAGGAGGCTCAGAGGACATCTAGTCCATTCAAGAGATGTCAGGCTAACTATGCATCCAGGAAAAAACAAATAGATAAAGAATGTTTACAGTTGAGATTGTGATAATGCAATTGGGCAGATACCCCATGGAGTTAAATAAGTATAAATGTCTTAGAGAGACACTACAGATGGACAATAGGAGAGTGTGATATATTTTCTTTGGGAAATTCCACAATTCTGTTAATGACCCTAAGTTTCTCCATGAAAAGCCAACCTTCTCTATGTCAATATCTTCTGGTGATGCCATAAATCATGTAATATCTTGTGGTTTTGGTTCAAAGAACCCAAAGGTCAGCCAGAGGACAATGGTGAGGTTAATGGTGGATGGGAGAGGTCTATAACACATCAACACACTAAGAATTGTGCAGGAGGACTAAAAAAGTAGGAAATATTAATTGTATAGTGAGAGTGTGTGCTACATTGGTATCCGTGCAATGTCAAAACAACTAGAAGAAGTCCCCTAAAATGTTTGATGGACCCACTATGGGGAATTTATGGAAGGAAATAGATAAGACCTTATATAGGTCACCTGGGATGAGAATGCACAGATAGCCTGATTGGGATCTACACCACAGGGGAGAATGCCCACATCAATGAGATCATACATCAATTAAAAAAAAATCAAAGTACCACCCACCATGCTGGTTTGTGATGAGGAAAGTATTTTGTAAATGTTAAGTGAATATAAGTTCATGGACCAGAGAATCTAAGAGCCAAAAGGGATTATCTAATGCACCCCCCTCATTTCTTAGATGTGGAAGCCAAAACCCAAAGAGCTTATCACACAGCTAATTAGTGGCAGGACTGAAGCTCAAACCCAGGCTTCCTAAATCCTGGTTCAGGCTCATTTTAGCTAATCAATTGATAGTATTCCATAATCGACTTGCCCGTAGACCACCTGGAGGATGCTTTTACCACTAATGGTCCCCAGAGTATATTTTGTGACGCATTCCTCTGAAAGCCAAAGTTGTTCTTACTTCTTGACACCTACAATCTTTTAGATATCACATGTGCTTAAAAATAGGGAGGCCCCAAAAAGGTGATTTAGCATTTTCATACACAAATCAGGTGTCATGAGAAGCACAATGAGACAGTAGATCAATGGAGTCAAATTCAAATACAAAAAAGTACGTTTTAAAGCATGTGTAGGCAGCTCGGTGGAGTAGTGAATACGGTGCTGAGCCTGGAATCAGGAAGACTCATCTTTCTGGGTTCAAATCTGGCCTTAGACACTTACTAGCTGTGTAACTCTGCCATTTAGTTCTGTTTACCTCAGTTTCCTCATCTGTAAAAAGAGCTGGAGAAGGAAATGGCAGTATCTCTGCCAAGAAAACTCCAAATGGGGTCACAATTGAAAAGCAACTGAACAACAGCAACAAATTATACATAAGGATCAAGCGGGCCACTTAGTGGCTCAGAAAACTACAGATAAACATTATCTAAGTTTGATTGCACTTTTATTTTTGTTAAATATTGATCAATTACACTTTAATCTAGTTCAGGAGGAATGTTGTTGGCCTCAGAATCAGGAAGACTTATGCTCAAGTCCCACTTCTGGCACATATTGGCTATGTGAGCCCAGGCAAGTAATTTTTGTTGTTTAGTCACTTTTCAGTTGTGTCTGACTCTTCGTGACACCATCTGGGGCTTTCTTGACAAAGATACTGGAGTGGTTTTGCATTTCTTTCTCCAGCTCTTTTTACAGATAAGGAAATTGCAGCAAGCAAGGTCAAGTGACTCTCCTGGGGTTATGTAGCCAGGAAGCATCTGAGGCCAGATTTGAACTCAGGAAAATGAGTCTTTCTGACTCCAGACCTGCCACTCTATCCTGTGCCACCTAGTTGCCCCATAGGCAAATAATAGTGGTAGTTAACCAGTTAAAATTTGCGAAGTGTTTTACATAAATTGTCTCATTTGCTCCTTAAGGACCCTGTGAAGCAGAAGCTTTTATTATCCTCTTTTTTGAAAATTAGGAAACAGGCTTGGAGAGGTCACTCAAATTACTCATGGTCACCCAGCCAGGAAGTGTCTAAAGCAGTGGTTCTCAACTTGCGGGTCATAACCCCTTTGGGGGTCGAATGACCCTTTCACAGGGGTCACAGGGGTTGCCTAAGACCATCAGAAAACACATTTTTCCAATGGTTTTAGGAACTAAGACACTGTTCCTCTATCCGTCTCCCGGTGAGTCCACCTACATGCAGATATGCCCACATACATGTATTAAAGGGTCGCGGCATTAGGAAGGTTGAGAACCACTGGACTCTAAGGCAAGATCTCAACTCAATTTTTCTTGACTTCAAGTCCAGAACTCCATCCACTGTGTCAGTTATACATAAATCATTGTAATGGTAAGCGAATTTGAAGATCTTCCCTGCCCCTTAATAAGCCCAAGGGGATTTGAAGACATCTTCTGGTAAGATGATTTTTCCCTGCTCCCTAATAGGCTGAATGCAACCACATGGAACCTATTTTGGGAGAACTTTGCTGAAGGATCGAGCAGAGTCCACAGGAAGCTGGGACTCAGAGCAGTTAAAGACAAAGGGAGGAGAGGACACACCCAGGCAGACAGTTAGGCTCGAGAATATTGATTTCTGGGAAGATTAAAGGATGGTGTGACTCTCTGTACTGTTATGGTGTATTATCTTTGCTATTATAAAGGATTCAGCCTTCTTTCTGGTATCTGAACAAATGTTTTGCTTCTGTCTTCTATATGAAGAGTCTGTTATATTTTGCAATTGACCTCTATGCTGGCATATTCATAGTCACCATCAGTGTTATGAATATTGTTTTGGTGCTACGATCACCAATCTAATACAGCCCCAGATATGTTGTCCTAGAAATGATACATAAGAGCAGGTCTGCATGGTGATCTGTTATGGTTCCATCATATTTGTACCTCTGCAAGATAGGCTCTTAATAACATGCTTGTTGATTGATGGTACATCGTGTAGTTCCCAATTCTCTACTTCTCCACCCCCAAATCTGCCCACAGGAGATAAATTACAGGTCTTGATTGAAGCCTATAATTAATTTTGCTGAGATTCTGCTTTCTCTTTGAACCCCAGGGTTTCATTTGTGACCTTTTTGTTCATTTTGTCCTTCTGACTTCCAGATCTCTATTTACATCTCTCATCATAGAACCACCAGCCTTCAACCATCTGCAGACCTAATCTAAAGGCCTCTGAATTTGTTTACTATGAAAAGGGACTTTGGTCTTACAATAGAAGAATATGCTTCTTCTTAGAAAATAAACCAAAGGGGCAGCAAGGTGGCACAGTAAATAGAGCACTAGCTCTGAAGTCAGGAGGGACTGAGTTCAAATCCAGCTTCAGACAATTTACAGTTACTAGCTGTGTCACCTTGGGCAAGTCACTTAACTGCAATTACCTTGCCTTCCCCCCCCCCAATAAAAGAAAAGAAAAGAAACAAGAGTGTAAAGTGAACTGGATTTGGAGTTCAAATTCCTCAGTTCAAATCTTGGCCCTGGCATGGTGACCTTGGGAAAAACCATTCGTCTGTTTAAAATAAAAGAGGAAAAATAAAATAAAATAAAAGAGGAAAGGGGACTTTGATCACATGATTGCTTAGGTCCCTTACATCTATAAAAATCAGTTCAATATAATTCAAATGGCACCTACAAAAGCTATACACACCCAACCAATGTCGTCTTCTCTTAGGGAAGGAGAATGATCAGACAGATGACTGGTCAGATAGTTTAGTTGGGTCAGGTGGTTAGAGCAGCCATGTCAGGAGGCGTTTTTCTCCTATTACACTGCAAATTCCTTGAAACAGGTAATGTTTTGCCTTGTTTTGTTTTGTTTTGTTTGGGGGCCTCTCAGTATTCCCTGAGCATATGTACTCGGTACACAGTAGGTATGCGATAAACACTGGTTGACTGACTAGCTGACACAGGAACATTGCTTTGCTTCCTGGGTAAGCCGGTTAACTTTTACTCCTTATTCACCCAGCTGCCTCACATTTTTGTGCCAATCCTCTCAAAGGATGGCATGGGGGGCAGTATTGCAGGTGGTTCAGTTAAATCTGTCTCCACTATTGGAAAAATAACACAGAATACATCTATTCATCAAGAATTTGAAAACATTGTATTGTTGCATAAAACACCTTACAAACAGGTACATTCTAGATCTTCACCATTCCCCTGTGGAAAGGAGGGTGCTTTCCCTAGAAGCACTATTTCCTCCATATGAACTTACATTTTTCTCCTTCCAATGATTTCTCTCATATCGGATAGATTTTATATTTTTTAAGGCTTGGAATTTTATGTTGTATCACACTGCATTTTCATATCTGGCTCTCTTCTCCCTTCTGGCAGTGTTGTCTGGCCCACCCTCGGCTGGATGCTCTCAGGGACTTAGATACCATTTGGAGGTGGGGTGGAGGTGAGTAGCAATTGATACTTGCAAGCCTTCTAATTCTCTGCTTCTCTCTTCCAAGGATTCCTCTGTTGATGATGGCTGTAAAGCAGGTTTGCTGCCTACGTGGAAGTTTATTGCTCCCACATCCCTCTGTGTTAGGAATCTCTGCCACCAGCCTGCGAGTCCCCAGGAAGATACAAACACACCCCCTCAGTCAGGATTCAAAATGCCTTATCACTGTAATTTAATGACAAAGCAGGTGTTGTGTCTCAGGCCCAGGCTGGCTTTCTGGGCAGATCAAATAGACAGGGTGATTTCAGTGACATGAGTAAGCCTATCCTGCTTCCCTCTAAGTCCTACCTTCCTCTATCTTTGGCCAAATTCTGAAATCCCTTTAGCAGAGTGTACCATGAGGACCAAAGCCAAGGGCTAGCCTTGATGATGAGGCCCATCTCCTAGTTTTCTTTATCACAAGATGGATAGATGAAGGGGCAAAGGGCTTTGTGAACCTCATTCTTTCTTCTATCAAAGAATGGACTGTAGACTACTGTGGACATGTGGGTCATTATAACACAAGATTGAGGCTAAGAATGAAATCAACAAGAATTAATAGCGAATGGGGCAGTATCGCATCTCTTGGAATCAGGAAAGCCTGTATTATAGTCCCAAACATCCTGGTTGTATGATTCTGGGCAAGTCATTTGGTGCCTGAGCACTTCTCTCTTCAAAGAGGTTGATAACCTATGTGGGTAGAGGACATTTCTTCACCAGGAGGACTTTATACCAATTAAATCTTAAGTCTAGTTTAAAAGGGAGAGCGGGGGAGAGGAGATGAATAAAAGACCAAACTAGAAGTCCAGAAACTTGGATTTTAGTCCCATATCTGCCACTATCATCTGGAGCAAGCCACTTTGTGTTCCTGAGTCTCAGTTTTCCTATATATAAACTAAGGAGGTTAGATAAGTTTACAAACAAGTTTCCTTCCAGCTCCAAAAAAGATCCATGCTATTTTAAAAACAATTGCAAAGTTATTGATCCTTTTTAGTGCATTTACTTTGAAAAATATTTCTATTAATATCTTTTGTTTTTACATTTCCAAAATTTCTTTCTGTTTCCTTCTTCTCTCTCCCTTATGGCAGTAAGAAGACTTTAAGACTTTGGACAAATGACTAAACCTCTCTAGGTTTCAGCTTTTTCACTGTAAGATCATGGAATTGTCATAGATGATCTCCAAGGTTGCTTCAAAGTCAAGATCAATGATCCTAAGATCACTGAACCAACCTTCCATATTCCCACTTCTGCATCTTTGCTCCTACGCTCTGCAATCTAGTTAAACTGTCCTCTTCATTCCTTATGTAAGATTCCATCTTTCATATAGGAGGGGCAGAGTCAAGATGGCAGAGTAAAAGCAGGAACTTGGCTGAGCTCCTGCTCCAACCACCTCCAATACCTGTAAAATATGACTCTAAAAGAATGTTAGAGCTACAGAACCCACAAAGTGACAGGGAAAAACAAATCTCCTGCTGAAGGAAGCCTGGCAAGCCAACAGAAAGGGTCTATCACACCATACTGGAAGCCGAATGCAGTCTCACATGAGCCACCTGCACCCAGAGCCAGGGTGGCCCCAACCAGAATCACAGACCAACCAGAGAGCAGACTTCAGAAGAGTGAATCACCAGCAAAGAGAAAGTAAAAGGTTAGTAGGGAACTCTGTTGGAACTGGGTGGAGAAGAGCATGGTATGGTCCCTGCCCCCAGGATGAGAGGTGGTGGAGGGATGGTGGTTGCAGCTGCTGCCACATGGCTTCCTCAGGAGCTCCTGGCCTGCAGATCATAAGGGGACTAAGTGTCCATTCAGAGGGCAATTGCTCTTGCTTTGGTCTGCTTGGATATGGTTTGTAGTCTTGGGTGGTGGTCCTGGGGTGTGTGGCCATTGTGCCAGAGCTGGCAGTGGCTGAGGAGAAGGCACTCTTCTCAGACCTCTGACAAGTATGAAAATCCCAGCAATCTTGGGACACAGCAAAGAGCTCAAAAGTCAAGTAATCAGCTAGTAAGATGAGCAAGAAGAGGAAGCACAATCAGACCATAGAATCCTTTTTTGGTTAAAAAGGATCAAAACATGGAACCAAAAGAAGTCAAAACTCTAGCATGAAAAGCTTCCAAGAAAAATATGAATTGGTTACAGGCCAATGTAAGGAACTTGAGTTCAAGAATGATTTTGAAAATAAAGTAAGAGAAGTAGAGGAAAACTTGGGAAGAGAAAGGAGAATGATGCAAGAAAATCATTAAAAGTGAGTCAACAGCCTGCTAAAGGAGACCCAAAAATACTGAAGAATATAACACCTTAAAAAATAGACTACCTCAAATGGCAAAAGAGATTCAAAAAGCCAGTGAGGAGAAGAATGCCTTAAAAAGCAGATTTGCCCAGATGGAAATGGAATTTCAAAAACTCACTGAAGAGAATAATTCCTTCAAAATTAGATTGGAGCAATTGGAAGCTAATGACTTTATAAGAAATAAAAATACTATAAAAGAGATCCAAACAACTGAAAAAAATAGAAGGCAATGTGAAATATCTCATTGGAAAAACCACTGACCTGGAAAATAGATTCAGGAAAGATATTTTAAAATTTTAAATTTATTGGATTGTTTAAATTTATTTAAGCCATGATCAAAAAAAAGAGCCTAGAAATCGTCCTTCAAGAAATTCTCAAGGAAAATTGCCCTTAGTTGCCTTTTTAAAAAGGCAAAATTTGCCCTAAAACCAGAGGGCAAAATAGAAATTGAAATAATTCACCAATTGCCTCTTGAAAAAGATGCCAAAAAGAAAACTCCTAGAAATATTATAGCCAAATTACAGAGTTTCCAGGTCAAGGAGAAAATATTACAAGCTGCCAGGAAAAAACAATTTGAGTATTGTGAAAACACAATCAGGATGACACAAGATCTAGCAGCTTCAACATAAGGGACAGAAGGGCTTGGAATATGATATTACAGAATTCAAAGAAGCTAGGATTAAAACCAAGAATCACCTACCCAGCAAAACCAAATATAATGCTTCAGGGAAAAACATGGTCATTCAATGAAACAGAGGACTTTCAAGTATTCTTCTCGAAAAATCCAGAACTGAAAAGAAAATTTAACTTTCAAATATAAGAAGGAAGAAAAGCATGAGAAGGTAAACAGGAAAAAGAAAGAAATCATAAGGAACTTATTAAAGTTGAACTATTTATATTCCTACATGGAAAAATTATAATTGTAACTCATGAGACTTTTCTCAGTATGAGGATAGTTGAAGGAAATATGTGTGTGTGTGTGTGTGTATATACATATATGCATACATACAAATATGTGTGTATAGGAGAGTATATGTGTATAAATACATATGTGAGTATGTGTATATGTATGTGCATGTATACATAGAGGGCACAGGATAAGTTGAATAGGAACATACGATATCTAAAAAAATAAAATTAAGAGATGAGAGAGGAATATAATGGGAGAAAGAGAAATCGAGAGATAGAGTAGGGTAAATTATCTCATCATATAAAAGAGGCAAAAGAAAACTGCTACAATGGAGGGGAAGAGCAGGAAGGTGAAAGGGAATGGGTCAACCTTACTCTCACTGAATTTGGCTTAAGGAAGGAATAACTCAAGAGGGTATCTTACCCTACAGGAAAGTAGGGATAAGAGGGGGAATGATAGAAGGAGGGGTAGATTGGGGGAGAATAAGTGGGAGGCAGGATAGGATGGTGGGAAATACAGTCAGTCTTTCACAATATAACTATGGAAATATTTTGCATAACTACATATATATAACCTATATTGAATTAATTGTCTTCCCAGTGGGGGTGGGTGAGGAGAGAAGAAGGGAAAGAATCAGGAAATCAAAGTTTTAAAAACAAATGTTTTTTAAAAAATGATTTTCACATGCAACTGGGAAATAAGGTATACAGGCACTGGGGTATAGAAATCTATGTTGCCCTACTAGAAAGTTAGAGGGGGAATGGAGGAGGATATAAGAGAGAACAGATTGAGGCAAGAGGTATTCAGTAGGCTCAATATCTTGGGGTGAGGGTAGGGGAAAGATGGGGAGAAAATTTGTAACCAAAAATCTTGTGGAAATGAGTGTTGAAAACTAAAAATAAATAAAGATTTTTTTAAAAAAAAGATTCCATCTTTCATCTCCGAGGTTTTGTACTATCCATCCCCTCTCTCCTCATCTTTACCTCAAAGAATCCCTTTTTTTCTTTCAATACCCAACTGAAGCATGTCTTCTAAAAGAAGCTTCTCCTGATCTTACTGGGAGCATCCTCTCTCCAAAATTCCTTGTGTTTAAATAATTTATATTTATTCTATATATGATATGTATATTATATATATATATGTATTGTATACCCATGTACACACATGTACTGCTTGTTTCTATAGTTTTAATTTTTGTTCCATAAGAGTAAAGAATATTTTATTTTTGCCTTTTTATCAATAGTAACTAGTGAAGTGACTGACACATAGTAGGAATTTAGCGAATGTTTGATTGAATGAATGAGCAATCCTCCTATCTAAATGACTCCTCTCCAACTATTGTAATCTTACAAATTCTTAAAATCATAAACTCATCAAAGAATGTTAGAACTGAAGAAGTCCTGATTGACTAGCTAGTTCTTCCTTTGATAGAACAATTATCCCAATAATGTGGGCACTCTCTCCACTGGTGACATCACTACTCATTCACATCTCCTGATCCCCTGTGATTTTGTCTAAAGGATCAAATGCCTTAGAGTTGAAAGAGATTGTGGAGAGTATTGGTCCATTCCTCTCCTTTTAAAAATAAATACACAGGCAGATAGGTGGCTCAGTAAATAGAGCACTGGCCCTGGTCAGGAAAACCTGAGTTCAAATCCAGCCTCAAACACTTGACATTTACTAGCTATGTGACCTTGGGCAAGTCACTTACCTCCAATTGCCTAGCTTCCCTCTGTCACAAAATAAACAAATAAAAATAAACACATATAAACTTGAGGAAAACGAGACCTTGCTAAAATCAAGGAGTTAAATGGAAGAACTGAGACTTGAATCCAGGTCTTCTGACTGGAAATCAAGAGATCTTTCCAAGCCACCATTTTTTTTAAACAAATGGAATCTAGTCAATGTTCTGGAAACCTTGTTCTGATTCTTTTACTATTTCCTAGCTACCAGTACATTACTTAGCCCATCCATCTCTCATCCTTCCGGTAAAACCTTAGTGTTATTTTTTTTTTTACAAATAACAATTAATCAACTTGCCTAAGGACATAAAATTCATTAGTGACAGAGAGTGGATTAGAACCCAAATGCCCTGCTTTAGTATTATAGGGTTTTGACACAGAAAGGACCTTAGAAATAATGTAATTCAATCTCCTCATTTTGTATATAAACTCAGGTATAGCAAGATTGAGTGCCATGTCCAATCAAGGTCACAGAGGTAGTGAGCTGGGACTCATACAGAGGCCTTTTTACTTTTATTCCAGTGTTCTTTCCATCTCACCATTCTTTCTTTGCTCACTTCAATTTCCTCTTTCTCCTCTTCATCTTCCCCCCAAGAAGATTTTCCTCAGTGTTCTAATCTATAATCTCTCCCCCTGAAATTCTTCAACCTTGCCAATGGACGATTCATTTGACAATCATTCATGTAGTGTTTTAAGACATCTCTCCCATCGTTGTAGTAAACGTTAGTTAACTTTTTATGTATTCTTGTGTTCTACACTGAGTATAATTGTTTTGAAGACAGGCACCACACCTAGTGGTTTTTTAGCAATATTCCCCCCACCCCTCACTATAGGTAGACATTAGAACTTTACATATAGTAATGTGCAAACTACCTAATTGTTTGATGTAGATCAATCAGACAGCAAGATTTCTAAGTTCTTCAAGGTGATTTTAAATGTGAAATGAAGGCAAGAACTATAATGCCCACTTTCAAGGGTGAACACATTTCAGAAAAGAGAGAAAAATAAAAGCAGGTTTAATTTGAAGAGGCTGATTCAGGCTCAGTTTAGCTAATTAATTTACGCTGCCATGATCACTGCAGATACATCTAAATTTTAGATTATTTTTGCCTAAGCAAAGTAGTCCTTACTCAAGTAATTCTTTCAATATTGTGTATCTAACAAAATGGACATTAAGTAGATTAAAAAAAATTAAACCAGCTTGTGCAGTATTTTTATGACAAACTGATGGATTTAAAAACAAACAATAGCAGTTTATGTAAGAACAGCTTTAAAACTAGTTAAATTAATTGATTTGTGCGTTAAGATCAGCCAATGAGTTAACTGTTTCTAATTTAAATGGAGAAAAGAAGTTTAAATGGCCTTGTAGTGTAGTTCTTCAAGGGGTGCTCTAATTCCACCTCTAGCTCACAGAAGACAATGAAGATATTGAAGAAAATGTCTCAGAAATACAGAACATGGTCCTGCTTCTAATCAAGTTTTTTTTTCTTTTTTTTTTTAAATCAGCAATAGCCACTGTGAATTACCTGACAGCTTCCTTAAAAAGGGAAGAAATTTGTCTGACATCAAAACCAAAATTGGGGCAAAATTGTCAAGTCTAGAACATTTTCCTTCACATCTTTTCAGCTCCCCTTTTCAAAGCCTTTTCCTTTTTCTTCCGAACAATGATTCCCAGTAAGCCTTCTATCTCCACTTTCACAACATACTTTTCTCTTGTAAAAAAGAAAATGGACAAGACAGGAGGACATTAATTCTTCAGTATGAAGAGAAGGTCAAAGTATCATCTTCCCCCTCAAGGAAGGGAAAAAAAAACAAGAAGGAAGGGATAAAGAAAAGGAAAGAGGGGAAAGGGGGAAAGGAAAAGAGGAGTAAAGGAACAAGACATGCCAAAGTGAGTAGCAAAAGGAATGATTTACTGATGGTGGGATCTCCAATACTATATCAGCTAGAAAACTATTATGTTTTCAGGACAAAAGAACTTTTCTGCTTCAGGAAACTAACCCAGAGAAAGAGGCAGGACAAGATGAGGGAGCAAGTAGTTTCAAAGAATGTGGAAGAAGCCAGTTAAGAAGTACCAAGATCTGAAATTTTGGTTGCGTGTAACATTGGACCCCATAGAGGAATGATTCCATTCCACCTGACAATTTGGGAAAACAGGCAAGCCTTTCCTAGGCATCACCTTGCAGGTCATAAATAATACTATTCTAAAATGATTTTGATGAAGATGGTTCCATATGCAAGAGAGAAGAAGAGGGACTTGGTTTCCTCCCCAACCTTAGCTGATGTAATAATATTGACAAGGTGATATATTACCAAAATGTTAAAACCTGGTAACCCCTTTAGAAGTATGAACACTAAGTGAATTGGAAGGAGCAACCCCACTGGCTGACAGAAGAGGCCCTTGCCCCTCAGAGCTCCTTAAAAGACATATTGAGAATCAAGAAGATTTGGAGTCAACAGTGGTGGAAGAATTTAGTTCCTGAAAAGAAATTTCCAGGAAAGAAAAAGGGGGAGGAGGTTTCTTTCTCTCTCTCCCCATCAACCATGCCATGTTGAAATCACTTGGCTAGTAGGAGACAAACAAGGAGCAGAGACACATATTCTAGCCAGACAGTGATACAGAGAAGCATTTAGAGGCTTCAAGGAGTAGGACTTGAAGCAGTGGAAGAAAGATCCCAGCTATGAATTAAAATAAGGTAGCTCTAGTAATCAAGAATTAGACTATCTTTGGAAGCAAGCAGGGCAGCCTGAGTAGAAGAGACACTGTGCCCAAAGCAGAGGCTTCATAATGGTTTCATCAAAAGAGAGAGGTCACTGAGGCCCTGCAGTTCCAGAGTTGCTTGACCACATGTATTCCCTACATGTGTGATTTACTACCATTATACTTTAGGCCCACTATTATCACGTATGTTGTACATTGCCCCAGACTTATGGATGAGTGTTCCGTAGCTACTGTTTATTCTATATCATCTTGTCATTTACTAAGAACTGTGTCCCCTGGCTCACTATTAATGAGAGGCATACCCCTCGGGGTTAATGAACTATGCTTTTAGGAGCATAGACCCATAGAGTATATACTCTCTAACCCAAAGCAGCAGCCACCTTCTAGGACCCAATCTGTGAGTATAAATAAGTATCATCAGGAGTAAAATCCTCCACTTTTCTAACAAGGGGAAGGAGGTATGCCGCACTGTGAGTCCACATCTGGCTGCACATACAGAATGGACTGAAGTAATGAGAGACTGAAGGGAAACCAGGAGGCTGTAGAAGTGACATGTCTTGAGGTGAAAAGGGCCTGTCCTCAGATGGTATCTGTGGGAATACAGAAGAAAAGGTGACTCCAAGAGATAATTGTTAAGGAAGAAATGAAAAAATTTGTTCACAGCTTGCCTATAGAGAATAGATATCAATCAATTGATAAATAAGTATTTATTAAACATCTGCTGTTTCAGGAATTGTGTGAGACATTAGGGGCACAAATATGAAGAACAAAACAATGTTTATTGTCAAGGAGCTAACATTTTAATGAGGGGAGATGACAAATACATATATAAATATAGGTAACACAAATATAAAGCTAATAAATACAAACATATAAAATCAGTTAAATGCAAAGTGTACCATAGCAACAATCAGGAAAGTCTTTATGGAGAAGATGGCATTTGAATGGAAGCAAAGAGAAAAACTGTAAAGGGGTAAGAATGGATCAAATTCAAGCACACGAGTGGCCAGTGCTAAGCTATGGAGCCAGGGTATAGTGTGTCCTATTTGGAGAACAGATAGAAGGCCAGAATTAAAAATGAGTTAGAGTCTAGCCTGCTAGTGGAAACCAAAATATATCTCTCTGATGGTCAAATTCCCTACCAGAAGAGGAGCTTAAACATAGCAAAAAGTAGGTTCTATTCATCCTGGGACTCCCTGGATTTCAAGCCCCTCCACAATACGGTGGCACCTGACCTACAGTAGAAAGAACACTCAGAGTCTGAGCTCTTAATTGAATCCTAGTTCTGTGACAAGGGGCAGCTAGGTGACTCCGTGGCACAGTGGATGGAGCAGGGGTTCTCAACTTTGCTAATACTGCAACCCTTTAATACTTGTATGTGGGCGTATCTACATGTGGGTGGAACCGCCTGGAGACGGATAGAAGAGCTGTGTCTTAATTCCTAAGACCAGTGGAAATATGTGTTTTCTGATGGTCTTAGGCAACCCCCGTGAAAGAGTCGTTAGATCCCCAAAGGGGTCCCAACCCACAGGTTGAGAACCAGTGCTATGGGAGGTAAGATTTTAGCTGGGAGGAGGGAGAGCATTCCGGGGAGAAAGTCAGAGGCAACAACTGGATTGAAAGTTGAAGTGTCTCACTCATGAAACAACCAAGAGGCCAACATCACCAGATTGAGAGTATGTGTTGGAAGTGAAGTGGGGCTGAAGTCCCTTCCAACTATAAATCTCTGAAGTCAAGAATTGTGACTGCATTAGAGTTCTGAGGTCTTTCAATATCTGATATACTTTTTACTATTTCACCTTGAATCCAAGGGCATTCCATATTTATACTGAAGACTGAATCATGAATGTGCTAAATTCCATCTGGTATATTTTGTTTATAATGCAGGGGAAGTACATGATATAATTTAGAAATGTTTCCATGATTTTAAATAGTTAAATTTTTATTTCTATAAATTTTATTTTTGCTGCAAGCTTCAGTTATCTAAAAAGTTCATTTATGTGGAATAACAATGGTTAAATGAGGTATGACAGTATTTATCTATTATTGTCATTTGTGTTCTATGTGGCTCAAAAATATGATGGCAAAAATAAATGAGAATGAATCTTTCCAAATTCATGAGCATGTCTCCAAGTCTGATCTTATTACTAGGTTCTCCCTTTACCACAAAAAAATAAGGCAGTGCAGGGAATTCCTAAAACTTCAATTCAAATAGATTTGCCTTCAGAGCCCATTCCAGGTCAAATATGCTATTGCTGATACTGACTGTGAAATTAATTCTGATCTAATCCTGAAGTTGACATGAAGGGAAAGATTTGTTATCTGTGTCCATGCTGGAGATCTGGGTAATAAACACTCACTGAGAGCACATTTCAGCTCAGGGACCGGTAGTGTTTTTCAAGTCCACTTCACCATTGGTAGGCCCACACAAGATGACTAAAGTACTTTCCATGGTGAGAAAGACAAGGTCTTAGAGGCTGACCTTAATTTTCTCAGTATTATACTGAATTTCCTGGAACCTTCCCTCACATTTGCTAACAAATAAAAAACATTTTGGGGACAATGCAAGATGAAACCTAGAAAGAAACAAAATAAGTGGCAACAAGTAGAACCTTCTCACTTCAGCCATTGTCATAACAACTGTTATTTGTAATGAAGACCATTCTAGGGAGCATGCTCAGTTACCCTTCCTGGATTCCAGTCAACCATGTGAGAACTCTGGGGGCTACTTTACTGACATATGTAACTTGGTTAAGAGCTCATACTTTAAGATGATTCAGTGCCCTCAGTGGTTGGGGAACCAGAAGAGCTGGTGACTCAATGAATATTTAGAATGGACCAACTCCATCCTCAAATGGTTTGGTCACCCATTCCCTACTCTTCCTTTCTAGTTGTCAATGATGTTAGGACTGTATCAAGTCACTTTGTGAGGGACTTAAGGAAGAAGAAGAAGCAGCAGCTTGCAGCTTGCACCTTCCCATTCCTACTTCAGCTTCTGTATGGCCATGAGCTCATGCCATCTAATATACATGTCCTGTCTAGGCAAGTTCAAGACTGGGTTTGGGCTTCATTATTTGACTTTTGTTTCTTTTCTAATGTTAGATAAACATTCATGAATCCTGAAATGAATATGGCTGTGCTTGGAGGCAACCTGGGAAGCAATTGGAGAAGCACAGAGATAACAGTTGATTTTGAATAAAGGGAGGTATCCTAAGTAACTACTCTTCCATTCTTAGGGAAAATAGCCAAAAAGGGAATTGGTCAAGAATTGGTCATATTGCTGGTCATTTTACCAGCAAACATGCATAGGGGTTGTTTAGACAGTACAGAACCAAGGTGAAATATAAAATTAGCAATCCTAGCTGATTTGTATAATGATGAGTTTTAAGTATTTGCCTCCCAAAAGTAGTGGCAGGAGTTATAAAAAGTTACTTCATCCTGTCTTATTTGTTTTTGTCTACCATACTTGTGTTTTATGTTTAGAATTCCTTTTGTGTATGGGAAATAAATGCTTGTCTCATACACAACTCATACTGTATAATGCATACCTTTTTGCTGTTCACTGTTTGGGGAAAGTGTAGAAAGGAGCCATTACTTAAATTATAAATAATATTCTCTTAGGGCCCCAGGGTAGGGGTAGAAGGTATTTAAGGAAGTAAAGAGGTTTGGAAAAAGAAATCTAGGGGCAGAGTTAAGATATCAGAATAAAAGCAGGAACTCACTTGAGCTCCTGCTCCAACCACCTCCAATACCTATTTTAAAAAAATGACTCTAAACAGATTTTAGCGATACAGAACCCACAAAGAGACAGAGAGAAACAAACCTCCCACTGAAGATAGCCTGGCAGGCTAACAGGAAGGGTCTATCACACTGAGCAGAGAGCAAAACACAGTCCTGCATGGGCTGTGCTGGTGCAGACCCACAGCACAGACCCACTGGAGCAGACTTCAGGAGAGTGAATCACTGTCAGCTGTGGTGGCTTCCAGACTTCTCAACACATAAACACCAAAAAGAAAGTAAAAGTTCAGTGGGGGAACTCTGTTGGAACTGAGTAAGAGAAGAGCAAGGTTCGGCCCCCTGACCCCAGGGCAGCAGAGATGGTGCTGTCCAAAATTGCTGCTGCAGTGGTTGCTTTCAGAACTCCTGGCCCACAAATAGTGGGAGGACCAAGTGGCTGACCAGAGGGAAGTTGCTGAAATCTCTTTGCTGGCTCTAAGGTAGGCTTCTCTTGCTTTGCCCTGGTTGGATCTGAGTCACAGTCTTGGGTGACAGTCCCGGGGTGAGGAACTCTAGTGTGGCAGAGCTAGTTGAGGCTGTGGAGAGGAAGTCATCCTCATAGTTCTGAGGCAGGTGCCTGGAAGAAACTCTGGCAACAACTGTGAAAAACCCCGGAAATTTGGGACATGGCTCTCTCCACCCTGGAAGCAGAGTTCTACTATCGCAAAGAGCTCAAAAGTCAAGTAATTGACTGGCAAGATAAACAAACAGAGGAAGCTAAATCAAACTATAGAATCAGTTTTTGGCGACAAAGAGGATCAAAACATAGAACCAATAGAAGACAGCAAAGTCAAAACTCCTGCATCAAAAACCTCCAAGAAAAATATGAATTGGTCACAGGCCGTGGAGGGATTCAAGAAGGATTTTGAAAATCAAGTAAGAGAAGTAGAGGAAAAATTGGGAAGAGAAATGAGAATGACACTAGAAAATTGTGAAAAGAGAGTCAACAGTCTGCTAAAGGAAATCCAACACAATTCTGAAGAAAATAACACCTTAAAAATAGTCTAACTCAAATGGCAAAAGAGACCCAAAAGGTCAATGAGGAGAAGAATGTCTTAAAAAAAGATAAAGCAATCTAACTTCTCTCATTAGAGGCCAGGTTCACTCAGTACTGAACTTGGTCCAAACTACATGCCTGGGTACAGAGCAGAGAGCCCCTTAGTGGAGAATGGAGTGATAAAGTACCCCAGGTCCAGTGGGCCCAGGAGAAGTTCTTTAATGTTAAAAATGTATACAATACTTGAAGGTGGGCAAAGTACTATACCATAAATTATGTGTTTTGATTCTCTTTGAACCTCTATAAAGTAGGTACTTTTTTGGTGATTAGTCTATGATTTCACTGGTATGTAAAAGATTCTAAGAATGAGGAAATTTCTACCAGTGCACATCAGTAAGTGGTCTGCAAATTATAATGTTAACTGTCTGGAGCACAAAAATATTAAATATTATGCTAGATTCTTACAGCCAGTATGTGTGTGAAGAACAAGACTTGAACCTAGGTCTTACTGAACTTACTGTCTCTGAGTGTATGCCATCTCTTCACTACCACAGCTATCATTAACCCCGTTTCACAGATGAGCAAATTGAGATTCTTCAAGGATAAGTAGGTATGCTCCTCCTCCTCTTTCTCCTTTTCTAACTCTTCTTCTTCTTCCTTTTCATCTTCTTCCTCCTCCTCCTTCTGCTGCTTCTTCCATTCCTTTGGTGCAGACCATCTTGGTTCCTCTTTTATGAAGCTACAGCGGAGGAGACCCTAGACTCTCCACAGCAGACAAGAAGCCTATGAAGGAATCAAGACCAAAAACATTGCCCATATTAATTTAAAGATGTCAGGATAAGATGGCTTGATGGTTTAGTTTAAGATTAAGAGGCACACACTATTTAGGAAACTAATGAAAGACTGTTGTGAAGGAAAGGATCTGTCAATGAGGCAGATCAGATTCCAATTTCATGGGCAATCAATGAAACAGACACACCTGCACAGTTGGAAATGGGAGATGAAGAAACAACTGATGTATTCCAGCAGCAGACAGAAGGAGTTTACTAAAAACAGAACCTGCAACTCTACTCTAGAACTGTGCTCCCAAGGAAAACAAAGCATTTACAATTAGAAAACCAAGATTTGGTTAATCCAGATCCTGACTACCACAGTATAATCTTCTCTCTTCTTCAATTTCCTTCCTTCATTACTTTATTGTACACAAAATAACTAATACATGTGTATAGGTATAACGTATTTTTGTAAAAAACTAAATGACCAACAGTATGTTTTGATCAACAACATCAAATAGAGATGGGAAAAGGAAAAAATAAACAGGTTCTGTAAAAAATATCTCTTTTCTCCATTAGTGGAATGCTCATTCAACTTTTAACTTTATATTCTAGTAAATTATTTTGCTCTCACTGTTCAACAACAACAACATAGACACCAAAAAGTCCTTACATACCTCGACTGAATAATTTCAACGTTTTTCATTTATCATTATAAAACCAAGGATGATTCTACAACTCTTTTTCCTTTTACAAAACTGATACATGTAGGGCAAACTCTGACTTTCAGTAGGGATAAATTACTATTAAAAATATCCTAAATTGTTTTCCCTTCGGGTCAAATATCTTGTTTAAATACGTTTCTTGACTAATTTTTTTTAAAAGGACAAAAGGGTCTGCTCAACATTTGAATGCTAAGAAGTGGTGGAGATGAGATTTGAAAAAAGATCTTTTCTGACTTCAGGTCCAAAACTTCCAGTTTATTTGGCTTCTTGTAAGATTCAGCTCAAATCTCACTTTCTATAGGAGACTTTTATAATCACCTAATCCCTTTTTGGATCACCTTCCATCTATTCTGTGTACAGCTTATATATATATATATATATATATATATATATATATATGTATATATACCTACTTATTGACATGATATATTCTCAATTAGACTATAAGCTCCTTTAGAGCAGGTACTGTTTTTTTTTCTCTTTCTTTATGTATCCATGACTTAATCCAATGCCTGATAAATGTAAGTGCTTAATAAATACTTCTAGACTCAATGACTTAACATTACATCAAGACACCTAAGTCAGGCTTCCAAACCAAAGAGATGGTAATCTTGAGAAGGACAAATGTGTATTAAAGTTAAAAAATAGGAAGTTTAAAAGAAATCAGGGAACAAAGCAGAACAGTATCACTGAAAGGTTTCTCTGATTTTTCAAAGTGGTTCCACTTGTAGTAACACAAACCTAGCAGGAAAGTCCATCAAAACTCCCATCATTCAAGATCTGTTCCTAGAACCTCACAGTGTGGAAAGGATCAAACTCAGCATCTGTAATGTTAATGAAATCAAAAGATCTTCCATGCCCCTTTCTATTGGCACCTACTAAAGGCACTTAGCACCTCAAAGGCTTAGCTCCTTACTTC
>CM053599.1:132289915-132309977 GCA_028646575.1 Pseudocheirus occidentalis | reverse complement strand
GAGAGAGGAGGGGAGGGGAGGGGAGGAGAGGGGAGGGGAGGGGAGGGGAGGAGAGGAGAGGAGAGGGGAGGGGAGGGGAGGAGAGGAGAGGAGAGGGGAGGGGATGAGAGGGGAGGGGAGGAGAAAAAGAGCATCAATAAAAGTTTTAAAAATATATAGTGTATGTCTGGGGGTATGATTGCCCTCCGGTAAGGGAAGAGGGTCTCATAAAACTACCCCAATCAGTTTTTTTTCCATAAACATAAAAAAATATAAAAAGTTAAGGAGGAAAAGGAGCTGAAATGGGAGCAAAAAGAGTCACTCAGGACAGAAATATGAGAAATGAAACTGTTATATTATGCATTAGTGCAATACAGATCAGTTCATATACAGCTTATTCTCAGGAACCATCAATGATCCCCAGATCACATTTTTGTTGTTCTTGTTCAGTTGTTTCAGTCATGTCCAATTCTTTGTGACCCCATTTTGGGTTTTCTTTGCAAAGATACTGGAGTGGTTTGCCATTTCATTCTCCAGTTTATTTTACAGAGGAGGAAACTGAGGCAAATAGGGTTAAGTGACTTGTCCACAGTCATACAGCTAGTAAGTGTCTGAGGCCACATTTGAACTCAAGTCTTCCTGACTCCAGGTCTGACATTCTATCCACTGGGCCACCTAGCTGCCACCCATCCTATAGAAAAAGACAATAATGAAAATCATATTGCTATATCTGAATTTACAGAGCACTTTAACTCTCAAAGTACTCCTCAGTTAATTATTTCATTTTATTCTCAGCATATTTGGTGAGATACCACATTGGTAGATATGAATATCAATTCACAAAGAAGTTAAGTGAATTGTCCCAGACTGAACCATGAGTCATTTGTGAAGCCCTGATGACAGCTTGAAATCTTTACCTAGGTTGAGAGGCAGCATGGCATAGTGAAGAGAGGCCTGCTCTTCAAGTCAAATGGACTTGTCTTCCAATATCACCTTGGACACATACTGTCTGTGTCACCCTTGGCAAGTTAACTGAGTCTCTCTGTGCCCCTAGCAACTCTCTATAAACTGCAAAGTGGTGACAATTTTAATTCATTGGGAGAATTTCTTCCCCCGGAAGCTCTTGATGCTGTTGAAATCATAGTTCTGACCAAAACAAACAAATAAACCTCCTAAAGACAAAATCTTTGAGCTTAGCCAAGAGTTCATCCTCTTAGAATAAACTCCAGTGTAGTCAGGGCAGCTAGTGAGTCCATTCTCATATCAAATGGGACAATGGGTCTAGAGCTGGGTGGGATGGGGGGTACTCCAGGGACCATGCATTCCAACTACCTCATTTGACAGATAAAGGAACTGAGGCCCGGGGGGGGGGGGAGGGGGAGGGAGGAGGGGATCTGATTTGTCCACACTCACACACCTCCTAAGTGTCAAACAAATACAGGATAAGTGCTTAGAGATTTCCTTTGTCTTTCCTTAGAGCTTAAATCTGGATTGTTGTTGTTGTTGTTGTTGTTGTTACTGAATATGAGAAACCTTTCAGATTCACTCATGTAGCATTTTTAGGTTTAAATACTAACAGCTAATACAACCAACTCATTTTGGATTTTCAGCTGCCTCCTATTCCCTGGTACTCCCCCAGACCTCACCCTACCTTTGTCTCATTTACTTCTGATTTAAAGCAAGGGCAAAGCCCTTTATTAAAAAATAAATTGCTAATCTTACTTAATTAGGAATTGAGAAATACTAGCACCTAACAGAGGCCAATATAAATGGAATTGAAAGAGAATCCAAAAAAGACAGAGCTTTGGAGATAAAAGTGGGCAATCACTGAAGGGCTTTAATATCAGGAACAAATCCTCCTTTCTACAGGAGTCTTTTCTATCATATAGTACAATATTTGCAGATTTCTCAATTTGAAGCAATCTCTAAAAGGTTTTTCCAACAAATGGGGAAAGAAAGCATGTATTTGCAGTCTTCTTACAGTAGGCTTTTTCTTGTCTAATTTGCCTAGTAATCAATCAAAATTCCAAAGGGTCTGATGACTAAAATGTTAAATAAATCCCAAAGAATAATGATGAAACATTCATAATATATATATGCTCTGCACTAAAACTTCTTTACAACTCTCCAAGGGATTAGGCTTCTTTTAATGTAATATGTGAGGAAATGCGACGGGGGGATAATATTGATTTGAAGGCCTTTTGGCAGTGACTTTTAAATATGGACATTATATGCTGGAGACCATGTAATAGCTCACCATAGCAGAGTCTGAGGTGACTGGGAAATCCTGGAGTCTTGTCTGAGCCCAAGGCGACACTCCCAGGTTGGTATATTTTGTGTAATTTCATTACCTTAAAAGCTTTAAAACCTTTCTGAATTTACAAGGCTTAATCTCCATAAAGTACAAGAGCCACAAAATGATGGTAAAAGGAGTACAAGTGTGTTATCCGTGGAAATGCAGAAGACTCTCTGCCCCATGAAACTCTGCTGCCCAGAGTAAATTCAGTCCAGTCCAGTGAAAAGAGTACTGGATTTTAACTCTGACCTTGGCTCTGCTACTTATTACCGATGTGACCTTGAGTAAGTCACTTCAACCACTCTGGGTCTCATTTTCTTTATCTGTAAACTGTTCTGTTTCATTGCCTTTAGTATCCTTATGCTCTAAATTTGGACCTTGGTCAACAGGAAAAGTCACTGTCTCTTGAAAGTTCAAAGAATGTTCATTTTTAGGTAGAAAACAGAAAGAAACTTACAGAGGTTGGGAGGCAGGGCAGAAATAAACACCGAAGGAGACTAATAATGAGAATAGCTGACTTTTATATTGTGCTTTAAGAATTACAAAGTATTCTGTCTATATTTTCTCATTTGATCCTTATAACAACCTTATAAATTAAGTGCTATAGGTATTATTATAATCCCCATTTTATATATGAAGTGAAGTGACTTGACCATGGTCATATATCTATTGAGTATCAGAGGCAAGAAAAAATGGGTAAAAAAAAGGGTATGCTCAGTGTTTCTGATAAAGGCTCCATTTCTCAAATATTTAGAGAACAAGTCAAATTTATAAATGACTTATAAAAGTCATTTCCTAATTGATAAATGGTTAAAGGTTTTCAGATGAAGAAATCAAAGCTATCTTAGAGCCATATGAAAAAATACTCTGTAGTCTCAAGGCTACATGTGGCCTCTAGGTCCGTGGGTGCAGCCTTTTGACTGAGTCCACGTTTTTTGGAACAAATCTTTATATTAAGGGGATTTCTTCTGTGAAGTTTGGATTTAGTCAAAGGACCTAGAAGGTCACATGTGGCCCTCAGGGCACAGGTTCCCCACCCCTGGATTAGAGAAATGCAAATTAAAACAACTAAAACAACCAATCAGATTGGTTAATATGACAGAAAAGGAAACTGATAAATATTGGAGGAGATGTAGGAAAACTGGGACAGTAAAGCACTATTGGTGAAGTTGTGAACTGATACAACCTTTCAGGAGAGCAATTTGGAACTATACTCAAACTGTGCATATCCTTTGTTACAGTAATATCACTACTAGGTCTTTATCATAGAGAGGTAAAACAATAAATAAATAAAAGGAAAAAGACCTATTTGTACAAAAATATTTATAGTAGCTCTTTTTGTGATGGCAAAGATTTGAAAATTGAAGGGATGCCCATCAATTGGGGAACAACTAAACAATTTGTGGTATACGATTGTAATGGAATGTCATTGTGCCATGAGAAATGACTAGAAAAACTTAAATGAAGTGATGCAAAATGAAGTGAGCAGAACCAAGGGAACATTGTATGTAGTAACAGCAATACAGTGCAATGACCAACTGTGAATGATTTAGCTATTCTCAACAATACAATGATCCAAGACAATTCCAAAGGACTCATGATGAAAAATGCTATCCACCTCCAGAGAGAGAGCTGATGGAGTCTGAATGCAGAGAAAATCATACTATTTTTCACTTTTTTCATGACTTTTTTTTTCTTTTGGTCTGTTTCTTCTTTCACAACATGACAAATATGGAAATATATTTTACATGATTGCACATATATAATCTATATCAAATTGCTTAACATCTTAAGAAAGGGGGAGGGGAGTAAGTAATAAAAGTTGGAACTCAATTTTTTTTAAAACGAATGTTAGAAATTATCTTTACATGTAAGTGGAGGGAAATATTATTAAAAAAATAAAAGGGAGTGATCTATGTTTATGTGCCCACATATAGTGTCCAGACAAGTCATCTATTATATATTAAATCTATTATATTCTTCCAGGTCCTAAGTTCTACCTTCTCCAGTGAAACCTTCTCTGGCTACTCCAGCTATGCACCAAAACCTCTCTCCTCTGAACTCCTGTTGCATTTATAGAGAGTCTTGGGCAATTGAACTCTCTTGTTCTTTTATTGTTTTAAGGAGGTTAACTTTCTCTCTCCAGCTAAACTCCTTGAGGACAGGTCCCTTAACTTAATATTTCTTTTGTATCCCTAACAATTAAGGCAGCAATCGGCATTTAGTGAGTATTTGCCTTTTTTTTTAAGTTGTGACTTTGAAGGATTTGCATTTCCAGACCCCAATACGCAAGAGTAAAATAAATGCTATCTTAAGAGATATCAAGATAATTTTATACAAAACTGGATTCAGTTACATTCTTCCAATTTTGGAAATTTGCAAAGAGTCTGAAATCTTGGGTTACTGGAATACATAAGCAATGATCACTAAATCAGCTCCTACATGTAAGTCCTAGGGGATCTCATGAGACCTCAAGCCAGATGGGCCTCATTCTATCATGTCTTATGCATCTAACTCCCTTTACCATCTTGCTATGAATTAAATGACATGCTGTCAATCCTGCTGAAATTCAGCCAAAGGCCTCCTCCTTTCTTTCCCTTCCTTCTAAGCCTCAGCAGCAATAAGAGAACCCAGTTACCTAATCTAGTACAGGGAGCATCTCATGTGTTTCTCTCAATTTTTCTTAGGCTTCATTCAGCATTGACTGAAATACCCTAAGATAAATAATGCTTCCTATCTCACAAGATTCTGAATCTCCAGAGACAGATTGCTCTGAGCTGAGGGCCATGGCTGAGTCCCCTCTCCCTGATCTCCTCCTAGGGGAGAGGCTGTATTTCAGTCAGGAAACTCCATGGCCCTCAGGATTCCATGAAGAATGAAGTGACTGGGTAGCTGAGGCAAAGAGAGAAGTCAGAGAGCTTTAGGAAAGAATTAAAATTACAACCAGAGTGAATCAATGCATACTCCACTGGGTACCTAAGTAGGAGTTCTCTGAAAGATGGCATTGGGAGGGGGGAAAAGTTGGAAGAGAACATAAAAATCATGAAGTGAGCGGTATGTTTTCCTTCTGACCTGAAAGATTCTGTGTAACCCCTACTTCCACATGCTGGCAAACCTTCCTCCGAAGAAATTACTGCTCAAAGACCATGAAAAGAAAGCAGATGAACCACTTTGCAGGAACACGGCAAGCATATTTGTGGCATTTCAAAATTGCAGTTGACACTTTAATATTTAAACAGAACAGGGGAGACATGGATTATTTATTTTCTTTTACTTTAATTTTACTTCTGAACATAGCTTTCAACTTTGTTATTTTAAAATAAAAATGTCCCCACACTCTGGCACCAGGCTTCTCCACAACTCATCAGGTTGTGAATGTGAACCTGACACTTACAATACACCTAACATTCTTTCAACTCTGTTGTTCCACCATTTGCTTAGATATTGCTTTGAAATTATACTGAAAATATTTGGCTGCAGGCAAAACTAGTCATATAGAATTTGACTATGATCTATATATTTATGGAGGAAAATTAATCTTCAATGCTTCAAACTTTTTATGCTTCATAATTTTATCAGAAATTTCCAAACATAGCATGAATGAAGCTGCTGGAGTAAGGGCAGAAAATGCCTCATTTTCTTCCTCCATTTCAAATAGAAATATTCTTAAAATGTTCTTCTAAAATAACCTGCACACAAAACCTCAGCGCAATCTGGTGGTAGAAGTCAAAATTGTGGAAAGACCTAAGAGATTTTTACCATGAACAGATACACAAAGCTACTGTGCTTTCCTAAAAAGTATTACAGGTTTAACTTCCAATAAAAGAACACATTTTATGTATCAGGGGTGGAAAAAAGAGAACACAGCCTTGGAACAAGAAGAGATTTGGGTTCCAATTCCATCTCTGACCCATATTGACTGTATGACCCTGGTCACTTAATGTCTTAGTCAGTTGCCCCAGACAACTAACTCCCTAGGGTAATGTCACAAACCAGCTAATAATCACGTGGGTGAATTAAATACAGCCAAGAGAAAAACATGGACACTACATAGCTAAACTCTTGGTGATAGAAAAACCAGTGAAGGTCCTAGAGAAGAGATAAGGAAGCATGTCTGCCATACCCTCATGTCAATGAGGTAAGAAATACCTCGGACAGAATATTATACAAATTGTCAGACAAGATAGTTGTACTGGACGTTTTTTTTTTTAGTTAATTATTTTTCTTTGTCATAAGAGAAGGTGAAGAGGAAAGGGTAAGAATGACCATGATATAAAGAAAAAAGGCACCAATAAAATATTAAAACAAGACAAAATAAAACTACTTGCCACTCAGCCTTGGTAGAGTACACAACAATGAAATCCAGAAGATGGGAAAAAAAAAAGCTGGAAGTTAGAAGCTGCCTGGCATCCCTGAATAAGATTAGACTTTAGTGATAGCATTTCCATAACAAATTCGTCCCATGCCACCTGGTCACTATCAAGTCAATAGCACACCCCCAACTCCACTCCCAGGGACCTTACTTTCAGTGAAATCAGTTCTTTAAACGGTCACCAATAAGGCTCCACCATCAAGTATTGGGAGTCCTCGGCATCAGCCTAGACATTTGTAATAAAGAACAAGGACACAGACACCTGTTTAAGCTATTTCTAAGCCAGACTGAACCCAATATTCAGCAGACTGGCCAAGGAAATATGGGTTGACCTGAGTAAATGGAAGTTGGGCTGAGGAGGAGAGGACTCTAGCTCAGCCAGTTATTTCAGAAATCCTGATGCTGGTGGCAATTTAACTGTATTGCCTGTGATTGTATCTTTGGTAGTGTGGTAATCATAACAGTAATTTAATAATACTTAAATATCATTTCAAGGTTTGCAAAATTATATATATATATATATGTGTGTGTATGTGTGTGTATATACATATATCATGCTAACACATTTGTAAAGAGATTACATTTCTGTGTATGTGTGTATGTATGTATAGTCCTATTTTGCGCTTAGAATAAATACTGAGGAGGTATTATTATTATCCCCATTTTATAAATTTATAAATTTATTTAATCTCAGTCACCAGTTCCAGTTCCTAACATCCATATTTTTATTATACTGCTTTGATTTTTGTGTTTTTGACCCTCAAATGACTGCCCTGAAACACAAACCTACCCTACTATGGAGGGGAAGGGAGAGCTTCCTTTGACAGTTTCTATTCTTGTTAAAAGGTGAGACAAGTTGGGTAGGCAGTTGTGGGAGTGTGTGTGTATGTATGCATGTTTGTGTGTGTGTGTGTGAGAGGGAGAGACAGAGACAGAGAGACAGAGAGAGGAGGGAAAGAGGGAGAGAGAGAGACAGAGACAGAGAGAGAGACAGACAGAGAGAAACAGAGAGAGACAGAGAGAGAAACAGAGACAGAGACAGAGGTACAGTACAGTAGAGGTAGGTAGGAAAGATGCCTTGGTGATTTAGGTTAGCACAAGGTAGGAGAAACTAGAAAAGGGGATAACAAGTAATGTTCCAAGAAGCCCATAGAAGCTTGGCTCTGGTGGCTTTCCACCTCCCCACTTCCTTGTGTATTATATATATATATATATATATATATATATATATATATATATATATATATATCTCCTATATATGCTAAACTTGTAGGAGGGTATTAAGTTGCAATCAGGAAGACTCATTCATAAGTTCAATTCTGGCCTCAGATACTTCCTTGCTGGGTGACCCTGGGTAAATTACTTAACCCTATTAGCCTTGGTTTCCTCATCTGTAAAATGATCTAAAGAAGGAAAAGCAAACCATTCCAGTATCTTTGCCAAGAAAACCCCAAATTGGGTCATGAAGAGCTGGACATGACTGAACAACAACAATAAGGCTATGTCCTCAGTATGAACAGAACATGGTATCTAGATGGAACCAGATTATGGCATTACTATCATACCCTCCTTCTGGTGCTGAATTTGGGGTCGCATAGGATCATACAATAAGAAGTTCTTGGGTTTTCTTTTCTTCCCATTCTATTTGCTGTATTAAAACATTCCTCTACTAATTTATGGTCAGCAGAAATAATAGAGGAAAGTCATGCCTGACTTTAATAAATGAATAAGGCACTTATTAATTGAATGTGTTCTAAGCACTATACTAAGCATTGGAGATAGAAATAAATAAAAAGAAAAAAGACAGCCTCTGCTCTCAAGGAGCTCACATTCTAATGGAGGAAAAAACACATATTGAAGATTTAATTCCAAGTCAAATGAAAAGATCCCATAGTCCTTGTGGTGCCGGAGCAAAGCAGATGGTAATGACTCTTCTTTAATGCTATTTCCACTGATAAAATCAACATGTCTGATGTTGAATCATTTGCCAGTGTCAAAGACTTTGGTGACAAGAACTTTCTTTTCTGGGACTTCAGTAGATGTATCTGTGTCAAATTCAGGGTTATAGAGTAGAGAAATTGTCCCAGTATTCTGACGGGGCACACTAAGCTAGAAAGCAGGAAAACCCCCACTACAGAACCTCCCCAAAGTGATACAGTACCTTCATGTCTTGCATAAGCCTCACATCAGCCACAGTCCCACTGCCACCCTCTTTCAAGGTACCCTTTTAAAATGGGAAGAAAATCATAAGATTGCAAATCTCAAGCAAAAAGGGACCTCAGAGGGGGTCTGCTCCATCTATTCCAAACTTCTCATTTTACAGATGAGGAAATACGGGTCCAAAGAAGGTGAAGAGACTTGTCAGTATGTAGTGAATGACAGAGCTAGCTAGGCACAGTGAATAGAACATGAGGCTTAGAATCAGGAAAACTCATCTTCACGAGTTCAAATACATCCTCAGACCCTTACTAGCTGCATGACCTTGGGCAAGTCACTTAACCCTTGTTTTCCTCAGTTTCGTCATCTGTAAAATGAGCTAAAGAAGGAAATGGTGAATCACTCCAGTATTTTTCCAAGAAAACCTCAAATGGGGTCAGAAGAGTTGAACGCAATTGATACAACTCAATAACAATTTCCACCTCCAAATCTAGTGCTCATTCAACTGCCTTCTAGCTTAAAAATCCCTAGAAAATTAATGCAATTAATGCACATATTCAGTTATTAGGGCTGTGTGGTTCCATAGTTCCAGCCTGCATCACATTAAAGGTAGGGCCAGGTGAGGCCACACAAGACAGACAATCACAGCCGGAACCCCAACTAATGCTACTAAAATACTTCAGGGAGAACATCAGGAAGCCTAATTCCACCCTTCACAGCTTGAAAACACTAAGTTCTTGATGGTTGGAAAAATTACTTGAAAAAATGACTGCTTAGAGTTGCGAAAAAAGTTGAATTAGGACCCCTGAGTGCAGACTTCTCAGGAGGAAGACAATTCACCATCAGATAACACAGCAGCATGAAGGGACTGAGAGTTTTCCCAAGATGAGCAGTCACAATATTTTAAGTAGACAAGGACATGAGAGATCAGTAAGTTCACCTCCTTTTTTTTTGGAGGGAAGAGCAATTAGTTAAGCGTCACAGTGGTTAGAGCTCCGAGCCTGGAGTCAGGAAGAACTGAGTTACTAAGTTCAAACCTGGCCTCACTCATTTCTTAGTTATGTGATCCTGGGCAAGTCACTTAACCCTGTTTGCCTCAATTTCCTCATCTGTAAAATGAGCTGGAGAAGGAAATGGCAAACCAGTCCAGTATCTCTGCCAAGAAAATCCCAACTGGGGTCATGGCAAGTTGGACATGACTAAGGATGGCTAAAAATTGATATTCTTATTCTAATAACCCTCTTTTAAAATACTGCAGCATTTTATTTGTTTTCAAAGGACCCTCAATAATTTTTCCCCTTTTGAAACAAGTCAAATCTGAGCATTTAAAGACAAGTGCCTATCTACATATTGGCCGCCCACAATACCTATATGCCATCATTATGAGTAACTTAGTTGACTAGATATATTAATGCCTGCCAAGGATTTTTTTGGATTCTGACTCTGTCATCCCATCTGTTGGTGATTCCTTTAGCTTTGTGTCATTTTGCAACTTTTATAGATATGCTACCTATGCTTTTTATTAAAGTTATAGATAAAAGTATTAAGTAGTGTTGTACCCAAACCCAAATCTCAGGTCACTACACACCACCTGACTTGTGGCCCACCATTAAGCTCCTTTTATATTTCTGTTTTTCTCTATTATGGCTTGAAACTGCTTAAGGCATGTCTGGGCATATTGCTCAAGGCATTCCCTGACTCTCTCTCCCCTAATCAGCATTTCATATTTTCCTCCTGAATCATTATAGTGTACCAGGCTCATTATGGTACAAGGATCTTATCTAGGTACCATCCTGACCTGCCCCACTAACCAAGCAAGGCTCTCACCCCCTTTGCCCGGAACATGACTCTGGCCTGTTCTGGGAAATTCCAGTCCCCCTCATCCCATGGCCCTCCACCCTGTGCCCTCTACCCAGTTAACGGTTGCACCCCTTCTACCCTTGCACAGTAATCCCCTGAGTCATATAGATTTAAACAATGGCTGTTCTTTGCTTCTATATGTCATAGCTTCTGCTAGCTCTCCTCCCTATTATAATTTTGTGGTTTTAGCCTATATAACCAAGATCTGAAATTCCAGAAATCACTGCCAATTTGAGTGAGAACTCTGGCAGTCGTGTGCTTGATCAATAAATCCACATCTATATTTATCTTGAACCCAGATCTCGGCTTGTTCTTATTTCTCTGCATGACAGTAGCACATAGGCCAAGTCTAGACTCCTGAGACTTTTCAACATAAGCAGCTTTCCAAGATGATATTGTACCATTAATGACTGCTCCTCAGAATCAGCTATTCAATTGTAACTAATTATAACTTGGTGACCTTGGGTGAGTCATTTCATCTGTGTTCCATTTCAGTTACCCTGTCTCTAAAATGAAAGGTAGGGACTACATGACACATTTAAATTCCTTTCTTTCTCTCAATCTATGATCCTGTAAGGGAGTAAATTGCCCCCCTTTATTTCCCTGAATATGATATTCAAGCATTAAAACTCACAAGTACATGATAATAAAGAAAAGATGGTACCCGAGTAGACTTAGTAATACTGTTTTAAAGACTTAAAAAAAAAATGCCCACGACTCTTAGCTAAGTTTGTACTTCCCATTTCCAGAGGCCCTCATGGATCCAAAGTGTGCTTATGGTAAGATATGTAAATCTATACTAATAATTAGGCTGATTAAAAGAATACATGGAATGTCTCAATACAGTAGCAAACGCTGAAACTAAGGACTAATTTTAAGCAGTGTATGACATTAACCTATGCTCCCAAAAGTACATTAAGATTTTCAAAATATATCACTTGTTTTTATACTACAAGCATACAAATGGTGTCCAATTTATTTTAAATGGCATTCCCACACACAATGTCGGTGACATAATTAAGAAATGCATGCAGCCCATTACTAATTTAACACAGTTCACTGTTATCGTCAGAAAGCTGTGTGTGGCCCACGGTGTCACAACCAAATTTATGCACTGTAAATACAAATATATTTTATTCATAGAGAAGTCTTACAACTTCAATTATGCAATGAGTATTTATTTGGAATTCATTCTTTTTCTAGTTTGATATAGCCATCATTAATTCATGTGCAACTGATTAAGCCTGCTGAAGAGCTTTAGTGAACATCTTAAAAGACAAAATCGATTTGTAGGGGTCTCAGTTTTTCACTGCTTTTCACAGAGAGAGAACTATCTCTGTCATGGATAACATCACTGCTGATTATCTGAAAAATCATGAAGTAGGCTGGATTTGACTTGGACACCATCCACTTTGCCTTTTGGAATTCTGGTTCTCGGAATTCTATTTCTTCCAGTGCTTTCCTCCCATCCAGCATGCCCACTGCCCTCATGCTACCCTCTGGCTACCACAGTGGATAAAGTACCACTTAGGTATTGTCAGTCCTAGCTCAAACCCTGCCTCCTACAGGAGACCTTTCCTGGTTCCTCCCACTGTGAAGGTCTTCTGCTATAATTCACTTTTTATCATGTATACAAGTCTTTTTTCAATATGTCTTGCCCTGTTAGATTCTAAGTTTTCTGAGGATAGACATTGCTTCACTTTTGTTCCTATTCTCATTGCTTAGCACAGGGTCTGGCACAGTGCTGGGCAGGGACAGGGAACTTTTGCAACTTAGTCTTTTAGAGTTGCCTGGGGCACTGAGAACTTAAGGTACTTGAACAGAATCAAATAGCCAATGTTTGTCAGAGTCAGGACTTTAACTCAGGTATTACTGAATATACGGTCTGCCCTCTTTGTACTAGACCAGGCTGTTCTCTCAGCACATAGCAAATAGTTAATGAATGTTGGTTAATTGTTTGTTTCATTTTGAAGCTAAGAAATAAAATAAGCATTTATTGATTGAATACATCCCTAAAATAAATCCTTTGGTATTCAAAATGCCTAGGACAGCATCTTGGACTTTTGCCCTCCTAACAATTTCTGACTTCAGCTGCATAGGGAGTATAGAAATTCCATCCACCGATGCATATCAGTAACATGGCAGCAATTTAAAGTATCAGAGGTGTGTGGGGGCGAAAGAGAGGTGATTTGCTTGCACACATCTCAGATATGGTAAGAGGCAGGATCTGAACTTAGATCTTGCAGACTCTAATGCCACTTTTTTCAGGTGTTTAATAAGTATTTGTCAAATTCAGTTGAATAAGAGAATTTCAGTGGTCACCAGGAGGGCTCTTTAGGAAAGAACGCAGGGTAAAGGGAGAATCTCAACTCAGCATTTTTGATATCCCAACGACATTAAATTGAAATAAATTATTATATACAGTAATAGCAATATTGTTTTAAGAACAACTTTGAGCAACTAAGCCATTTTGAGCATTATAAATGCCCAAATTTACTACAAAGGATGGATGAAGGAAGACACTATCTGTATCCAGAGAACAGTATGATGTTACATGTGTAGCGTGTGTGTGTGTGTGTGTGTGTAATAGTACTCATCTTTAGAGTGGGGGGAAAGAACAAAAGAAAGTTAAATGAGAATTTATTATATATTTAAAAGGAGTAACAAGTCGTACATAGTAGGTTTGCAATTCCATGTGCCGTCATTTTTTTTCTATTCTACTATGTTATGGAAATGTTTTATTTCTTAAGTTCAGATTTTTTTTTTAAACATTGAATATGAAGGAATGCTATAAATGGTCTGGCTGTAGTTCACCTGTTTATTGCCCCAAAATTAATATATGATCTAGAAAGAAGGAGTATACTAGCCTTACAAGCTAAAGCTACTATACTTTCCATTTTAGACACTAGATTGTCATATTGTTTGTAACATGACAATTATTCTTTCCTTGACTAGAGTCTGGTGTGAAAAGGAGAACAGCTGCTACCTCTGACCTGCCTTCTACCCAAAAGTTCTCTATGGAGATTTGCCACTTTGGTTGCTGTCTGCAAACAGAAAACAAAAAGGGAGAAAAATTGAAAGATAAAATACTATAATCATCAAAAGCATGTGACTTTGGGAATGGGGAGAACTTTGAAATGTGTTGAGTAGAAGAACATTTCTCTCAGTCCCAGTTAGGAACGAATATGGTAGCCCTAGCTCTCCTTTACCTTACGTTGTGTCTCAGAAACAAGAGGAGACGCCAAGTCCCCCCAAAAAGCCAGAACACTAAGAATGGTTAGGGAGACTGGTAAAGTGGGTTTACTCTGGGTTCCAAGGAAAGTAGTTTTAATGATGTGCACTGATCACAAAGGAAAAACAGTTTCCTTATCCCCAAATAATAGTACCAGAGTTTAAAATGAGACAGTAGGTAAGTTTTACGCCCAACCAATTACTTGACTTTTTAGCTCTTTGTTAAGATAGGTCTCTGTTTCCAGTGTGGAAGGTATGCTGTCCGAAGCTTCAAGGGTTTTATGCAGCTGTTTTCAGAGATATTTCTAGGGACCTGTAAATTTTCAGTTCTTCCAAGGTTGTATGATGAAAGGAGAGGTGTTTACTCCTCTCCTGGTCTATGCTCTGCTCTGTGAGTGACTACAAGCAGTTTTCTGCCTTGAGACTGTGATGAGGATGCCCTCTCCACTACCACCACAACCTCCACCAAGCCAGCATACCTCCTCACCCAAGGACAGCATTCCAACTCCAAGCAAGGCCAAAGCAAGAGAATCCTGCCTCAGAGCAAGCAAAGAGATACCTGAAATGCCCATTTGATCAGCCATTTGATCCCCCCACCATCTGTGGTCCAAGAGCTCTAGAAGCAGCCACTGCCACTGCTCCTGCCTCCACCACTGGCCCACCTCACCCTCCCACCCCCAACCAAAGACTGGAGCTGGACCATGCTCCTCTCTCACTCAGATCCAACAGACCTTTCCTACTGAACTTCTAAGTTGTCTTTGGTGTTCATGAGTTGAGAAATCTGGAAACCACCACAGTTACCAGTGATTCAGTGTCATGATGCCAACTCTGGTCCTGTCTGTGCCTTTGATGGCGCAGCCCTCGAGGGCCTATACTCTTCTCTCCAGATGGAGCAACAGACCTTTCCTGTCGACCTTGAAAGTTGTCTTGGGCTGGAAATTTGTTTCACTCTGTCATTTTGTGGGTTCTGCTACTCTATAAGTTGTTTAGAGTAATTTTTACATGTATTTGGAGGAGTTTGGGGAAGAACTCAAGCAAGTCCCTGTTTTTACTCCTCCTTCTTGGCTCCACCCTCCAGTTCTATAATATTTAGGGAAGAAAATTACATGTGAAACATAGACTTCATTGAGACCAGTTTTAATTACTTTTTTAAAAATCTTGGATTTCAGTAGATTCCTTCTATTGGTTTTTCTTTCATTTATTCTAAAAGAATAACAGAATGGGCAACCAAGGGTTAGTGGCAAATGTGGCATAGTTTAAGTAATAGAGAATCACAAAAGACTATATTTGTAGAAACTGGATCATAGACAACAATCCTCACAATAGCCCTATGAGATAATGTTATTATTATCCACATTTTACAGAGGAACAAATTGAGTCATACAGAGGTGAAGTGACTTCCCTAGGGTCACACAGCTAATGTCAGGTTTTACTGACTTCACATCCAGAATACTTTTTATTATGCCAGTAATTGCCTATAGATAATATAGTCATCAATTTATGGCACAACAGGACCTTAAAGGTCATCTAGTCCATCTACCTTAATTAAAAGATGAGGAATTTGAGGCACTGGGAGTTTTAGTGATTTGCCCAAGGACATACAGGTAATAAGCATCAAAGGTGTGATCTGAACCCAGATCCTCTAACTGTAGTCAGTGTCCTACTTATTGGCTAAACTGAATATGGAAAAGTCAATTTCTGTTGGACTGGTCAAACTATTTTTCTTCTTTCTAGTTAAAAAACAATCTAGTATTCCATCCAAGTAAATTGTTAATAAGTTCAGAGAAGCTAGCAGGCTTTAAAGGATTCATCTAAACCATTTTTGATGTGCTATCTCCATCTCTCTCTCTCTCTCTGTCTCTCTCTGTTAGCCTCTGTCTCTCTCTGTCTTTGTTTCTGTCTCTGTCTCTGTGTCTCTGTCTCTCTCTTTCTATCTCTTGCTTTCTCTTTCTCTCTTCTGTCTCTCTAAATCTGTGTATCTCTCTGTCCTCTCTCTGTCTCTCTTTCTTTCTCTTTCCCTCTCTCTCTGAGTCTATGTATCTCTCTGTCTCTCTCTGTCTCTCTTGCTCTCTCTTTTTCTCTGTCACTCTCTGTCTCTGTTTCTCTTTCTCCGTCTCTCTGTCTCTCTGTCTCTGTCTCTCTGTCTCTGTCTCTCTCTCTGTCTCTGTCTCTGTGTCTCTGTCTCTCTCTGTGTCTCTCTCTGTCTCTCTCTCTCTCTGCCTCTCTCTCTGTCTCTCTGTCTCTCTCTCTCTGTCTCTCTCTGTGTATCTCTCTGTATCTCCCTTTCTCCTAGAAACTTTCATGCCACCTAGTCCAAATTTCTCTTGGTTGATTTCTCTTTTCACCAGTGTTCAGTAGCAATTGTTTTATTGCAATGTGTTTAAGAGAAATGGGTGTGTTTTTTTCAAGGTGCCAAGAGCCCTAAGCTTTATTTGTTTATTGCTGCTCTGTGCACTAGTACACTTCTCTTGGATTCAACTGCCAGTGTAAGGGATTAAGGAGCTAAGTGACTCTGACTAGAGCAGGAATCTTTCAAATGTGTTCCTCTCGCTCAACTCTTTTACAGGCAATTTTTATTTAACAAAAAAAAATGTCCCTTGATACAACATAGTAACAAAACAATTACATCTCTCAGGCGCCACTCAATCTCTCTCCACACCATCTTGTGAAAAAATTAAGATATTTCATTTAAAAAGGAAAAAAAAAAGGTGACCCATTAGACAATAACCTTATTTGTCATTTGTTACCCAGAATTAATCCAAATATGCTGATGTTCAACCTTCCCTGAGCCAGCCCACCACCCTAAAATTCCCATGATGGCAGCATACACTGTTCACAGGGAAATCAGTTGCATTGACTAAAAATCCCTTTTTCCACATATACGCTTGTTCTGTCCCCAGGTGATGGCTAGGTGCAGCCTCCCCCTCCCTAACCCAATAAGGCCCTATAATAAGTAACACTTCCATACTCAGAACTGAGACAGTTAGGAGTATTCCAGAGCCAAACAACTCACCATTATAATTTCATCCTTTGAATTTTGTCCCTCTGCTTTTAAATCCCATTCAAAAGTCCCCTTCAAAAAAACAAACTATTAATAGCAACACTTTTTGCAATAACAAAAGAATGGAAACAAAATTAATGTCTGTCAAGTGGAGAACAGTTCAACAGACCATTGTACATAAATGTAATATATACATTTTTATATGTGAATGGAATACTACTGTACCATAAAAGCTAATGAATATGAAGACTACAGTAAAGCATGAGTGGGCTTTTATCAGCAGATGCAAAGTGAAGTAAACAGAATCAGGAAATAAAGACAATTACTACAAAAATGTAACAGAAAAGAAAAAACTAAATGCTGAGTAATTATAATTATTACACTCAGGCCCAGAGAAGAGTTGAGAAAAATCAACCTCCCTTCCTTTACTATAGATTGGGAGTTTATGTAAGTGGATCATTGTAAATACAGTCAAAGCAGATGTGATATGTTAGTTTTACTGACACTTTTTTTAAAATTAATTATTGCAAATGATGATTAACCAAATAATATAGGGGAAATATTTTTAGAAATACATGTGTTTTTTTAATGATTTTGTTTTGACCAAAAATAGAGAAGGCAAACAGTGCAACAGATTAGGTATACAGTATACAAAAGCAAATAAACAGCATCATAGAATTCAATAAAACCGAAGAACCAAGTTACTAGGATAGAATTCATTATTTGATAAAAATTGCTAGAGAAATGGGATAGCAATCTGGCATGGTAGGTTTGGACCAATACCTCACAACATATACCAAGATGAGTTCCATATGTATACATGACCTTAACGTAAAAGACCATATCACAAACAAATTAGAAAGGTAATAATTTATCTTCCGGTCTCTGGATAGAAGAAGAGTTTAGGACAAAAGAAAGGATGGGAAAAGTCATAAAAGAAAAAAATGTAAAATTTTTTTGAGAACCAAGTTTAATATAGTCAAATTTAGAAGGGAAACAGGTAACAGGAAAATCTTTGTAGAAAATTTCTCTCATATGCATAGATAGATAGATAGATAGATAGATAGATAGATAAATATATTGACATATGTATGATAATGTATAAAATATTATACAATTATATATTAGTATATAACGTTTTATATCTAATTTATAATTGTATTTATATTAATATATAAACCTGAACATATTCTAATAATATAAATTCAAAGTTGTATATACAGTATAATATATGATATATACATATGTAACTATGTATTAATATGTATATATGTATGTAAAATCAACCCCATAAATATGAAACTGCCTCAAAGAAGGAAATCTAAGCTATCAATATGCATAGGGGGGAAATGTTCCAAAGCACAAATAATTAGAAAAATGCAGAGTAAAGCAACTTTGAAGTTCCACCTTACACCCACCAGACTAGAAAAGGCAATAAAACATGAAAATGACAGATGTTGGGGGGACTGTGAGGAAACAGGTACAACTGTAATTTGAGCTAGCCATTCTGAAAAACAATTTAAAACTATACCCAAAAGCTTGCTAAAATATGTATACTCTTTGCCCCAGCTATACCACTACTAGGTTTATATGCCAAAGAAAGAAAATAATGATTTATAAGTACAAAATATTTATAAGAGGGTGTTTTGGGGAGGTAGCCAAAAATGAAAATTAAAGGAGAATCTATTTATTGATGAAAGGTTAAGCCAATCGCACTATATGAATGTAAGAGAATATTATTATGCCATAAGACTTAAAGTGGACAACTTCAGAGGAAATTAAGACCTCTATGAATGAATACAGAATAAAGTTTGAAGTAGAAGATTCTATACAGTGATAACATTATAGAAACTTTTAAAAACTTTAGAACTCTGATCAACATGATGATAAATCATGAGTATGAAAGAATAAAGATGGAATATACCATTCATCTCCTACTAGAGAACTGATGAACTTATAATGAAGAGTCATATATTTTCAGAAAATATCAAAGTAGAAATTTATTTTGCCAAACTATGCATGTATGTATTGAGCGATTTCTTTTTCTTTTTCCCCTCAATGTAGGAAGAGGGGGTGCTAGTGGGAGGTATATCTTAATACAAGAAAAAAAGATAAGTAGTTTAAATATAATTATTAGTAGCAGTATTATCAAAGACATCACATTTTGAGAAACTGCGCCAAAAAAACTTATCAAACACATTTTAATTATTGATATTTTATGCATGTTACATTATTTTATTTTAAATATAAGTTGAGTTTATATGGTACTAAAAGCATAATAAATTCTTTTAAAATAAAAATGTTTTTTAAAATGAAATTTATTTAAAAAAAAACGAAAGACCACCAATAAAAGAAAAAAAATTATACTTGTAAGTTTTTATCAGTTAACATCTTAATTATAAGTTAACACCTAACTTAGATTTAGTTGACAGTTGGCTAGGAGAAAGAATGAAAAAGAGGATAGTGGGGGGGGGAGGGGTAGAAAGAATAGGAAAGTGAGAGAAGTACTTCTGGTTGAACAAAAAAGGTCCAGGGAAGGAAGGTGCAATTGACAGGCAGAATGCCCCACACATAAACTTTACTTACTTTATTTAACTAACAAGCTGGCCAAGGACTATCTCTGTTCCTTCAAGTCCCAAAAGAATTAACTTTGGATTTGACTTGCTGTCAATTCTTTTTTTTTTTTTGGGGGGGGGGAGGGAGGAGTGAGAGTGCTAATACAGAATGTTAATTTAGTTAAGTACTATGTGTGACTAAAGGAGATCCTGTGGACACTGAGCAGCCATGGGATAATCAACTCATAAGGAGAGAGAAGGATGTGTTACTTTCACTTTCCCTTCTTCTGCCCATCCCCTAACCCCAACCATATTGTCTTCCCACTTCTATTCCAATTTATGTAAGCTGACCAGAAATAATATCAAATGAGAAGGGTTTTCAGCTTCTGAATCTAAATACTTCTACAAGTGTAAAGCCAATCAGCAGTAGATTCCTGAGAGAATGCTACTGTGAAGAGCTTTTAAGATTCGGATTACATAGTATTAGTGAACACTCTGTTTATTCCATTACAAATCTTTGTTCAGTACAATGTTCACAGTTTCAACAGTTCACAATATTATATACAATCTTCAGAACAAGGAAAGTCTCTATATTATATCTTATTTCAGAA
>CM053599.1:132264122-132289415 GCA_028646575.1 Pseudocheirus occidentalis | reverse complement strand
AGATGTGCTTTCTGTCTTTTGGAGAGTTTGGGAGCTTGAAAATCTGTTTAGCGTCCCATTTTATGAGTTTTTTTAGCGTGTTTGTGCGGGAGCTGTGGTGCTTTGCTGCTTCTATGCCGCCATCTTGGTTCCGCCCCCCCCTCCGAGTACCAATCTTATGGAGCATGTGTGTGTTGGGGTGGGTATGCTAAAATGATTTAACTCAAATTGTCAACTCCCCCCCAAAAAACCCCAACAAAATCCCCTCCAAACCTCTGAAGCTTCAAGAAAATGAGTAAGTTTCAGCAGATAGAAAACTACTCTGGGTTCATACCTTTTTCTACAGTCCTAAAAAGAGCTATTTGGGGGAGAGGAGGAGGAGGAGAGAACAATAAAAGGAAGTGTACAATTATTTTTGCTTTTTTCCCAGTGGTTCAGAGCTGCAGATAGTCCTTGAAGTCTGCATCACTGACCGTTGTGGATTGTGGACCAAGTTCACCTTCACAAGCCCACTGTGTCAAGCCTCTTCAGGAGGGAAACAACAGATGGGAGCAGATGGGGCTTGGAGGAACTGTCGGGGGTGGAGTGTGGGGATAGGGGTGGGGAGGTACAGGAATCATATTTGCAATTAAAACAAAGAAGGAAGAAATAAAGGAACTGGCACAAACACCTGGAAGGCACTATGAGCCTCCCATAGATAAATGGCAATGTTCTCTTGAGGCATCCAGGTTGAACTCTCAGCTCATGAGCTTTCCTTGGTCTGCAGAGGAGGAATGGCGCCATGCAAACATGTTATCATTAGCAATCCTATGGCAGAGATTCTAATTATAAATCAGTTTAATAACCCAATTTTTGGTAGAGTTAAAATGTAAACCTCAAACACTTGTAAGAAACTGAAAGGGGACTAAAAAATTATTACGAACCCCACTGGAGTATCTCTGCGGATTACAGCAGAATTCCCCAGATAATTGTCACTCAGGAATAGTTAAGCTTATATAGAGGGTGTCCCAAAAGTCTTACCACCATTTCAAGCCTTAATTGGTTAAAACTATTAGATTCCAATTGGGGTAGGAACCTGGCAAAATGGGCTGATCTAAGCCCAATAACTTAAAATGACACTAAGACTTCTGAGATACCTTGTCTATTTGGGATCATACTACTCATCTGTCTTCTCCTACCTGCTCCACCCAAGAACAGACTAGTCCCTAAGAGCACAGAAACCAGTTGTTTTCCCTCAAATGCTGAGCTAGCTGCTCACCGAAGGAATCCATTTGATGAAGCTTGTCCATGACCTCCAGGTCATTTTCCTCAGTAGTCTGCACAATAAAGCTAGCCACCTAAGGCGTGGGCAGTGTGGTAGCTGAACTCATCCTCTAGCAGCAAAATGTGAACATCCAGATTCTGAACCCCCTGCTCAGATTTATCCATCACAGCAGGCACCTTCTGCAGGTCCGTGGTATTGAGAACTTTGTACAGGGCCTTGGTCACCTGATCCATATTCTGAGTTCCCCTCTTCATGGTCACTGCAGTCTGGACCTTGGAGGCCACTGCATCCACATGGGAACACATCTGAAGCCAGCTCAAAACCTTATTCTTTTCATGGATTGCATTCTCAGCACAGACATGAGCACAGTCCACATGTTTCTGAAGAGCCTTCAACTGCAGCAGGGTATCATTCATGGCTAAGGATGAAGCCTCTTGGATGGGGCAGAGGAATGGAGCTGGGTGGGGAGGGAGCTGTTAGCATCCAACATTGGATACCATAGTCAATCCATGGTACCCAAGATGGCACTTCTGTAAATCCATTACTTGGTTCTTACCAAGCAAAAGGTGCCCACTTGTCAGCTGGATGCTGACTTACATCCCTACCTCTTTTTGAGGTATCCCAGATCCTCTTGGTCCCACTATCCTGTTGTGAGGTGCTCATCTACTCTACCATTCCTCATTAAGGTCTTGAGAGCTTTCCTAAATGCCCTAATTATTTCTCTGCCTAAGTACTAGATGATATTTCCATTTACCATGAGGTGAACATGAACATGAATTCTTCTTCATTACTTCCCTCATTTAGACCTCAAGTTCCTTGAAAACAGGCATTTGCTTGATTTTCTGTTTGTATTCCCAGCATTTAGCATAGTGTTTCACACAGAGTAATCACCTAATAAGTACCTTTCACTTCCATCCCATCTAGCTGGACACCCCTCATTGTACAGATTAGAAAACTGGCTAGGGAAGTTAAATGAATTATTTGAGCTGACATGGATAGCAAGTAGCAGACCCATAAACAGGAATCCAGATCCTCCAATTCTAAATTTGCTTTCTTTCCAAAGATACTATACTGACTTTCAGTTTCATAAAAAAACCCAACATTATAGTAGGCAGTGTAGTAGCATTCAGAAATGGAGCCATCTTTAGGATAAAACAGCAGGGAGGAAAAGAATTTTTCTGCCTTTGTGGAGTCCAGCTCCCAAATAATGCTTTAAGAATAAGAACAAAAACAGAACAAACCGAAACAAAAAAACTTCAAATCTGACATGTAGTGGAAACCTACATACATTTATACCATTAATGCTGCCCTGGGGCAAGAACGTTTCCATTTAAGAAATATGTCTCTTTGATAATTTAGTTGGACCAGTTGTTCTCAACCTGTGGGTTGTGACCCCTTTGGGGGTCGAACCTCTTTCACAGGGGTTGCCTAAGACCATCGGAAAACATATATTTCCCATGGTCTTAGGAACCGAGACACTGCTCCTCTATCCATCTCCAGGTGGGTCAGTCCACATGCAGATATACCCACATACTGAGTATTAAAGGGTCACAGCATTAGGAAGGTTGAGAACCACTGAGTTAGACTGATGTTATTGATTATTATCAAAGGTGGTTTACCAGTATCACATCCAAAAAACCTACCCTATTGCTATGCCGTTCACAGACCTAGAGCATGCTATGGAGTTCTGCCCTCAGAGCAGAGTGGGGCAGCTAATCTCCATTGCTCACTTCCACCTTTTCTGCAGTGCCTGCCAATTCACAACCCAATTAATATCACTTCTGCTGGAAACTTTGTACTATGACCCTCATCTCCATTAGCAACTGGACAGATGCCACCAGTTGGCTTCTCATACAACTACTGGGCTCTAATGACTTGAATTTATTATCAGCCTCAGTACGGATATCTGACTACTGTTCTTCTAGGTCATCAGGTTGTGTGTGTGTGTGTGTGCGTGTGTATAAATACATATATGTATGTAGTAGTATACACACACACACACACATATATATATATACACATATGTGTGTGTATGCCTATATGAAGTGTTCCTACTATTGGTACTTTCTTGACCATTGCAGGTTGTAGCTCCTCTTACCATATTCAGAGCTGATTCCGAAGAGGGACTCAATGGTCTCTGATTTAATCAAACAGCATCAAAAGTTTGGACAGTATAATCAAAAGGACCCCAATTCTTTTAGATTGCCTACTCATCTTCCTTGTATCTTCAGTTATCTTCAAAGATCCCCATTTCAAGTGTTTAATAACAGACCAGAAAAATCATCTTACTACCAAAGACTTAACTCAGTCCCTCATCATGTTCCAGCCTATTCTTTTTTTTTTTTTTGCTTTTTTTTTGGAGGGCAATTGGGGTTTAGTGACTTACTCAAAGTCACATAGCTAGTTTTTGTGTTGAGTGTCTGAGGCAGGATTTGAACTCACGTCCTTCTGACTCCAGGGTTGGTGCTCTGTTCACTACACTGCCTAGCCGCCCCTCCAGCCTATTCTTTATTTTTGTAAGATGATTTTAAGAATTTCTGTGACAAAAAAGCATCTCTAAACTTAGCTGGACTGATTCTTCAGCAATAGACATAGAGTCAGTCTATCAGTCAATCAAACATTTATTAAACACCTACTTCATGTCAGGTGCTACACGAAGTCCAACCCTGGGTCCACATTAAAAGAGTTTTCAGCTTTGTAGGACCCACCAGGAGTTCTATAAGTATAGTCTTTGAGAGGCCATGATGAGGTCTAAGAGTCTGATTTTTTGCCTTACCCTTGCTTAGAGATAATATGGTTTACCAAATTATTTTCTACTAATATTGAGTAATCAACCAGCATAAGTTTGTCACTTACTACATTCCAGGCATTGTGCTAAGAGCTAGGGAGGCAAAGACAAAATGAAACAGTTCCTGCCCTCAAGGATGTTGTGTTTTATTAGGAAAACATGTGCCTTTGTAAGTATATACAAACATAGTTAGTCAGATCTTCTGATTCCAAATTCAGTGTTCTCTTCAGTTACATCAAACTGCCTCTCTTGGTTTCTCATATACATACATACACCCACATATACATAGATATACACATATACATGTGCATATATGTGTACATATACATTCATAATTGACAAAATAAAGATGGGTAGAGAGAGATAGGTATTAGTGTTGTATGGTAACAGAAAAAATAAAATTAATTTAGTGTTACTCTATATATAATATTAGTAAAGCAGGTGATATTCTGCTGTACTTTGTCCTCTTCAGACCACATCTAGAATATCTTGTTCACTTCTAGGCTTTATCTTCTAGGAACTTCACCACCAATGACATTATAAATGATCATCTTGGTCTAAGCGTTTCTGCTGCACTAGCTTGAGCTGATGAAAAGTGAATCCCAGAATCCTGCAGGGTCAGACCTTCAGAATTGAAGCATCCTACTAGGCAGATGAAGGTTTTGCTCTACTTTTCCTCTTTTGCTGTAGATTGTGAAAAGACTCACTGAGCAAGTCCAACACTGAGAACCACTGAATGCCCAATATGAAATCCAGAGCATGCTAATCTTTTAGCATAGTAATTACCAGTATTATTAGGTTCCTGCCATTGTATCTGTGATATTTTCTAGGCAGGGCCCAAAGGCTTGAGCAGGAATCTCAGAAAATAGCCATAGCTGTCTGTAGAGGACCCCTGCTTATTTATCTGCTTGAGTATTAATTCACATCACAGTTTCAGCCTCTGTCTTTGTTGTTGGATTGCTGAACAAAGAGGAAGGTGGCTCATTACACAGTATCCCTCTTGAATCTTCAACAGGTGAATGTTCCTCCTTTATAAAGGGATTTTCTCTTACTAAATAAGTCCTGGCTAGCTGCAGAATTCATTTTTAAGTGTATAAATATGGATATATAAAGTATACTTATAGATATATAAGCGTATGCAAAATATAGTACAATTATAAATGCTATGGAGAATAATCATTGCAGAGAAAAAAATAACATGATAACTTTATTGTATATTTAAAAGAAATAGCAAGTTGTACATAAACATGTACAAACATCTTTTTGTTTGCTATTCCAGTATGTTATGGAAATTCTTGTTTTATTAAGTTCAGATTAATATAAACAAGCCATAAAAAGAAAATATAATTATTGATATTTATTCTAAATGCATTCAGTTTTCTGGATTTTGAATGGAAAGTTTTTTATTTTAATTTTAATGAGATGAGACACCTTGTCATTATACATTGTGTGTTTGACAATTTCTGAATGATGCTTTCTTAGACTAGATTGGTAGAGGAGGTCTTCTGGCTTAGCCATTCAGTTATTTGACCTATCTCCATTAGACATATTCTTGTAAGGTCACACCAGTCTCATTCTTTGGCTGATTTTATGACTAGGACTACAAATGCAATCCTTTCAGTCACTGAGCGGCAGCTGATGAAAGTCTGTACAAAGTTTGGAAATTGACTATAGGAATGTATAGCACACGACAGTGGTTATGTTAAATTTTAATGAGAAACAGAAATACTTAAACTTCTAATCTTTCAAATCCTGAGTTCTGGAGGGCAGGTTTGTGACGTTTTTATGCTTCTGAAGTTATTAAAGCTTAAAATTACACTAAGACTTTTAGGACATGTATATTCAAAAGTAAGTACTAGATAATATCCAGGGATTGTGGAGGAGACAATAGTGTGATATGGCATTAAAAACAAACAAACAAAAGAACTGAATGCAATTCTAGTCTGTATTAAGAAAAGAATAATGTACAGAAGGAAGGAGGTAATAGTTTTATTAGGACTTTGTCATACTCAGAAGGCAGAAGTAGTGCTGTACACACTTCTAAGGCATCACCTTTTAAAAAATACAAAATTAGCCACCTTTCTTCCCGATATCACGCTGAGGAGCTGGGAAGCCTCCAATGTTTCAGTCAACTCTTCAGATTTTTCCTCCTATTATTTCCCAAAGCACTTATCACAATGCTGCATATACAGTCGGAACAAAATACATACTAGTGTGATTTTTCATACTGTTCTAAATATAGCATCAGTCTCAAGTTTATTTCCCAGGCAGAATCAGTAGAATTAAACAAACTAATATCTCTTGGATGGGGTCCAAGACAAAACCATGTCATTCTAAATCACCCTATAACAGATTGTGTAACAGTGAGTTTTTGGTGTACTTTATTGTGTATTGATTTATATATATATATGTGTGTGTGTGTGTGTGTGTGTGTGTGTGCATGCATATGCATGTATATATGTATGTTTGTACACGTTATATTTATATATATTCATAATCTAAGTATGCATATGTAGAATTTTTATTGCTATAGACAACCCAGGACTTAACAAATATAAAAATGGAATGGTCCATCTAGCCTGGGCTTTGCCTCATGGCTTCAGGAACTCTCTTCCCTTGTCAGGACCTAGCTCTTCTCTGTCCCTGGAGATTTTCCTCACCTCCTCACCCTATTTCCTAAATGCCTTTCCCCAAATCTCCAACTTTCACAAAGCATCCATAGCAGTGGTGCCCATGGCATGATTATTAGGTACTGCCCAAATCAAAAGAAATTGGCGAATATTCACATTCTTTACTAGATTATAGCCTTCCTTGGACACTTAGTCCAAACACAAATTGAACAAATATTCAATGCACCTCTGGGGTTATGCATACCTTGGTGTTAGCCAGAGTATACTCTTAACTTGAGCAAAAGTAATACAGAAACACCAGGCCCAATATAACAAATATATTAAATGATACAGGAAAATCTGCCAAAATGTAATATGTTTATCACTTTGGTACTGGTCCCTGACACAACACAAATATCAGGCTGGGCTTAAAATTCTCTATGGTTAATTTTATCCTGACCCAGGAATTCCTCTTGATCACATCAGCATTTGGCTCATGCCTCTCCTGAAAAAAGCCCTCAGTTCACCTGTAAGCATTCAGGCTAGAAAGGTATCAGATACAGAGCAGGTTTCAATTAATCCAACAGTATACACAACAAGATTATATCTGAAAAGCAGGTAAAACTTTTCTTCCCTTTTCATATAGTATCAAGTAAAACTTCCCCTTTGGTGATTTCCACCTGACTTTTGGCCTATAAAAACACACATAATTCACAATACCCAAGAAGGAATCAGTCCAGGTTGGTTCTTCACGTATGTGGGTTAGCATTTTATCAGTCATTCCCTTCTGGCTGTTGGCTCTTCATGTATGTGGGTCAGTATCGTATCAGTCATTCCCTTCTGGCTCTTTAGACATGGTATAACCTATACGCTTCTCTGTAGATTCAATGGAGACTGGGAATCTTTGTCTCATCTTCTACATCTTCTCAACTCATTGTAATAGAGTCTATATAGGGCGGTCGTCTAATATGGTATAGTGAAGGATGTCAAGATTTGGAGTCAGGAAGATCTGCGTTCACAAGTCATTTAAGTCCTCTTAGCTTTTTTCCTCATCTGTAACATTCAGGGTTTGGAACTGATGAAGTCTTAGCCCCCTTCCAGCTCTGAATTCATTATGTTTGTGTGACCAACAAACAGTAAGCACAGAGTGATTTTGTGTTCTTTATATCTTGCTGTTTTAAAAGATGAGCTTTTGTTTCAGGAAGAAGCTTGGGGTCATTAAAAGAAATATATAGGTTCCTAAAGGTAGTTCAGTTTCCATTCCTCATTCTATTTAATTCTGGAACCAGCCCACTGTCCATCTGCAGTGTCTGTCTAAGATATATATATATTCTGATGGATCAAGTCTGTGGGCTGTCCATACAACTACATATCCTAGGCTGGACAACAGGAATTCTTCATCTTCTCTGACACTGTTGTTATAAAAGAGTTCCACTGTATTTTCTTCATCTCTTCTACCTTGCCAACTCTCATGAACGTCCTTTTCCTTTGGGGCCATTTCCTTTGTCTGTTTAATGATTTGGCAGTCTACCAACATACAGACAGATGACACAAGCTTTTTAACTTTCTCTTTAGTTTGGGGAAACTTCATTGAAATGTTTCTTCATCTCTTTTGGAGTAGGCATAACCCTAGAATGTTGATTCTGACAGTGTATGAAGAGATCACCTGTTCTTCCCTCATTTTTAAGCACTGACAGTTTATATTTGCATACGTTATCTCCTTCCTCTCTTCCTTCTTCTTCCTTGGTATTCTTTCTAAAAAAGTGACAATAAAATGATGTAAACCTCTGTATCTTAGTCTACCTGCACCTATGGCAACTTCCACTAATCTTTGAGATTTTTACCTCCGTTTGCTAAAAAACAAAGTAGCCAGAATTACATAGAGAAAAGTAATAAAAATTCATTCCCCCTTTTTATTTAACTGTTTCATTCCTTAAGTTATCAGAGGTATTTAAGGGGCAATGAGCTGCATGTTTTTTTTAACAGGGAGATGCAGAATAAAATGTAAAATGATTGGTATATGTTCACAAAATGGCGTTTACATCTAGGATTTCCTTTTAAGTTTTGGATTTAGGCCTTAAGAACTAGTAGACATGGGGAGAAAGGTTAGGCAGTTACAAAAACCTTAGGTTGACTGCTATTTCCTGGTAGGGTTGGAGACATACTGAAAGCCTATACTACCTCCAGTTCAGGAGAAGCCAGCTTTGCTTTTAATCCTGTCTGTCCTGCTGGGGATAAAGCCTATTTTACTTAGAGAAATTTCTAATACCAGAAATAGTTGCTATTTCAAATCAGGGAAAAGAAACAGAAAGAAAAGAAGGAAAACATTTTCTGGTTTCTATTGGGAAAGATTTAAGGGATAGGAATTTGGATGAACAACATGATATACATATTATATATATATAGTACATATATACACACATGTGTTCATATACACATATATTCATATTACACACATAAAATATTCTATGTAGATATGGATAATATAGATAAAGTATGTGGGCATCATCATCATGGCAATAGGTATAGCATGCATAGTGACCACAAACATAGTGATGGACTGAACTTAGATTGATGTTAGCTGACAGGCCTCAAAGCCATTGGTGAGTTATCAGAATGTCTACCTACCTCCAAGCACATGAAGACTTCTCCTAGTAGAGTAGGTTGATGAGAACAATTTGTTCCAGTGGATTATGAAGGCAGCTGAAGCAGGCACTATTGAGCTTGGTTATACATTGAAGACACCAAGGTCATTCACTGTACCCTGGGCCATTGACATTTCTCCTGCCAATGGACTTCAATGACTCTGAAAGGGAGACTGAGGTTGACAACTTTGTGCAGCTTGGCCTCATTTAACTCCATTCCATGTGCAAGTCAAGACATCACCCCGTGAGATCATTGGTCCTCTTAAAAGTGAAAGACAAACAACAATAGACAAAGTAACCCCATGGGAAGGTGGCAGAGTTTGGAGAAAGTAGTATGTGACTAGGAGTAGGGAGACCTGGGTTTTAGGCCTAACCCTGCCTCTAACTACCTATGTGCAGTTGGGTGAGTCACTTAATCTCCGGGGATAATTTATCTCATCTATAAGAAGGAAGAAAATAACTAGCCAAATGATCTGAGAGGGTTGAATTAAGGATAAAAATGAGAAAATGGATGCTTTATCATGTTTTAAAAGTACAAAAGTGTCATAGAGGGCTTTAAGGTACTAGCATCTGCAGTCGTAACTACTGAAGTATTGTGCTCAGGGCCATCTTACTCAGGATAAAGGAAATAGCCCATGTTAAAAAGAGAGAATTAGCATATATGGCATAAGCTTAGAAGTAAGATATTCTACACACTGGACTGGATGATAAATTCTCTCTTGTAGCTAAAATTCAATGCAACTCAACCAACACTTATTAATTGTCCACTATGTGAAGAGTCAGTTTGGTATAGCGTATAGAGAGCTGATCTTGAAATCAGGAAGGTGTGGGTTTAAGTCCTTCCCCTGATTCATACTAGCTGTATAAACATGGGGAATCCATTTAATTTCTCAGTGCCTTAAGTAATGCACACAAATGTATTTATTAAGCACCATGCCAAGTAGTATGTAAGAAACAGAGTCTATGAAGTCAAAAAGTTTTTGTTCTATAACTTATATATATATATATATATATATATGAGTAAACACGAAAAATAGTCAAAAAGAATGCAAAATAATTACAAGTTTATAAGGGAGAGATGATATAAAAGGCAGTACCTGAGTTTTTGTTGTTGTTGTTCAGTGGTGCCCAACTCTGGGATTTTCTTGGCAAGGATATTGGAGTGCTTTCCCATTTCCTTCTCAGCTCATTTTACAGATTAGGAAACTGAGGCAAAGAGGGTTAAATGACTTGACCAGAGTCCCACAGCTAGTGTCAGAGACTGTATTTGAATTTATGAAGATGAAGTCTTCCTGACTCTAAGCCTGACTCTCTATTCACTGTGCCACCTGGCTGCCAGTGCTTGAGTAGCAGAACCTTAAAGCAAAGGTAAGAGGTTGTAAAAGGTAGAGGAACATCGTAGGTACCAAGGACAGAGTCAGAAGATAGAATGATGGGTATAGGGATCAGCAAGCAAGCCAGTTGTCTAGAACACACGATACATGGCAGGAAATAAAATATATGTAGCTTAGAATGATAGGTTTATAAGAATATAAGATACAGACGTAACTGATCTTCACTTCTGAGGTGAATTTCCACACTTCACAAGAGTACCCAGCACTGTTAAAATCAAAGATCTGGATTTGCTCATACCTACCGCCTACTATGCAAATTAAGCAGATAAGATGGTTGATTATCTTCCATGGCAATTGACCAAGGTTATGAGGAAATTGTATCCTGTTTTTTTTAGGATGGGATATGTCTCTGGTTGTGTCTGCATTAGATGCATAGTACTGGTTGAAACAAATTATTTCCATCATGTAGAGCAAAAGAAAAGCCACAACAGGAGCAGGAATAGCTATCTAGAAAGGCTGAAGTCTCTAGCCAGGATACAAATCTTGGGGCTGTAATGCCATGCACAAGCAGATTCCCAAAAGAATGCTACTGTGAACAGCTTTTAAGGTTCTGATTACACAATATAGTGAACATTCTATTTATTCAAGAACAAATCAAAGGAAAACCTTCACAACAAATCAAGATATAGTATTCACAACATTACATCATATCACAGAAAATCACAATATAATTTTTACAAGAGCTTATCATTAAAATGGCCACATAGTTTTCACCAAAGTGGTCATAGTATTTAGAACAAAGCACAAAAGAACAATCATCTGGTTTCCCTAAGGAGGTTTGCCTCCTTACTTAGTCATTCAATCATCTCAGAATACAAGTCAGTCTTCCACTCATGGGGCAACTAGGTTTACTTAATCAGTCATTTATTTAGCAATCAATTACTAAGTATTGCTAATCACTAAATACAATCATTAGAAAATACACAAGTCCCCCACTCCTAGGTCACTAGTAAACCATGTTATCATCACAGCATTCAATATCCAAGGAGAGATCTTTTCTTCATCTTGACTTGGGGTGCTTTCTCAAGGATCCCCTTCCATGGTCCCAGCTCCTACCTGAATCCACTGAACAGTCACCTGGATTCAGAGGCAGACAGCTCCCAGGTCCTTGTTCAGTCCTCTGGGCAGTTCCCACTACACACTGAAGTTCACAGGGTCCAGTTCATCTCAAAACCTTCATAATTTCTGTTCCTGGGAATTTGAGGATCAAACAAGCAACAAACAAAGTAATAGCATCCCAGTCATGCTTCCTCAGTCCTCTGGAAATTTGGCTGGCCTAGGATCCAGAAGAAATCTCAGCCTTCCAGGTGGCAGCAGTCACTTCAGCCTTCCAGGCAGCCTTTCTGGCAGCAACTCTAGCCTTCACCAGATCTCTCAGCAGAACAGCTTCTTCCACCAGGATCTTGTCAGATCTGTCTCTATTCTGACTGTCTCTCTCTCTGGGGTTTTTCTTAAATACACACACAGCATTGGCTTCCTGTTTCAGCCAACCCCTTCCTGTTATGTCAGCAACAGGAGACAGAGTTCACACCTTCTGTTTCTTTCACAGAGGTCTGATTAGTTACTAAGGGCTAAGTATGTGCATACTTGACATAACAAAAAGGGGTCTTCAAATTTAAATTTATTACCATTACAGGGGCTGAAAGATTTGAAGTGGTAGTAAGGTCAAAGGTAGATTCAACAAGTCCCAAGAGGACTTGTGCGACCTTATTGGTAATTTGCTGCAGCCTAATTATATCCACCATGCAGCTTTTCTTTGGGCTACTTGAAGTTCTTATTCTCCAGATGAATAATGTTCCATTTTTTCCAGCTGTTTTAATATTTGCGAGGAAATACTAAGAATATGATTTTAAAAAATATTGATTAATTTATTTTTAGTTTTCAACATTTACTTCGATAAGTTTTAAATTTTCTCTCCCTTTTTCTCCCCTCCCTCCCAAAGATGGCATGCAACATGATATGACTGTATTCATACATTACTTTTAAACACATTTTCACAGTAGTCAAATTGCATAGAAGAATTTATGAATGGGAGAAACCATGAGAAAGAAGAAAACAAAACAAAACAAAATAAAACAAAACAAGAAAATAGTCTGCTTCATTCTGCATTCCAACTCCATAGTTCTTTCTCTGGATGTGGATGGTATTTACCATCATGAGTCTTTCAGAACTGTTTTAGATCCTTACTGAGAAGGGCTATCAAAACCAGTCATCAAATACTGTGACTGTTTCTGTGATAATGTTCTCCTGGATCTGCTCACTTCACTCAGCATCAGTTCATGTAAGTCTTTCCAGGATTTTAAGAAAATGATTTTTTTGAGTCAACGAGAAGGTTGGCATCTTTGGAAGTGCTATGAAATTTCCTGAATGCAATCTTGCTTATTCCTCTCTATTCAATTCTGGGTTCAACTCACTTTTTATTTGTAGTGTCTATCCAAGATGAATATATACTGATAGACTAACTCACTTGGTTATCAATAAGACTGCATGCCGTATCTGAGCAATAGGCATTCTTCATCCACTTAGTTTATACTGTGGTAATTGATAAGCCAGTAACTTTTGAGTGTCCATGGATCTCATTGAGATATTTCTCTAGGGTTTGATACAATCATCACCATGTTTTCTGCAGAAAAAAAAGCATTTGGGGAAACTTGATTTACAGGGAATCACTCTTCCAGATGGATTCTAGACAGATTCCTGTCTCTGTGATTGACATCCTCCATTATTGAGACAAAAACTTTTTCTGAGCATATGGCTCTCTGTGTTCTTTTCTTGATTTTTTAACAACATTTTGTTCATTCAGAAATTATCTTTGTGATTACATCAGGAGACATAAACAAGGAGACATATAATTTTTTCCAATTTAACATTTTCCAAAATTTCATGTAAAAATAATTTTAACATTATTTTTACATTTTGAGCTCCAAATTCTCTCTCCCTTCTTCCCTCCTGGGAAGACAAACAGGTAGTTTGACATAGGGTATACATGTATAATCATGCAAAGCACGTTTCCATGTAAGTCATGCTGTGAAAGGAAAAACAGATTCTAAAAAAACCAAGAAAAATAAAGAATGCAAAGAAAAAGTATCTTCTGTATGCATTCAGGCTCCGCCAATTTCTTTCTCTGGAGATGAAAGATGCCTTTCATCATAATCTCTTCAGAATGAGACATATATATTCTTAATTTACTTCAATAGACATACATTTTGAAGGAGAGGGTTTAAGGAAGAGGAGAGCTTTTTGCCCTGTTGAGTCAAGTGCATTTTTTTGGGGGTGGGGTAATTAACAAACCATTAACAAAGAGGGTTCTTGTAGTCTTTGAAACTTTCACAAATATGTAACTGAAAATATTGTCTGCTATCGAAAAATTTATAGAAGTCTACTCATTCTTTTTCATATTTCCTTTTTACTCTACATTTATTTTATTTTACCTTTTTTTGGGTTAAATAAGCCTTTTTTCTCTCAGTTTCACCTTTTTTTCTTCCACTAACTGAAAAAAAAAATACAAAACCTTTGTGACAAATATGTTCAGCCAAGCAAAGAAAACTCTTTCATTGGCCATGTCCAAAACTGTATCATCCTTTCTGTACCATGCATCGATCACCACTCTATTGAGGCAGAGGAAAAGCACAGAGCCTAGAGTCAGGAAAATCTTAGATCAAATTTGATGTCAGACATTAGCTATGTGACCCTGAGCAAGTCATTTAACTTCTCTCTACCTCAGTTTCCTAAACTGCAAGATGAAGAAAATAATAGCCAGAATTATTATGAGAATAAAAAGAGATTATATTTATAAAGCTCATGCTACCTGGCACATAGTAGACACTTTACCACTGCTTGTCCTCTTTCCTTCTTCTGAAATAATGGAATTCCTTGGGAATTCTAATTGATCAGAATTCTTAAGTCTTTCAAAGTTGTTTGCTTTACAGTGTTGTTGTATGAATTGTTCTTTTTGGAACTATGCCCACAAAATCATTAATCTGTGCCTACCCTACGACTTAGTGATACAACCCTTTTTAATATTTTCATCAAGGATACCATTGCTATATTCATAGGCTACTACAATAAGAAAAAGTTATAGAGATCAGAGAGTAGGCATTTCATCCTGGAGTTGCTAGTAACCTGTTTAGGGGTAAGGACACCATCTATGATATTTTTTGTTCATATATGCTGTCTTCTCTTTAAGGCACCTTGAAAACTGATCTCTAATTACTTTCAAAATTATATTGCCTCTGGCACAGATTTCTTCTGCAATTTGGCTAGGTCTAACCACTCTTCCTTGCATTATCTCCCTAAGTAACATGTTTACTCTCTCAAACATTTGTTGTTAAAAGTCTTCATTCCATTAGCATCAAACCATTCATCAGTGAACACCTACTATTTGAAGAACCTGACACAAGGTGCTGCAAATACACATACAATGTATGAGATCATCCCTTCTTGCAAGAATATTACATTCTAATGTGAAAGACAATATATAAATATACATATACTGTGAACACATATAGTATAAATATAAAGTGAATAGATGCAGATAAATAGAAATAAAACACAAAGTAGTTTGAGAGGGAGGGCAGTAGTAGCTAGAGAGAGCAGGAAGGGTTTCAAAAGGAAAGAAGTGTTTGAGCTGCATCTTGAAGAGAGACTGTATAAGGCAGAGGTGAGGATGGAGGGCATTCCAGGCATGGGGGATAGCTGGTGCAAAAGCAAGGAGATAGGAGATGGAGTCTCATGTGTGATGAGCAGAGAGAACACTAATTTCCCTGGATCATACAGTACATGGAAGGAAGTAATATCCAGTGAAGCTGAATTTATGAATTGGGCCCAGATTATGATGTGGTTTAAAGACTTAAAAAGATGCATTTTTACTCAATCTTGGAGGAAATGGGGAGCTACTGGAATTGCATGGTGTGATCTATTTTTAAGGAAAATTTCTTTGGTGGTATTGCATAGTATAGGCCTGATTAGTGAGAGACTTGAGTCAGGGAGAGCAATCAGGAGGCTTTTTCAATAATCTAGATGAGAAGTGATGAGTCTTTGAACTACAGTGGTAGCTGCTTTAGTCAAGAGAAAGAGTCACATGTGAGAAATGTTGTCAAGGTAGAAATAGCAAGAAATAATAATTGATTTTATATATGGGGTGGAGGAGAATGAGGAGAGCAGGATAATGGTATGGGTTATGAACCTGGGAGATTAGAAGGATCGTCTTAGAAAAAGGGAAGTTAGGAAAAGGGAAAGGTTTAGGAGGATGACAATGAATTGAGTTTGGGATATATTGAGCTCCAGATAGCTCTAGGTTATCCAGTTTGAAATGCCTAATAAAAACTGGTGATGCTGTATTGGAGTTCATGGGCAAAACAGTTTGGATATACAGATTTGGGAGTCATCTGCATATAGATGATGAGAACTGATTGTCAAAGAAATCCTAGCTAATGTTTTCCATTTTTAAATATCTTTGCTAATCTCCCTTCCAATTTCATTTATAAACCATTTGCAATAACTTTGGTTGTGTTAAAAGACAAGCACCTCTTTTCTGCTCAAAAAAAATTTTTTTTAGATAACACTGGTCATTCTCTTCTGTCATCTCCTCAGGAGCATGCTACAAATGAGCTTGAACTCTGTATTGGTGTTGCCCCTTAGCTGACTTATCTTTCTACCTAGAAATTTCTAGGCTTTTTTGTCCTCTTTGTCTGGATGTATTTTATTTTATCAGTTAAACTTTCTTAATAAATGGCGATAATCACAGCCAACACCTTTACTTTTATTCTTTTCCCCTTTAAAAAAATAGATAAAATGGATCATTCTCATACATTACAGCGTCTTCTAATCTTTACCCCTTCATTTAATGTGGCATTGATTTTGACCTTTGCTACAACCAGTTGCTCCTCTGACCATACATGGTAAGATGATTATGAAATGACTCACTTCAGTAACCAGCACTTTCTTTCTATTAACTATAATTAATTTCTTGGGAGGAGAGGGGGACCTTTTAAAAAAAAATTGGTGTTTGCTATGTCTCATTTCTTCTGATAGCTTTAGGTCTAATATGTGTATGTATGTATATATGTACATAGATACAGACAGATAAATACATATTTATGTGTATAATAGAAATATACATTATGTGTATATATATGTAGATAAAATATATATGTATGGTGGTGTCTTGGACAAAAAAAGGGAAGGGCTGAGATATATTCAACCTATATAGATATAGGCAGAAAAAATAGATATATTATAGTAGTAACTTGGACAGAAATAAGAAAATATTGATATAGATTCTATGTATCTATGTATTTCCTGAGAATGTGTATACAACTCATGTCTGCCTTAAAATGGAATCTCATAGAGAACAGGGCTAGTTGAGTATCAGTTTATTCAGATTCATGCAATCAGGCAAGGACCCATTAAAATTAATGGTCCTCCTTTTCTTACAGAATTTCATTTTGCCCTATATGTAGTCAAAGAATTTTGCCTAGGTACAATAAAAATATTCTCATCTCCAGGTTTTAGCATTTCATGAACAAGAAGATAATCAATTAAAAGAAATCAAGATCCTATTTGGAAAAATATGAACAAGCCAATGGATGTAAATATGAACAATTTTACTTTTAATTGAGTAACATTATAATCCAGTCTTCATTCTAGGCTGCATGTGCTTCAAATATCTTCTCCTCCATTCCCATTGCCAAGTTATTTCAAGAGCCTAGCTTAGGCTAGGCTATTCTATTCTATCCTTCACATTTCTGCCAGTATATTTGAACTGATTCATAAATCTGTTCACTTTTATGCCCTTGTTCAACAACCTTTCAGTAGTTCTCTGTTGCTTATGAAATAAGATTCAAACTTCTTGGTTTAACTTTCAAAGCAATTCATAAAAACAAAACAAAACCAATTGAAGTTATTCAGAGTCTGGTTTCAAACGACCTTTCCAGCTTTTCTTCACACTCTTCTTCTTCATAGGCTGAACACTCTAGACAAAATTGACTAATCTTTCCTTCTCTCATCCTATTTTTTTCCTGAATTGTGCATCAGTCTCCATAATTAAAAAAATGTGGCCCTTTCTTATATCTCTGTATGCTGAAATCCTCTTATCTTTGGCATGACCATATCTTCCATCACTCTTTCCCAAATCTTTCCTCCCCCAGGCAGAAATTTCATTTATTTATCCTTTCCTGTGCATATTCTAATTTATATGATAATTATTTGCAGAAACACCTTGTGCCCCTTATTGGAACATGTTGTCCTTGAGGGCAGGAAACATATAAAATGTTTTGTTTATTTTTTTGTTTTTGGTTTGTGTGTTTTTAGTGCCTAGCATAGTGTCTTGTACTTACTAATGGTTTGTCTAATTCTCGTGATGGTACAAAGTGAACAACAGTTCTCTGTCTAGCCTTGATGATACACAGAAAGTTGGATGACACCATGATGAATTAACAGAGAGGAAGAGGATTGCTGGGTCTTGGATAGTCAGGTGAAGGAGAGAGCGTGAGGACAGAAGAGGGGGCTCACCCACAGAAGATGGGTCATGGCAATTCTTTCCCTGAGTCCTATAGTCTCAGAAATGAAACACTCAATTTGAACATCCACTCCCAGGGAATCATTTCCATGAACAGAATGCTTAAGAAGCAGTCATAAATATTAGTAGGAAAGGTAACCTTTATTATGTATAATGAAATGGAATAAATTCTGAATCAAGAGCCCTTAATCAAGATTTTATTTGTGTTTAGATAGAAGTTAACAGATCATTTGGCAGAGTTGCAAAGAAGTCTACCCTGTTCTCAACAGGTTATAAAACAGATGACTCAGTGAGAGATGGGAGGGCTGTCCATGGAATGGACCAAAAGTGGTGGTGGTGAAGATTAGGAACGTAGAGACAGCAGCTGATTGGGGAACATCAGAAGTGACAAGGGGAACAAAAGACATTGGACTGTTGTGTCACCAATACGTGGAGGTGCTGATTGCTATCTTCCCTGCATTCCTGACTTTTTACACACTGCTGACTTTCAGCTATGCCTTCTCTTTGTGTAAGTATGAGCAAGCATGTTTTTAGGCACCAATTATAGATTTTTGTATCTCCCACATCACTTATCATAATACTACTCACCTAGTAGGTTCACATTTGTTCATTCATTGTCTCAGCAATGATGTTTATCACTGAGATCCTGAACCTGTGTCTGCTCATGCCTGATGTTTCTATGGCATGCATGAGTACTTATACTGAATGTTCAGAGTTCTGAGCAGAAAGTAAGGAGTGGAGTCAGACCTATACCCTGCCAACTTTATAGTCTAAAGCAAGTTTTTTAAAACACTTTTTTGGTGATGTAGACCCTTTTCACAGTCTGGTGAAGCCTTATCCACTGCTTCTGAGAAAAACGTTTTTTAATGCATAAAATAAAAATTCAGAGGATTACAAAGGAAACCAATTTTGTCAAAATGTAGTTATCAAAACATTAAAAGACAGTTTCACAGACCCTAAGTATAATGAGTTAAACTGAAAATGTCTACAATGGCCACTTGTCAGAACATTGGCTTCTGAAAGACGGATATGTGCTGATTTTGCAGAATGGTTTAATTTCCTGTGTGTAGATCTGAACAAGGTTATTAAGAGGCCCTTTCAAGTTGAAGTTTCCCTCAGGAAAGCTCCACAAACACAGCTGCCTTAAAAGGAGGAGGGAAGCAGAGGGAAAGGATTAAAGTGTGTAGACCCAGGCTGTGCAACCTCTGGCAGCCTCAGGCTTGACTCTGGGCCGCCTGGAGGTAGCAGCAGACACCTGCCATCAGGAGCTGAAAGTGGCTAGTCAGAAAGTATTTGATGATGGTGCTAATGTCTTTTCAATTAAGAGATACGGTGTCATGTCTCAATGCCCACTGCTGAGTCCATTCCTCTGGGGATGGGTTATCGAGAGCAAACTCAGCAGACACAATTCTGATGAGCAACTGAATGAGGCTGAATCTGGAAGGAAGCTTCATTCTTGCCCACTCTTCTAATTCTACTGTGTGCTGGGTTTGGTCTCTGGAGCTACGTAACCGGCCATTCCAAACCATCATGGATATTTGTGAGCAAATCTTTCCTCTTCTCCCTCCCTTCCCCTTCCCCACTCCAATCAGCACAATGAAGACACAAGGACAAAAGAACTCAGGTCTCAGCACTGTAACAACTGACTCCTCACAGCTTCAATTGACATCTCTGCTTACAGTCCCAGCTTGAGTCTCACTACGTATTCTAGAAGGTTTATAGGCCATGTATGTATAGACTAGTATTACCAATGATGTCCCAGCTCAGTTCCTCTTATCTGGCTCCCATGAATGCCCTGGCAGGAGTGCTAATGAGGTTATTCTCCTCTATGTTTAGCTGTTTCCTGGAGCCCCAGCAGAATCTTAGGGATGTTTCTTGGTGTTGTACAAGGTGATGATAATTGTATCTACTTCTACCTCCATGCCCCAAACAACCCCTTTCCCTATGATAATGTTGGAGCTCGTGATGATGAAAATGATAAGATGGAACAAGTTAAGGAAGATGTTTCTCTGTGTATGATGCCAATGTGACGAAAAGAGCTGGATAGGTCAGGAGACCTACCTAAGTCATGGGGTAGGTAAGGCTACTCTTAATATGAATTACTGGATTCTGACAATTTCTTTTCCCTTGTGGGATAGAAGCCGGTGTTTAAAATCCACGGTGGTCTATAAGGTGAAAGGATTGTAGAGGTCTTTTTGGAAGATTGAGGCCTACAAGCACTTTGTTGTTCAGTCATTTCAACTGTGTCCAAATCTTCATAACCTCATTTGGGGTTTTCTTGGCAAAGACACTGGAATGGTTTGCTATTTGCTTCTCCAGTTCATTTTACAGATGAGGAAACTGAGGCAAAGAGGGTTAAATGCTTTGGGTCACATAGCTAGGACATTTGTGAGATGGGATTTGAATTTAGGAAGATGAGTCTTCTTGACAGATTGGCATTCCAAACACTGTACAACCATAATTGCATTTCTGTTGGGTGCAATAAAGTCTTTCTGGTATTCTGTGTATTGTTAACCAGAGTGCTTGCATAGGATGAAAATTTTGGTTTTTGTTTGTTTGTTTTGTGGAGCTCTAGACAGCAACTAAATCCTGATGTTTATAGGGAAAAACCTTGGTAAAGCCAAAATCAGCCCAAATCTGTGCCTGTGAGAGAAACCCTGAATATGAGTGCAAGTCAAAGAGAATTTTTGTGATAGATTAAATTGACTTTCAAGTTCCTTCCAATTCTGTCTTATCATTTTATAATCCCAAGTTATACGGTATAACATTACAAATAAACTTTGTTTCCTTGTTTTGGTTTAGTATTTAGAACTAAATACCTTTGACAATGTTCCTTTATTATATGTAAATTACTCTGGATTTTAACAAAGTTTGTACCAATGAAATGCAAAGTCTAGCAGATCCTACCAAGCTGGAAAAGCCTGAAATATGGTCCCCAAAAGGTTTGTATATCTGTTATCTGAGGACCAACCTAGCTCAATTAGAACAGATTCATAATCAAGTCAGCCAGAAGATAATGAAGTTTTTAACTGTAGCAACTCTTAAAAAATTTTATTGATGCCTTTTGTTCCATCATATTCATTTCCAAATATATTCCCCCTAGCTTTTCCAGTGAACCATCCCTTATAACTAAGACAAAAAAAGAAACAAGATGTAACAGTTCTATAAAACCAACATTGACCATGTCTAATAGAATATGCATTATTCCCTGCACAAAATCCTTTATCTCTGAAATGAAGGATGATACATTTTCACATCTCTCTCTAGGGTCTACCTGAATCATTAAAATTACATGATTTTCAGTTTTGCTTTGTTATTCTTTTCAAGTCCATTGTAGTGATTGTACTTACTATTATCCTGTTTCAACTTACTTTGCATCAATTCATATAAGTATTCTATACTTCTCCAAATTCCTCATATTTCTTGCTTCTTATGATAAATCATATTCAATTACATTCATACAATACAATTTATTTATTCATTCCCCATTCCATGGGCTAGTTCCACTTACTTTTCCCTATTTTGCTACCAAATGCTTATATGAATATTCTGGTGAACATTGAAACTTTCTCTTTGATGTCCTGAAGGTGTGTGCCAAAGAGTCAGATATTTTGGTCAAAAGATAGGATGTTTTAATGACCTTTTTCTATAATATGATTTCAAATTGTTTTCCAAAATGATTGGAATTTATAGCTCCATTAACAGCATATTAGCATAGTAGTCTTTCCACAATTCCTCAAAATTCAATATTTCTATGTCAAGTTTGTCATTTTCTAGATAAGAGAGAAAACTTCAGTGTTGTTTTGAATTTCTTTTTTCTTATTGATAGAGATTTGGAGAAATCTTTCATATGGTTATTAATAGTAATTCTTCTGTTAATGATTGTTCATATTCTTGGGCCATTTATCCATTGGAAAATGGCTCTTGGTCTTTTGTCATCATATTTGATGGCAAGAAATGCTTGATGGAAAGATTTATTTTCCCTGAATCATTGTGTTTTTTCCTTATCATAGATGCATTTCTTTTGTTAGTTTAAAAACATTTCAATTATATATAATTGAAATTAACTGCTTTATCTGTTATGATCTCTTCTATCCCTTGTTTGTAGAATTCTCCCCATGGCTATAATATGAAAGGTACCTGATCTTATTCTCTTATATATATATTTTAATGGTCTAACTTTTTATATTCAGGTCATTTATTATATAATAGTTCCACTGAAACTTGTAAGAGTTGAGTAGAGAAGGGTGATGAACTTGGTAACTCCATTGGGCCCCCTATTAGTAGAATGAGTAACCAAATTGAAAAAATCATGGACCCTTAAAATATTGAAATAAATATTAAGTATAGCATGAGACTGTTAGCTGAGAAGATTTAGAAAACAAGAAATGCTTTAAAAGATTCTCTTGAGTTGTAGTTCTTAAAGTATGATCCAGGGACCCTTGGGGGCCCTGAGACTTTTTGGGGGTTCCATGATGTTAAAACTAATTTTATAATAATGTGAAAGCATTTTAATTTCTAATATAGTAAGTATCAATAGCTATAACTCACATAAAGAAAAGCTCTTGGAGCAGTCCCCCCAAATTTTTAGATACAGAAAGGTCTTGAAACCAAAAAGTCTGAGAACTGGTGTTCCTTATGAATCCTTATGAAACAAGGATTCTTCTTATACCTTGCCACCTATCCCAATGATGGACACTTTCCAGTTGTGCCTCCTTATAAAGAATTCAATTTAACAAACATTTAATAAGCAGATACTACTATTATATGTAGGGTACTATGCTAGACACTAAGATTACAAAGACAAAAATTAAATCCTCCTTGCCCCCAAAAAGCTCACATTCTGCCAGGGGATAAGGGAGGGACGACATATGTTTCACATCAGTTATTACAATGTATATACACCAAGTAATATATAACAGTTTCAAGACGAGAAGAGAATTAACAACTGAGAGTTCGAGAGAAGGGCTTAAATAGGACTGGGTACCTGAGCTGTGCTTTGAAGAAAGGAAGGAGGTTGTAGAAATAGAGCTGAGGAAGGAGAGCTTTGCAGGAATGGTAGAAAGGGGGATGACATATTCAAAGGCATTAACACTTTATCAAAAATATTGATATACAGACTTTCAAACTCATGGTATTGAGTATAAAGCAGAGAATCAATTTCATACACACAACTTGACAAGTTGACTTAGCCACTTTTCAGATCTTGTCTTGTCTTTTCAGTAGATGCGCTTCCTCATGTGTTTGTTCATTGATGTGTTTTAAATCATTGGGTTTATATTTATGTCTCACTTTCATCCCAGATCAGATTCTTCATTTCTTAAACAAGTTCAACAGCTACTGTTTCATGCTGTGAAACTTTATCTTTATGGGTCAGCAACATTTGATGAATATTCCATTGGGTAAAACTCTTGTATTTGACACTGAGAGGTATAAAAAGAAGAGTAAAACAGCCCTTGTCCTTAGGAAACTTAGTATTTAGTAAAAGAGATTGTCTGTGTACCCAAATAACAACAGCACGAAGCAGAATGTCAAAGGTGTATAGAAGGAGAACAAAAATGGTCTTGGAGCTTGAGGAGGCAGAGGCAACGTGAATTAGGATATAACACTGGACTTGGAGTCAGAAGGTCTGTGTTCAAATCTTACTTCAGGTTCCTCCTAGCTATCTGATCTTGGCAAATAACTTAATACCTTCCACCCTCAATTTCTTCATGTCTAAAATGGGAATAATGTTAGCACCCACCTTTTGGGATGCTTTTGGACCATTTATCCATTGGAAAATGGCTCTTGGTCTTTTGTCATCATATTTGATGGCAAGAAATGCTTGATGGAAAGATTTATTTTCCCTGAATCATTGTATTTTTTCTTATCATAGATGCATTTCTTTTGTAAGTTTAAAAACATTTCAATTATATATAATTGAAATTAACTGCTTTATCTGTTATGATCTCTTCTATCCCTTGTTTGTAGAATTCTTCCCATCTAACCCATAGACATGGGTTAGAATAAAATGAAATAACATGTGTAAAATGTATTGCAAGTTTTAAAGCATTATGTAAATGCCAGCTTTTATCATTATCATATAATTCATCTAGCCATCTAGGTGGCACAGTGGATATAACAGAGTGCCTGGAGTCAGGACTGGTCTCAGACACTTACTGTGCTACTTTGGGTAAGTCACTTAACCCTGTTTTCCTCAGTTTCTTCATTTGTAAAATGTGCTGAAGAAGGAAATGACAAACTGCTCTAGGATATTTGTCAAGAAAAACCCCAAATGGGGTCACAAACTGAAGTGACTAAACAGCAACAAAAAATCCATCTGAGCTGATCAGGGAAGATTTCATGGAGGAGGGAGAATCTGAACTGGGTCTTGGAGGGTAGAAAGAATTAGATGAATCTGGGTTTAATAAAAACCAGGTGACTTTTTGATTACATTCTGTTCAATTGAGAGCTATCACCTATTTCTTCCCCACAAAAGAAAAGAAGTGCCCACGTACTTCTCCCCTTTCAGCAATTTTGAAGGAAGTATATCTTTTCCTAACAATAGTATTTATGAAACCCATTGCTCTAAAGAATGGTGAAGGCTAGAAATATGAATTGATATAACATAAATTTATGAATAAAAACTCCAATATTAAGGGAAATTGAGAGTAATCATCGAAAGTTTTTTTTTTTTGCAGGGGGAAGGCAGGGCAATTGGGGTTAAGTGACTTGCCCAAGGTCACATGGCTAGTAAGTGTTAAGTGTCTGAGGCCAGATTTGAACTCAGGTCCTTCTGATTCCAGGGCCAGGTGCTCTCTATTCACTGCACCACTAAGCGGCCCTATCATCTAGAGTTCTAATCATTTCTGTAATCTCATTGACTTAGGTTCAAATTTTAAGGTTTTTTTTTTTAATGGTAGTTTACTTGTCTTGCCTCAGTGGTTCCCTCAGTTTTCACTTGTTCACCATGTTAATAGACATGGGTAAGTAACAGCATCAAAACAATAAAACATTTATTTGGGATAGAAATAGATGAATTCTTCTTTTTCCTGCTCTTTTTCTTCCTTCCTACCCTCCCTCCCTCCCTTCTTTCCTTCCTTCCTTCTTTCCTTC
>CM053599.1:132223811-132263622 GCA_028646575.1 Pseudocheirus occidentalis | reverse complement strand
CTTCAGAGCCCTCGGCCTGCAGATAGCAGGGGGGCTGACGCGACCCATCGAGGCCAAGGGCTCTTGCGTTGAGCGGCCTGGATCTGGATCGGGGTCTTGAGTGGTGGTCCTGGGGTGCGCTTTCAGTGAGCCGAAGCTGGGGGGGGAGCTGCAGCACCCCACTAAGAGCTCCGGCAGCTGAGAGGGCCCCAGCGATTTGGGACAGAGCTTTCCCCCTCAAAAAAAATAAAAAAAAGAAAAAAAAAGAAAAAACAAAAAAAAAAAAGAATTTTCTTCTAAATCATTGTATCATTTTAAAACATAAGAAAAGAACATTCCCCATGGAAAAATCATAGGGTATCTTTGCATTAACGTGTGGCATAGTGCATATTGTTAGACTACAAGCCTTTGTCCCTAGGTGCGAAAAAAAAACCATATGTAACATTAACCCACTTTGGAGAGCAATATGGAATTATGCCCAAAGAGTTATTAACCTGACTATACCCTTTGACCCAGAAATACCTCTACCTCATCTGTTTCCAAAGATGATGGGGTAGGGGTGGAAAAGACTTATATATTCTAAAATATTTATAGCAGCTCTCTTTGTGATGGCAAAGACCTGGAAATTGCAGGGATGCCCATCAATTGGGGAATGGCTGAACAAATTGCAGTATATGATTGTGATGGAATACTACTGTGCTATAAGAAATGATGAGCTCAATAATCTTAGAAAAATATGGATAGATTGGCATGAAATGATGGAGAGTGAAATGAACAGAATAAAGAGAGGATTGTATACAGTAACAGCTATATTGTTTTAAGAACAACTTTGAGCAAATAAGTCATTTTGACTATTATAAATATACAAATTAACTACAAAAGACATGTGAAGAAAGATGGTATCTGTATCCAGAGAAAGAATCGAGAAATAGAAGTGTGTATAGAATTATTGTACATATAAATTTAAAATATAATAATACAAAATATAAAATATATATATTTATTTATATACCTATTTGTGTCTAATGGTAGCCATCTCTAGGATGAGATCAGGAAAAAAAAGAAATTTAGATGATAACTTTATATTTAAAAGGAATAGCAAGTTGTACATGATAGATTTTCAGTTTCATGTGTAATTATCTTTTTTATTGTACTGTTATGGAAACACTTGTTTTATTCCATAAATTAAATATAATTTTTTAAAAGACTCAGCTCAAAGTCCATCTTCTGAAAAAGCCCTTTTCTTCTCTCTATTTACCCCTCCCTTGCCCACTCCAAGCTCCTTTCCTCTGATATTACCTTACATTTACTCTATCTATCAATCTATCATCCATCTGTCTGTCTATCTGTCTACCTATCAATCTATCTACCTATCTATCTATCTGTCTGTCTGTCTGTATGTATGTATGTATGTATGCATGTATGTATATCTGTATCTTACATGTACATAGTTATGTGCATGTCATTTCCCCCTATAAAAATGTGAGCTCTTTGAGGGCAGGGACCTTGGCTTTTACCTTTCTTTTTATTCCTGGTGCTTAGCACAGTGCCTAATAAATAAATACTTAAAATCTTACTGACCAACTAAGGAAAGTAAAATGCTATAAAACAGAGTTCAACATTAGATTTTCACCTATGCTGAGCTACCTCAGTAGTAACCTTGGCAAAGCCACATTTGATCAGGTCATCTTGCACAGATGAGATTTTATTTACATTATAAAAAAGAAGCCAGTATTCGCGAACTCACAAAGGAGTTGTGACACTCAGATTAGTAGCTTACTGGAAGAGTAAGGCGTTAATAATATAATTAGACATTTTCAGTCCCTCCACATAAGAGTCAGAGTCCTCTGCCTCAACAAACATATCCTTTAAGACTACTAACAGTATAGCCGTATTTCTGGTTGGCTAATTGTGAAAACCCTTCACCTTCACATATTTCTCACTCATTTTAATTTTTTGAAATGTGCTTCAATTTTGAAAAAAAATGTGTTAAGTAATCAGGTTAGCTCAAGTTTTCCACTTTCTGATATTGACTGGGTCAAACACTTGAAAATTATGTTAAGAGGCTTGGATCAAAGTGAGCCAAATTGATTTGGACCTTGTTCAATGCAATTTCTAGCCCACCGCCACCAAACTTTAAGCAGTTTTATGAAAAGACTAAATGCTTAGAGCAAGCTACAGATGCTTCTGCTCTCACAAGGAATTAAATCTTGGACTCAGTATCAGAAGCTAGAGATTACAGTTAGTGATAATTAACACATAGAAAAAGCAACAAGCAATACTTTGCACTGTAGGAAAGATTGTGAGGTCAATCACTCAAAGACAGAAGAGGTATTAGTAACAATACAACCTTGAGTGCAATTGCCCTGGTGAGAGGACCTATGCTGGGTCTGAGCAAAGGACAAAGGTCATGATATGCAGAACATAGTCAACGAATGCTATGCACCAGGGCTACCATCTCCAAAAGACACAAGGATAGAGCCCTCTTCTTCCCTGAAGAAGTCATGATCCCCCACAGATGCTAGCAAAGCCCTGATGGCCCCAGAATTGTTCCACCTGACAAAAAGTTCACCCAGACTGCAAATATTAATTTAGCAATATTATACACATTCATTCAATAATATTTACTGAGTGTCTACTACATGTAAGACATAGTGTTAGTACTAAGGGGATGGGGAGGCACAAAGACGCGTGAGACATAGGCCCCCCCCCCTGCCCTCATGTAATCTACGTAATTGAAGAAGTAAAACAACCACACAAATAATTCAAAAACACAGGAGAATATGATATAAAGTGCCCTGAGAGATCTTAGGAAGTGCAGTCTATTTCAATATGGGAAGAAATCAGCACCTAGAAGAAAATGAGTCAAATATAATTAAGACCTTACTGTCCACTAGCCAAGGGACTCTTCGCAGACTGGGAGTGTAATCTGGTCCAGGCAGATGCTGCAGTTATGAGGTTGATAATGGGAATAGCAAAAATCGAGAAGGACTGATTGTGGTAAATAAATGAAGAGCTAATATATGTGACTTTCTAGGTTTTCAATAATTATTCAGTTCAGGATATAGTAGACTGTGTATAACCTCATCCTCTAGGTCACAGTGGCTCTCAATCTATGGGTCGTGGCCCCTTTGGGGGTCAAATGACTGTTTCACAGGGGCCACCTAAAACCGTCGGAAAACACATATTTCTGACGGTTTTAGTAACTGAGACACCGCTCCTCTATCCATCTCCAGGTGTGTCCGTCCACATGCAGATACACCCACATATGAGTATTAACGGGTCGCCGCTTTAGGAAAGTTGAGAAACATTGCTCTAGGAAGTTTTAATTGAAGGCAGAATCATGAAAAAGTGTTACCCCAATGTACTCTATTTGGAGAACTTTTTGTTTTGTTTTATTTCTTCTTTCTGTTCCTGTCTGCCTGAAATCTTAGAACCGTTATGGAAGAGCATATCACACCCATTCTTTGCTGTGGAAATCTCCAACAGCTTTTGGCCAAAAGCAATATGGTTCTGACCTGACATTAGGGACCTGACACACTGAAGGACTTGGGGTTCTGACCTGACATACTGAGGGACTTAGAATACAGAAATTAATACTTACCCAGACTGGCTTGGAGGCAAACAATATTCACAGGTTTGAGTTTGTTTTTCCCTACTCACTCTAAGTGGACATAATTATTCGCTAGATGCCACCTCTTCAAGAAGAGCTTAATTTGTGCCACTAGGGTTGAGGTGGGGAGGGAATGGGGTTTCCTAGTTAGCACCTTATAAATCCTTGGTTACTTCCACTCACCAAATATAGCTGAATCATTCTTGGATCCCATTCCCTAAAATAGAAAAAAAAAAAAAACAGGGAATCCTTGACAGACGAAGGCAGTAAGTTTAAATGCCACCTACGATGACAACTATCATAACAAATTAACTTTTTAGAACGCTTTAAGATTGAAAAAGTGCTTCCCAACCACAAATCTGGGAGGAAAAGGAGAGTGAACAAGCACCATTATATCAGTTTTATAGATGAGCAAACCAAGACTCACAAAGGTTAAATGACTTATCTGATATAACAGGTAAAAAGAAAAGTGGAGACGTGAAACCAGGCCTCCTAACTTGAATACCAGCACTCTTTGCGCTACATGAGGCTACTTGTTACTAGCTGAATAATATTGGGGAAGTCACTAAAGCACTATTTGAATTTGACACCACTGAATAGTGAAGAGAGTGGCAATGCTTCCTTAGATGCCTGCTAACTGTATGAACCTGTTATTAAACTTTTTTCAGCTCATCGGTAAAATGGAGATTAAAAAAAATCTACCTCACAGGGTTGTTACAAGAATCAGGCAAGATAATATATGTAAAGCACCTTGCAAACCATAAAGCATGTTATAAAGTATTATTATTATCATTATTATACATAGTAGCAACATACATGAAATAAATACAAGATGGTTAAGGGAAGAAGGATACTAGCAGTAACAGGAAAGTGTGTTTTACTTCTAATGATAGATCATGGCAAGGTTAGGGTTAAGATGGAAGCCATTTATCCAACCCCCATTTTTTCATAAGGTACTCTGTCACATGAACTGTCTTAAGGTAGGTAGACTTTATTTCCTCAGAAATCAACCCATTGGGGTGGCTAGGTGGCGCAGTGAATAGAACACCAGCTCTGGAATCAGGAGGACCTGAGTTCAAATCCAGCCTCAGACACTTAACACAAAAACTAGCCGTGTGACCTTGGGCAAGTCACTTAACTCCAACTGCCCTCCAAAAAGCAAAAAACAAAAAAAAATCAACCCATTGTCTTCCCTGATAAAGGAGATTTTGGCACATTTTTCCATATTTTCCTGTCTTCTTGTCTCAGTTCCTTCTTTTCCCTCTGGCTGGTGCATCCTGAGTTATTTTACTGTACTAGCCATTTTTTTTTCATCTCCCAGTTCAAGGGCATAAAAATGCTGAGCACCAAAGAAGGGTGGGTTAGTCAGAATGGAGAGATTCATATACCCTCTGAGTTGTCTCCACTTCAGCTGACCAAAGAAACTTGCTATAAGTGATTGTAAACATCACAGCTGATGAGGGCTTCCCCCATCGTCTCTAGGGAAGCAGCTGAGTTCCTGAGTAACCCATCATATCTTGCTTGTAAACTGTCTTGATAGTGGTGAGTAGGCCATTTTTTTTCTTTTCATCCTCCTGGGACTTAACCGGCGTGGGTTGAGGAAACAGAATCAGTGGTGACTCAAGCTGATGGCAGAAAAATAGACTTTCCAAACCCAGTTGGGAGTATAATATGTAAGAGGCTTGTCCTCAGACAGTGCGATCAGAAAAACCATGCTACATATGTATATATTTATTAACTTTGGATTTGTGCCATATATATTTTGTTTTTATTTCTGGTTTCCCTATTAGATTAAAAGCTCATTACAAAAAGAGACATTCGTTCTTTGTACTTGTGTGCCCAGATCCTAGAACAATGTCTGACTGTTAATATACATTTGTTGATTGATAAAGTGATTATTTGATTAATTCAACTTTAAATTCCATCCAGCCATCCACTCAAGCAATCCTATCAGCTGCCTATACCTGACCAGCTCCTCCCTGTCTAGAACAGCACATTCCACTCTGGTGAGACCTGGATCTCTATACCCAGGTTTTGCTAAATCCGTATCCTAGTCCCTGGGGAAGTTAATATTCTCCTAGGGCCCTAGCCAAATTATTAACAACTATTTACTAACTGACTCATAGACCATTATATTTAATGACTGGCCCTAGACATTAGAGTATAGTGACCCACATGGTCTAGAGAACAGACCATGTTTCAGTTTCATATCTGTATCGCCAAGGCAATATTCACAGCATTTATGGTAACTATGAACATGCCAGCATAGTTCTGAATCACAAAATATAAGACTCCCCATATAGAAGACAGAAGCAAAACATTTATTCAGACACCAGAAAAACAAATCCCAACACCAGAAAACCAAATCCATCATAACAACAAAGAAGTCAATACACTTCATCACTGTAGGAAGCAACACCATCCCAAAGCCTTCCCACAAACAGTCACAAACCTAGCTCCTCCTGAATCCTCCCTTTCCCCCAGCTCTAACTGCTCTGACTCAGCTTCCTCTCAGCTGTGCTCCGCCCCTTCCTGTTCTACCTGTTCAGCAAACTCCTCCTATCACAGACTCTATGTGATTACATTCAGCCTATAAAGGGGCAGGGAAAATCTTCAAATTACCATTACCATTACATTATCCCAGTCAGTCAGTCAACTATCTACCCACAGCATCTCTCTATCAGCCTTCCTTGTGTTCTATCTTCCCCAAACAAATTCTCCTCCTGGTTACTGCTCACCTATTATGTCTTCTATAATAGAATTCAAACTACTTGAGATTAGCAACTGTCTTAAAATTTTTCTATCCCCAGCACTTAGCACAGGGTCAGGCACAGAGTAAGCACTGTGAAAAGAAATTATTTTTCATTTCTTCATTCTAGTTACATTCAATGAGTTCCAATCACCAGGACTGAACTGCCTATATCTTAAGTGAGAAATATCAAACTCCAGGATTTTTAAGTAAACTAAAAACAGATTAAAATATAATTGGAAAATGTTGAACAAAATAAAAATATAATACAACCTAGATAAAGTTAATTTGCAATTTTCTCAATTAATTTGTACTGGCTGGGATCCACTTCTATTTGAGTTTGACACAAGGTTATCACTGAAAAGAAGTGGCAGATATGATTACTGAGCCCAGTTGCTGAAAAAACACTATGGTGAATGGAAGAAGTACTTCATGATTGGCAAAGTGTTCGAATTTTCAAAAAAAAAGTGATAAAGTAGTCTTCAAACCATAAGTTAGTTAAATCACCAAGATTTCCTTTCCTCTTTATCCTAGACTCAGATGGAGTGATCACTTGCCCACAAGATTGTCATCATTTTCAGCCCAGCGACCAGTTCCTCCCTGTCAGCAAAAATCAGATCCAAAATAGAATTTCCCCTTCTTGGTCCCTCCAACTTTTGAAGGATAAAATTGTCATCCAAGAAAATAAAAAAAGTTATTAACTATTTTGCTTTGGGGAAAGAGAAAGCTCTAGCAAATGCTGGATAATTGAAGTCCCTACTCACTTCTATATCATGCTTCTGTGTCAGATGTGATATTTCCCAAAATCTGCTATTCCCTCTTCCTGTCCATGTAGTCTGAGGTATATTACAAAGACAAAATCTCCTCTGATTCTTATTACTTTGACTTTTCTCCAAACTGAAGGATTACTGACTGGGTAAATAACCTCAGAGTTCACACAGTAAATTCACATCATAAAGGTGGTAGAGAAATTCCACATAGGCTACTCAAACAAATCAAGAATCATGTGCCTAAGACAGAGACCAAGAGAGAAGCATATTGCTCACTAGAAATTACAATGGTGACTATATCTCATCAAGCTGGTTGATGAAATATGGCACAATGGGAATGTATCTGAGCTACCAAAAGATGAATTAAAGGCAGAATGTTGTGCTAGTTTTTGGAGTCAGAGGACATGGGTTCAAATCCCATCTCTATCATTAACTCTTTGTGGGATCTTGGTGAACCTATTGAATCTCTCTGGACTCATTTCCCTCTTCTATAAAAATGAGATGTACTTGGTAACTCCTAAGATCCTTTCTAGTTCTGAATCTTTGATCTTAAGTATAGGGCACAAAGCTGTCAAACTCAGTGAACTCAAACTTTTAATCCTATTTTGTCATATCATTCTGTTTTCGGCCTACCAATCTACATTTGGACCCAATTTCAATTCAAGTCTACCTCCTACAGTAGTTACTGCTTCATTAATGTACTCCCTTTGTTAAACAAGAAAGTCTTTCTTATGCTTCTAATGACAGTAGTCATTAGACAAAAGCAACCAGGTGACAGAGGAGATAGGGCACTGGACTTAGAGTCAGGAAGATCTGAGTTTGAATCTTGCTTCAAATATTTAATAACTCTGTTACCCTAAGCAAGGCACTTAATATCTCTCAGCTTCGCTTAGTATCCTTAACTGTAAAATGGGGATTAATAACAGCACCTACCTCAAAATGTTGTAATGAGAATGAAAAGATATGTGCAATTTTTCATAAAACTTAAATTTCTACATAAATGTTAGACACTGTTATCAATAATAGAAAAGAGATAATATACGTGCAATTCTTCATAAACCTTAAATTGCTGTATAAATGTTAGATGCTATTATCAATAGTAGTTGATCTAAGTTTTTAATTCTGGCTCCACACTGGTAATTTCATGTTTTTGCCATGCTTATAGTCAGCAAATGTCTGTCTTCCCTAAAACGGACTCTGCCACAGAATCCAAACAGCTTCCCTATCCAACAAAATGAACCCCACTTATGGGACCTGGTATAGCAGAATGATGGAGTCCAGGAAGTTTATCCTGGGGGACTTGTTGAATTACCCCCTTTGAAGTTGATCCACTATGCTCAAGCAAAGGGTAGACATCACCAGAAATACTGGTAATAAGTTGGCAAAGAAAATGTGATCCTTAAAATCATCATTCTCAAGAGATCCATACTCTGTTCAATGCATAATACTGAGCTCAGCTTTCAGATTTCTTATTAAAGGAAGAATGGTTCATTTGAGGCTAGAGAGGACAAAAAGTTCATACCAAGCTAAATGTCATAGGATTATATGAGCACCAAATAAGCAGTATTGGTCATTTATCACTCCTGTTACTCTTTTATATAAGAGTTAAATGACAAATGAATCCGGTATTGGCTTCATACTCTGAATTAGTCTATTACTATCTCTATCCAAAGGCCAAGAAAACTCTTATAATAATAGGCCTCTAAACTAAGTTTCTCAGTGACAGAGATTCTAGAGTATGACTAGGAAAATGCCAGTGCTTTTCAAGGGTTCATCTAATTTTTCATTTTTTAACAATGTCCTATTGATATTTCTTGTGGTGGGAAATGCATCACCTGCATTTCCCACCATATCATTCTCCATTGTTCTTCCCAGAGAGGCATCCCTTATTTTAAAAAATTACAGGAAGAAAGGGGATGAAAGTTACATAAAAACCAACCAATATTTTTTTAATCTAACATTATATGCAATATTGCAAACCTATGGATTGCTACTTCTATAAAGTAGTGGGTGGAGGTGTTTTCTATATCTTCTTTGGCGCTAAATTTATTCATTATAATTTTGTGACATTAAGTTTTGCCTGTTTTAATATTCTTTCCATTGATTTTGTTCTAGTCATTGTGTATGTCATTTTCCTGGTGCTACTCACTTTGCATTAGTTCATTTAAGTCTTCTCATGATTCTCTGTATTCACCATATTCATCATTTCTTAAAGCATAGTAATATTCCATTTAATTCATACCCCACAGTTTGATACCAGTATTTTCAAAAGAGGTACCGTGAAGAGACTGATATCATTGAAAATAGTGCAGAGCTTTATGCTTAGAATCCATATACTTTTTCTAGCCCAGTCCTGGTCCTAGATCATTGTTTATCCTTAGTGCTGGTCCAAGACGTGGATATTGGCAGACTATTTCAAAGTGTGCATTGATTGACTAATTCACCTAACTATGTGTAATAAAAGGAACAATATTATTTTTGAGAATATGAATTATTTTTCTCTCTCCTGAGAATCCATGGATCACATCGGGGAGGCCTCATAGAGTTTAGGGCAAGGACAGTCTTAATGTCAGTGATGAACTCCTTTGGGAAGTACAGGGTTCTTTGTTTTATGCTTCACTTGCTGTTAATAGTTAGCAAGTCATTAAACAAAGTTATCACTGAGGTTACCCTTGCAATGGAATCTTCTATGACTTTAACAAAAGCATCAGTTTTCTTGCTGGAGGAGAGACTGTAAAGTAACATTCAACTTTACTGAGCTCCAAAAGTAAAGGCAGCAAAGAATAGATAGAGTAGGATCATGTGTGTGTGTGTGTGTGTGTGTGTGTGTGTGTGTGTGTGTGTGTGTATAAAGGCATATGTGTGTATGTATGTACATATATGTGTACTTCTTGGTCAACTGTAGACTAGTATGGACTGGTTAATGAACAAAAATATTTGTGAATCCTCACCTAATCTTTTTTCTCATATTTCCATCAACAATACCTTGGATGCAAAATGGAACAGCCTCACAAAATCTTTTACATAGCTTAGGAAACTGGCCCATGTATCTGTAATTTTTTATGTTTTCTCAGTCACTGGCATGGGGGCTGGTGGGGAGGGCAGGGGAGGCAGTGGGATTTGGCAGGGGAGTTAATTTTACTGTAACCTTTTCCATTTAATTCAATTCCTCAAGCATTTTAAGTGCCTAGTATACCAGGTGCTGAGCTAAGGTGGGGGGTACAAATAAAAATAGAACTATCCCTGACCTCAAGGAATTTATTATTCTACTTATAGCAGCAAGACAGCACAGTGGATGGAGTGTTGGGTCTAGTATTGGGAAGACCTAAGTTTAAGTCTGGACTTAGACACTTACTAGCCATGTGACCCCAAGTAAGCCATGTACACTTTCTCTGTCTCTGTTTCCTCAAATGGAAAACGGGATCATAAAAGCATCTACCTCCTAGGGCTGTTGGGAGGATCAAATGAAATAACATTTGTAAAAGGATTAGCACAGTGCCCAGCGTATAGTTGCTCAATAAAAACGTGTTCCTTCACACACACACACACACTCCACTCCTACCTGGGAAGGGGAGAGAGGGCTACAACATGTACACAGATATGTAAATGCATAGTAAATATAAAATATATGCAAAGATACTAACAACTAGGGAAAGGGAAGGGTCTAGAAAGCTTCCATAGAATGTAACTCTTCAGCTATGTTTGGTTCCATAGAATGTGGTTCTTGAACTAAGATTTGGGTTCTAGAGCTCAGAGAGACAGAAATGAGGAGGGGAAACATCTCAGGCTAAAAACAAAAACAAACATGCCAGTGGCAAGAGATGGAATGTCATGGGTGACGAACAATAAGTTAGCCAGTTTAGCGGTAATACACAGTGGAATACATGAAGTAGAGTAATGTGAAATCAGTCTGGCTGCTGCCAATTTGTGAAGGGCTTTAAATGACAAACAGAGGAATCAAGTCGGCAGTTTATCCTGGAGGTTATTATTGTTGACTTGTGCATAAATTAGGTTTAAGTGAGGCAGTTAAAAATTATCTTGACTAATTAGAAAATTAAGGTTATCCATGTTCTCTCTAAGTGGGTTGCCTAGAGGTTATAGGGAGCCACCAAAGCTTCTGAGGGGCAAGGAGTGACATAGTCAGATCTATAAGTTAGGAATATCCATTTGACAGTTATGTGAAGGGTAGACTGGAGAGGAGAGAAGTTTGTGGCAGGGACACCAATTAGGAGGCTTTAGCAGTAGACCAGGAAAGAGGTGATGAGGGTCTAAACCAGGGTGGTGACCACATGAGTGAAGAAAAGAGACTGTATCTGAGAGATGTAGGAAAAGAAATTAACAAGGCTTGGAAACTAATTGAATATGAAAAAAGAGGAAAAGTGAAGAGTTGAGTATGATGCCTAGGTTGCAAATCTGGGTAGCTAACAACCCTGAACAGGAACATAGAACTGAGAAAGAAAGGTGGATTTGGGGGGAACGAGAACAAGTTCTACTTTAGACATGTCCAATTTGAGGTGCCTACAAGACAGTCATGGGGTACGTAGCCAAAAGGCAGTTGGTGATGTGAGAAAGGAGCTTAGGAGAGAGAAAATATGTAGATTTGGTAATCATCTCCATAAGTATCATAATTAAATCCCGTAGGAGTTGATGAGATTACTAAGAGAGAATATTGAATGAGAAGAAGGCCTAGGACAGAATTCTAAGGTATACTCCCTGAATAGGAAATGAAGTATTGATGATGATCCTCCAAGGGAGAAGTTAATGTCAGACAGGTAGGAGAACCAAGAGAGAGCAATGTCATTGACACTGAAAAAGGAGAGAGTGCCCAGGAAGAGTAAGGTGGCCAATAGTGTCAAATGCTGCAGAAAGGTCAAGAAGGATGAGAACTGAGGGAAATGTCATTGGATTTAGAAATTGTAAAAATCACTAACAACTGGTAAAAGCATTTTTGGGCAAGTGGTAATGTCAGAAGTTAAATTACAAGAGATTGAAGAGTGGGAGGTGATGAAATGGAGGCAGTAAGTGGATGAAGACAGAGTTTTGGTGTGAAGGGAGGAGAGATATACAATGGCCTCCATTAATCTATAGGGAAAGAGGGTCTAGTAAAAGTTGAGGGGTTTTGGTATTTGGTTTGGTTTGTTTTTGAAGGATAGATAATATCTGAGCATGTTTATAGGTCTGGGAAGGAGATTAAACCATATTAGACATATGACAACATCCAGTAAGAGCAGGAAAGTAGGGCGTCAAGGACTCAATTAGAAGGGGTTGGACTTTTAAGGAGAATAGCTATCTCTTTATCAGAGGTTAAAGCAAATGAAGAGGGAATGGAGATGACACTGAAATTTAAACTGTAGAATTGAAGTGGAAGGATAGAATTGATGATACAACCTCAATTTTTTTCAGTAAACAATCCTCCATTGATTCTTCCTATCAAAGAGAAAGGTAGAACAGCAATGCAAGTGGCCTGAGAAAAGAAGAAAGGCTTAAAACAAACACTAGGGAGTAAAAAAGGGAGGCAATCAAAGAAAAATAAAAGTCTTGATTTCAAGAAAACCTGAGTTCAAATTTTGCTTTAGATTCACACAAGTTGTATGGCCCCAGGCAAGCCATTTAACCTCTATAAGCTTCAGTTTGCTCAACTGTAGAATGAGGAGGTTATAGTCGATAGCATCTAAGGTTCTTTCCAACTCTAAATCTATCATGCAATGATTGACTGACAATGTAGCAGGGAGAGCTCAATGAATATCAGACACAAATGTATAGCCAATGTAATTTCACATTTTCAGAGATGTTCAGCAATATGCAAGTAGGAAGGAGGGGAGGGGAATAAGCATTTATATAACATCTGTTATGTGCCAGGCACTTTACAAATATCTTGTTTGATCCTTACAACAACCCTGTGAGATAGCTTCTTCTATTACCCCCATTTTCCAATGGAATCTGAGGCAGCCAGAGGTTGTGGCTTGCCCAAGGTCACAGAGCTAGTAAACTGGCTTTGAAATCAAGTCATCCTGACTCCAGACCTAGCACTGTCTATTGTACTACCTGGTAGCCTCTCTGCCTAATAGAAGAGAAAGTTATTGTGGGGTAATCTGGGGTTGGAACTTGATGAGATGTAAGGGGTGATGGGATAAGAGGTAAAGGTAAAGGGATTCAAGGGAAGAAGATAGTATAAAATTCCACTAGTTTATATAGTATTAAGATTGTAAGGAAAGGGAAATGAAGCCTGGGCAGGAATGGTAGACTGGGAAATCAAGAAAGGATGGAGGACCTAGAAATGGTCATGAAGAAAAAGGAGAAACTAAGGAGGGTGAGACACAGGAAAAGATGGAAGAACAGGAGGCTAGGTTCAGGTAGAGGAATCTCATTGTTTTAAGTCATGGAAGTGGAACATGTGAGGGCAGGAATTAGATCAAAGGTATGTTCATCTTTATGGCAGAGATAGAGTGAAGGTGTTATTCATTGGAATTGATGAGAATGATGAGATGAGCTGAAAAGCCCAAGAGTTTGAGGGGTGTTAACTTCTTATTGAAGTTTTCAAGTATAAGCACAAGGGTTTGAGGGGAGAGAAGACTGTAGGCAAGACCTTGAGAAAAAAGAGAGAGTGCTCTAGGGCAGTGGTTCTCAATCTTCCTAATGCCACGACCCTTTAATACTCGTATGTGGGCATATCTGCATGTGGGCAGACCTGCCTGGAAACAGACCGAGGAGTGGTGTCTTGGTTCCTAAGACCACAAGAAATATGTGTTTTCTAATAGTATTAGGTGACCCCATTTGACCCCCAAAGGGGTTGCAACCCACAGGTTGAGAACTGCCCCTTCTAGGGGCTGGTAGAAAATGACCATTATGATATTGGTAGCAGAGAGATAATGGCGGGGGGGTCAGGTCTTATATATACCTATGTGTGTGTATGCCCATGTATGTATGTATGTATGTATGTATGTATGTATGTACATGTATATATAGAAAATAACTGGACATTTTCTTTCAAAGGAAGACAAGGTAGCCAGAAAATATCTGTAAATAATAACAAAGACAAACCTCATTCACACCAGAATCAGGATTTAGCTGGTAAAAAAAAAAACTGCCTAGGAACATAGATGTTTCTCCAGTATTCAAAGGAAACAATAATGGGTAGATGTCTGCTTAATTTAAAAAAACCGAAATCTAAGATGGGGATGTCAAAGGAAGGTCAAGCTATTATCACTTCAAGCCCCAAGGAAGAGGCTGGTGATAAGGAATACTTAAAATATTTGACTGACCAAAGCCAAAATCAAACAGTCAGACTATTGCCCCCAACACATATCCAAGGACTTAAGTCATACCACACTACCCCAACTCATTAGCCATCCTTAGAACCTGCTTTCATTAGCACCTGCTCTGAGTCCCATAAGCAATTAGCACTCCCCTCCAGGTAAAGGAGTGAAGACTGATTCCCCAGAGGTGGCTTAACTTCCTCAACCTACTTTAAAATTAGATTTACTCTGTTACAAATCCTACGTGTTAAATGAGTAAAACTATTAAACAAGGAATGCTGCTGGGCTAAATGGCTGAGCATTTAACGGTTCACCACAGTATTACCATTTTTATGGTCTATTAAGGCAATTGGAAGAATATCAGTTGTATGAAGAAGCAGGTAATTTATGTACAAGTTTGATAAAGAGCCTTATGTCTGAGTAAAAAGTAAGGTTCCCTTTTGATCTAATACAAGTCAAGATGGGGACCTTTGGAAGAATAAGTCAACATTGGATCCACTTCACATGCTTTTTATAACCATCACTCCCCAGCTATATGGGAGGTTATCTTCCATTTCTTAGCTGATATGATGACAAGGAATGATGATATTTTGTGCTCCAATACTCCATTGTTTTTAAGTTAGCCTGGGCAAAGCCAGAAAGAGGAAAAGGGAGGATTCTTTTTTTTTCTTAAACTCCCATTCACAGCATTAAAGAATTTCAGATTCAACCACCATCTAGTCCAATTCAAACTTATATTTTAACATTCTGGATCAGGGGAGTTATCCAGCCTCTGCCTGAAGAAGTCAAATGAAGAAAGACCTCCTGGGAAAACCTGTTAAATAGCTGTAATTTTTCCCAGACATCAAGACTAAATATGCCTCTTTGTACCTTCTCCCCAGTGCTCCTTGTGATTCTACTCTCAAAGACCAGAGTCAACCTAATCTCTCTCCCACATGGCAACTTTTGAAATACTTGGAAGACAGCTATAAGATGCTCCCTAAGTTGCTGCCTAAAACTTCTCTACTCAAAACTAAAGCAATATACACTTCTTCAACTTGCGATTCCTTCCAAGTAGCACTAACCCTTAATGGAGCCTAAAATGAAAAATTCACCTTCTCCTTAGTTTTTACTGTGATGAACCAAGTTGTAGTCACTGGTCATGCATTTCTGTTTATGCAAACAGGATGGGGCTTCCAGGGAGGGGGCAGACCTACATGCCAATTGAAGTCATTTAGAAACACCTGACTTCATTATCTGTACTGGGAATGGAAATTGCATTTGAGGTAAGAGAACAACTTTTCACGGTGTAGTTGTTTCATCACAACAGGGGAGATGCAGGCAAATGTCACATGGAGAGCAACAAGGCAGAATCCCAGGTCCCCAAGAAGCTGTATTTTGCACGGCTGCGTCAGGGAGTTAGTGAGGAGCAACAAACGGCATAAGCAGATTCCAGGAAGACAACACTATGGTTACAGTCTGAGGACTTCACACTTTGGAAATTGAGCTCTTGGAATTTTTATGAAGCAGAGAGACTGGGGGTGGTGGGGCAGGGGGAGAGAAGGCAACAATCCCCACACAAACAAGGCAGCCATTCATAAAGGGGAGGTTCCACCCCTGGTCTTCAACATCTAGAAAGCTGTGTCTCCTTCTGGTGCCAACTAGGCAGGTAGGGGGCACACAATGGCTTCAGGCCCTATTTAGTACCAACTTTTATTTGTGTCTAATGGTAGCTATCTCTAGGGCAGGGGAAGGGGAGAGAAAGGAAAGGAAGAAAAAGAAATTTACATGATAACTTTATTACAGATTTTTGTACATAATAGATTTGCAGTTTCGTGTACAATCATCTTTCTTATTATGCTATGTTAGGGAAATACTTTTTTATTCCACAAATCAAAAATTAAATAAATGAAAAAATTTTTTTAAGAATTGAAAGTCAGAAGTATAAGGGGATAGTCTCAATATTTTTTCCATTTCCCTAAAGCTTTCTCTCTTTCTTCCCTATTCATTTCTTCTCCTTCATGCCTTTTGATGAATCGACCCTAATCAACATGTACCCATAGCCCCTTTGAGTGTCATTGATCCTACAACTAGAAGCCCCCAAAGGGCAAAGGTTCTGGAGTTGGGCTATAGTTCATAGAAATGCTAAGAATCAGAGCATCTGCCAACTATGACAAGCACAGAAAGCTAAGTTCCCGGATTCATTCAAAGACTCCTCCATGGTTGTGGCCAATCAAATAACATATAACAAATGAAGCAAAATTCTATGGATAAATTTCTTTAGGATGAACCTTCTGTCAACTTCTCATCATGAAAGAATTTTACAGCCTTCTTGACAAATGCAGTGGCCTAGGCTCAGTCCTCAGACCTTATTATATTAATGACAATACTGATCCTCACCCTGCTTCAAACACTGCACATTTTCCCTCAATGATAACTACAGAAAGGCAGCACATTGTAGTGAAAAGACCTGTACAAATCACTATTTTACCTGTGAGCGTAGGTGAGTCATTTTGCATCTCTGGGTCTCAGCTTCCTCTTCTGTAAAATGAGGCAGTGGCACTAAATAATCTTTAAACTCTAAAATCCTGCAATCCCACTCTTACCTAACATCTTTGTCTCCTTTCCACTACTCTTACTACTTACTGGAAAGGTCAAAGTTCTTCCCTTGGCTCTTCTCTCTCTTCCTTGTAGTGCTTTGCCATACTTTTTGATTCAACTCTTGTCTCAATGCCTGTGGCTCAAAATCTGTATCTTCATCCCTGGCATTACTGTTGGTTCCATATTCCTAAGTAATTGATGGGCATTTCCACTTGATTGCTTCATCATAACCTCAATCATAGGCACAAACCTGAACTCATCATGTCCTCTTCCTTGAATCCCAGGAAGATGCCTAACCAGCCCACTTTCATTCACGGCACCCCCATTCTTCAAGCTATGTAATTATGAAATTTGGGTTTGTTTCAGGTTTTTCTTTGTTTTTTTTTTTTACTCTTTCCAATTCTTTAGTATTTATCTCCAATTCATCACCAATTTATGTCACTACATCCTTCCTTTAATTCAAACCTCAGAGTGATTTATTTAGAAGCAGAAAAGTATTTAGAGATCGTCTAGTCCAATTATCTTAAAGATGAAGAATCTGAGGCTCAGAGTGGTTGGGAGGCTTGTCTATGGTCACACAGTTACTAAGTGTCAGAGACAGGATCTGAGCCCGCTTCTTTCTGATTCTAAGTCTAACACTCTACCCAGTAGGTCAGTTTAAAAGAATTCATTAAGTGATTATTATGTGCCAAACACTGAACTAAATGCTAGGGGTACAAAAAAAGGCAATAAACCAGTCCCTAACCTCAAGGAGCTCACCTTCTAATGCAGGAGATAACATGCAAACAACTACATACATAGAAGATATATACAATGTAAAGAGATGAAAATTGCAAAGGAAAAACAAGGGGGGTTGGGAGTTGGGGTGGGAGGGTCATGAAAAGGCATTTGTATCAAAAGATGGGATTGGAACTGAGCCTTGAAGAAATCCAGGGGAGCCAGGAGGTGAATGAAAGGAATTAGTCCAGGCATGGGGAAAAGCCCATGCAAAAGCATGGAGATGAGTAATGGAATGATATATACAAGAAAGAGCAAAGTGATTCAGTATTGCTCGATGGGAGTGTACATGGAGGTGAATGAAGTGAAAGAAAATTGGAAAGGTAGTATGAGGTCAAGTTGTGAAGGGCCTTAAAGGTCAGAGGATTTTTTTTTACTAGATTCTGGGGGTAATAGGGAGCTACTGGTGTTTATTAAGTAGAAGAGTGACATGGACAGACCTGCACTTTAGGAAGATCACATTGGCAGCTGAGTGGGGGATAGATTGGATAGTGGAGGTACAATACAATACTAAACAATAGTTTAGGCATAGGGGAATGAGGAACCTCATCAGAATGCTGCTGTGTAAGTTGTAAGAAGGGGACACATTGGCCAAGAACTGAAAATAGCGGGGATGCCCATCAGTTGGGGAATGTCTGAGCAAGTTGTGGTATAGGAATGTGATATAAGCAATGACAAAGATGATTTCATAAAAACATGGAAAGATTTATATGACCTGATGCTCAGTGAAATGAGCAGAACCATGAGAACATAGTACACAGTAACAGCTACAGTGTCTAATGACAGATTTTGATAGACTCATAGCCCTTCTCAGCAATGCAAGCACCTAACACAAGTCTGAAGGACTCATGACGGAAAATGCCATTCACATCCAGAGAAATAACTGTGGGAGTCTGAATGTAAAGTGAAACAGACTATTTTCTTTTTTGTTTTGCTTTCTTTCTCATGGTTTCTCCCATTTGTTATAATTCTTCTCTGCAAAATGACTAATGTTAAAATGTGTTTAACAGGAATGTATGAGTAGAGACTAGAGCAGATTGCATGCTGTCTTGGGGAGAGAGGGGGAAAGAAGTTACAAAGGTAGAAACAACAAGACTTGGTAACATATTCAATTTTAAAAATAAGTTACTGCTAGGTGCCTTACACTATGCTAGGTGCTGTTGATACAAGGACAGAAAACAGAATGCCTTGAAGGTGATTATAATCCAGTAGTTATTTGTTTGTGTGTGTGTGTGTGTGTGTTCATCTCTTCCATTTCATTGTAAGCTCATTGAAGATAGAGAGTTCACCAAGACATTCTGCATTATAATCTACACTGGTAATCCAGGCTTGCAACTGGGTGGTGCAGTGGATAAAAAGCACTAGACTTGGAGTTAGAAAGATCATAGTTCAAATTCAGCCTCAGGCACTTCTTACCTTTGTGACTTAACAAAGTCACTTAACCGCTCTCTGCCTTAATTTCCTCATCTGTAAAATTGGAATAATAATAATACATACCTCATAGGATTGTTGCAGTGGTCAAATGAGATAAAATGTAAAGTATTTTGCAATCTTTAAAGCGCTATATAAACACAAGTTTCATTATTATTATTATTATTCCAATAAGCATTTAATGTTTGTTGAATGAAACTAGGACAATATAATTTAGAAGTGTGCTGCTCTCTGTAACTTTTACCCAATAAGAGATCCTCGGCTGCAACATCCCTCATCAATTTTCATAAACCTCCAGTAAGCTAGAAAGTTAATATGGAATCAATTATTTCAATCATAACAATGTCAACTGGCAGTTAATGCATCAATTGCAAATTTTAAGTCTTACCCACCAATGGAAAGGAAAGGTAAATGGGTCTGTTTCACTCACTGTCACATATTTGATGTGGGAAACAGGTTTTAATGAATAATTAGCTGAGCATAAGTCAATGAGCACATCTGTAAGATAATATTGAAATTTCTTCATATTCCTCCAGAGTTTATATGAAACTACTGATTAAAGTAATTTAAACCCGAAATAAATATTTGTTCAGTAGAGTGCCAAAGAGTGCCCTGTAACTATGTTGAGAACAGAAGTAATAGAGCAGTATAAAGAAAGAAACTCTGGACTAGGTATAACTTAGGAAACATGGGGTGATGATCCTTTCTTTCCCAAAAATTTGCTGTGAAACGCTAGTTGAATTCACATTAAAAAGCACTTAAGTACCTACTATGTTCAAAGCATTTGCTAGGTTAAGTCCCTTCACTTCTGGGTCTTTGTTTCCTTATAGATCAAATGAGGGTATTGGACAAGGTCCCCTGCAGCTCGAAAATTGTATGAATTGCGCTTACCTTACCAAATTATCTGTTATTCTTGCTCCATCGGGCAGAAAAGAAAAATTATTCTAGCCCCAGGTGCAGAGGGAAAGTAGACAAAGTTATATTGTTCACACTTTACCCCTACCCAGTGACTGTTTCCTCTAGCAGAGTAGAATGTATCTCGCTCTGTAGAAATATGGACAGGAAAAGATTGCCCATTGCCACCTTGTTCAATAGCCCAAGAAAGCACCTTATCTACTTTCTCCATCCAGTCATAAACTTAACACGCCAGTAAGGCCAGTCTCCTAACTCGCTATTCCTCAAATGTACAACACTTATTCCTATATATTAGTCATGGTTCAGGCTGCTCACCTTCTTCTCTAATAATAGTAGCTACCATTTATAAGTGCTTTGAAGTTTGCAAAGCACTTTTCAGAAGTTATTTCATTTAATTCTCCCAACACCCATGCAATGTAGGTAAAATTTTCTGAGTGAGGAAACTGAGGCTGAGTGAGTAAAGTGAGTTGCTCACTATCATACAGCTACTAAATGTCTCAGGGAAGATCTGAACTCGGATCTTCCTGACTGCATGTTCAGCATTGTATATACTATTCCACCTAGTTACCTATACCTGGTCAGAATCCTTCAAGTTCTAACATATAGTCTTCCCATAAAGTCTTCAATTTTAATATATAGGTACCTCTTTCTCCTCTAAGCTAATTACTCTTACTTTCAGTCAAGTCCTGTTTCACTCTTCGACATTGCTTTTATTTTTTTTTGTTCCTGCCCTGTCCTCCCACCAGACTGGGCACTCCTTTACAATAGGAGCCAGGTTTTTTTAGTCTGTTATGGTGATGGCATAATATGATGCCAAGCACACAGCAGCACTCCATAAATATTTATCAAACTGAATGCTCCAATAAATGAGACTCAGTTGACCCACACATCTCAACATCATCACCCAAGCCTCTAGGGATGAAGATGAAATGACAATGATATATTTAGGACAACAATTATACAAACTTTTCTCCCCTGAGTTCAAGAATAGAATATGGTGCAGAGGTATCAAACATACATACATACAGCCCCTAACAGTCTTGAGTGGAGCTCAACCTGGATTAAAATGTAATTGGGAAACATAGTAAAATGAATAAAAGACAATATTGGCACGTTAATATGCAACTTATGCAGAATTTACCACCCTCCATTTCTATGTGAGTTTGATACCACTGTTGTGGTGGAAAGAACACTAGATTTGGAGTCAGAGGAACAAGATTTGGATCCTACCTCTTCTACTTATTACCATCAGACTTTTTTCTAGACTTCAATTCTAGACTTCTCTCTAGACTTCAATTTCCTTGTAAATAAAATAAAAGGCTGCCATTCTGGAAATCAGTTTTAAACTATGTCCATAAAATCACTCAACTCTGCAGACCCTTTGACCCAGTGATACCACTACCCAGCCAATTCATCAAAGAAAGAGGAAAAGGCCACTTATATTTATAAATATTTAGAGTTGCACAGAACTAGAAACTAAAGGGATATCCATCATTTGAAAAATGGCTAAACAAATTATGGTATATGAATTTAATAGAATAATATTGTACCATAAGAAATAAGGAGGGAGATGGCTTCAGAGAAACCAGGGAACACTCATATGAACTGATGCACAGTAAGTTAAGCAGAGATAGGAAAACAATTATAAAATAACATTGTAAAGACAAACATTTATGAGATGATTTACCCCATTCTGTTTCTCCCTGCCTCCGCTCATTTTATTCCTCTCCCACCTCTCAATTTCACCTTTTAAAATATCATCCCTTCCTATGAAATTGATCCTGTGTCCTCTGTCCATGCATATCTGTACACATATATACAGACACACATATGTATTCCTACACATATAGACCCTCCTATATAGACATATGGGTATGTATACATGTAAATATACTTTTATATTTCCTTGACCTATCCTCATACTAAGAAAAGTTTCATAAGCTACATTTTTCCATGTTGGCATGTAAGTAGTTCAACTTTGATAAGTTCCTTATGAATTCTTTTCCATGTTTACTTTCTCATTTTTCTCTTGCTTCTTGTATTTGAATGTCAGAGGGCAATTTTCGTTGAGGAATTTTTTGAAGGATGATTTCTAGGTTCTTTTTTTTGATCTTGGCATTCAAGCAGCCCAATAATTTTTAAATTGTCTCTCCTGGATCTATTTTCCAGGCCATTGGTTGTTTCAAGGAGATATTTCACATTGCCTTCTATTTTTTCATTTGTTTGAGTCTGTTTAATAGTATCTTGATTTCTCATAAAGTCATTTGCTTCCATTTTCTCCACTCTAATTCTGAAGGAATTATTCTCTTCAGTGAGCTTTTGAGATTCTTTTTCCGTCTGGAAAACTCCATTTTTTAGGGCATTCTTCTCTTCATTGGATTTTTGGGCCTCTTTGGCCATTTGAGTTGTTGTTGACTCTCTTTTCATGCTTTTCTTGCATCATTCTCATTTCTCTTCCCAATTTTTCCTCCACTTATCTTATTTTGTTTTCAAAATCCTTCTTAAGCTCCTCTATGGCCTGTAACCAGTTTACATTTTGCTTGGAAGCTTTTAGTGTGGGAGTTCTGCTGTGTTGTCTTCCTCCCATTCCATGCTTTGATCCTTCCTGTCCCCAAAAAAGGAATCTAGAATTGGGTTGCTGTTCTTGCTTTGCTTCCTTTGCCTACTGATGTTGCCAGTTAATTACTTGACTTTTGGGTTCAGTAGAACTCTGCTTTCAGAGGGGAGAGCTTTGTCCCAAATTGCTGAGGTTTTTGCAGCTGCTGGAGCTATTCAGAGGCCACCATCTCTGCACCCCTCTCCAGCTTTGGTTCACTGAAAACGCACCTCAGAACCACCACCCAAGACCATGATCCCAATCCAGGAAGTTTAAGGCAAGAGCACTTAGCCTCTGAATGATCTCTTGGCCACCCTGAAATCTGCAGACCTGGAGCTCTGAAGCAGCCAGATGGAGGTGGCTACAGGGCCACCGCTTCAGCTGCTTTCTTGCCCTGGGGGCAGATGGCCAGACCCATTTCTTTCCCCAAAATTTAGTCGAATTCCACTGACTTTTCACTTTGTCCCTGGCTCTTATGTGTTGATAATTCTGGAAACTGCCACAGCTGCTAGTGATCCACTCTCCCGAGTGCTCCAGCCACAGCTTGTCCTGGCCGCCCTAGGGCTAACGGCTCAGTTTCAAGCCAGGCTGGGCTCAGCTCCTAGCATGGTGTTATGAGCCCTTCCTGTCTGCCTGCTGGGCTGCCTTCAGCAGGAGCTTTGTTTCTCTGTCATTTTGTGAGTTCTGGAGCTCTAAAATTTGTTTAGAGTCACATTTTATAGGTATTTGAGGTGGCTATGGGAGGAGCTCAAGGAGTTCTCCTGCTTCTATGCCGCCATCTTCTATAGCTTTTTTCTTTACCTGAAGACTGCCTGTTTGTATCTTTGATCATTTATCAAATGGAGAATGACTTGTGTCCTTATAAATTTTACGCAGTTCTCTATTTATCTCAGAAATGAGACCTTTATCAGAGACACTTGGTATAAAAACATTTTTCCCAACTTTCTGGTTTTCTTGTTTGCATTGGCTTTGCTTGTACAAAATCTTTTCAATTTAATACAATCAAAATTATTCATTTTGAATTTCATAGTGTTCTCTATCTCCTGTTTGTTCATAAATTTTTCTGTTCTCTATAGATCTGATACGTAAACTATTCCTTGCTCTCTCAGTTTGCTTATAGTACCAACATTTATATCAAAATTGTGTATCCTTTTTTACTTTATTTTGATATACAGGGTAAGGTGTTGGTCTCTGCCTAGTTTCTGGATATTATCTTTCAGTTTTCCCAGTAGTCTTTGTCAAATAGTGAGTTCTTCTCCCCGAAGCTGGAGTCTTTGGGTTTATCAAACAGCAAATTACTATTGTCGTAACTACTTTGTCATGTGCACCTAACCTATTCCTAACTACTCTATTTTTTAACCAGCACCCAGTAGTTTTGATGATTGCTGCTTTATAATACAATTTCACATCTGGTATGGCTAGCCCACCTTCCCTTGCATTACTTTTCATTAATTCCCTTGATATTCTGGACCTTTTGTTCTTCCAGATGAATATTGTTATTACTTTTTCTAGCTCTATAAAATAAATGTTTGATAATTTATTTGGTATGGCACTAAATAAGTAAATTGATTTAGGTAGGATTGTCATTTTTATTACAATATCTTGGCTTACTCATGAGTAACTGATGTTTTTCCACCTATTTATAAATGTAACTTTATTTGTGTGAAAAATATTCTGTAATTGTGTTCATATAGTTCCTGGGTTTGTTTTGATAGGTAGACTGCCAAATATTTTATAATGTCTACTGTAACTTTAAATGGAATATATCTTTTTATCTCTTGCTGTTGGGCTTTGTTAATAATATATAGAAATGCCAGTGATTTCTGTGAGTTTATTTTATGTCCTGCAACTTTGCTAAAGTTGTTTAATATTTCAAGTAGTTTTTTTTATTTGATTTTTAGGATTCTCTAAGTATCATCTGCAAAGAGTGACAGCTTTGTTGCTTCCCTGCTCATTCTAATTCCTTTGATTTCTTTTTCTCCTCTTGTTGCCAAAGCTAAGGTTTCTAGTACCATATTGAATAACAGGGTTGATAATGGACATCCTTGTTTCACCCTCATTCTTATTGGAAATGCTTCTGTCTTATCCCTACTACATATAATGCTTGCTGCTCCATTTATTCCTGTGCTCTCTAGTGTTTTTAATAGGAATAGGTCTCATATATTGTCAAAAACGTTTTCTGCATCTATTGAGATAATCATAAGGTTTTTGTTAGTGTTGTTGCTTATATGATTAACTATGCTGATAATTTTCCTCATATTGAAACAGGTATAAAACCTACCTGGACATCATGCATTATTCTAGTGATAAGTTGCTGTAATCTTTTTGCTAATATTTTATTTAAATTTTTTGCATCTATATTCATTAGGGAAATTGGTTTATAATTTTCTTCTGTTTTGACTCTTCCCAGTTTAGGTATCAGTACCATATTTGTATCATAAAAAAGAATTTAGTAAGATTTCTTCTGCATTTCTTTTCCCAAATAGTCTATGTAATATTGGAATTAATTGCTCTTTAAACATTTGAAAGAATTCACTTAGAAATCCATCCAATCCTGGAGATTTTTTTTTCCTAGGAAGTTCATTGATGGCTTGTTCAATATCTTTTTCTAAAGTAGGGTTAAGTATTTTATTTCCTCTTTGTTAATTTGAGCAATTTAAATCTTGTAAATATTCATTTATTTCACTAAGATTGTCAATTTTATTGGCATACAGTTTGACAAAATAGCTCCAAATTATTGTTTTAATTTCCTCTTCATTGGTGGAAAATTCACTTGTTTCATTTTTGATACTGGTAATTTTGTTTTCTTCTTTCTTTTTATTTTAAATCAAATTAATCAAAGGTTATTGGGTTTTTTTTCATAAAAACAGCCCTTAGTTTTATTTATTAGTTCAATAGTTTTCTTCCTTTCAATTTTATTAATCTCTCCTTTGGCTTTCAGCATTTCTAATTTAGTATTTAATTGGGGATTTTAAATTTTTTTCTTTTTCTAGCTTTTTTCATTGCATGCCCAATCCATTGATCTCCTCTTTCTCTATTTTATTCATGTAAGCACATAGAGATATAAAACTTCCCCTAAGAACTACTTTGACTGTATCCCATATGTTTTGTCTCATTATTGTCATTCTCTTGTATGAAGTTATTGATTGTTTCTATGATTTGTTGCTTGACCCACTCATTCTTTGGGATTTAGACTATTTAGTTTCCAATTCACTTTTAGTCTATCATTCCATAGCCCTTTAATATATGTAATTTTTATTGCATCATGGTCTGGAAAGAATTTATTTAATATTTTTCCCTTCCTGCATTGGACTGTAAGGTTTTTATGCTCTTGTACTTGTTCAGTTTGTGTAGGTGCCATGTCCCACTGAGGAAAAGATATATTGCTTTCTATCCCCATTCAATTTTCTCCAGAGGTCTACCATATCTTATTTTTTAAAAATTCTATTCGCCACCTTAGCTACTCTATACTATAGCTCTTGGTGCAAATATGTTTAGTAATGATATTACTTCATAGTCTATGGTGCCCTTTAGCAGGATGTAGTTTCCTTTCTTATCTCTTAATTAGATCTATTTTTCCTTTTGCTTTGTCTGAGATCAGGATTGTTACTCCTGTTTTTGGTTTTTTGGGGTTTTTTTTTAAATTCAGCTGAAGCATAACATATTCTACTCTAGCCTTTTACCTTTGTCCTGTGTGAATCCTTCTGTTTCAAACATGTTTTTTGTAAATAACATATTGTAGGATTATGATTTTTAATCCATTCTGCTATTTGCTTCTTTTTTATGGGAGAGGTCATTCCATTCACATTCACAGTTATAATTATTATTTGTGTGTTCCTTTCCATCCTATTCCCTGTCCCCCCATTAAACTCCCCTTTCCTTCTCACTAGAGTTGTGCTTTTGACCATTGTTTCCCTTCATTCTCTCTCCCTTCTATTCCCCCTCCTGCCCCCTGCCTTTTCTTTTCCCTTTCCCCTCCTCCTGCCTACATGGCAAGTTAAATTTCTATACCTAAGTGAGTATGTTATTCCCTCCTTGAGCCAAATCCAATGAGAATAAGGTTAAAACAATGCTCATCTCCCTCCCTTCTTTCACTCTACTGTAGTATATCTTTGTGCCTCTTCATGGGATGTAATTTACCCTTTTCTGCCTCCTCCTTTCCTCTTCTCCCATTACAATCCATTTTCACAACTTAATTAGTTTTTTTTTATCATCACATCAAAGTCAACTTATACCCACACCTTCTGTCTATGTACATCCCTTCTAAATTCCATAAGATATAAGTTCTCAAGAGTTACAAGTATCATCTTCCCATGTAGAGATGTAAACAGTTTGACCCTATTGAAAAACATATTGCTTTTCTCTTTCCTGTTTACCTTTTCATGACTCTCTTGAGTCTTGTATTTCAAGATCAGATTTTCTGTTGAGCTCTGGTATTTTCATCAGGAAAGTCTGGAAGGGCCCTATTTCATTAAATATCCATCTCCTTCCCTGAAAGATTATGCTCAATTTTTCTGGGTTGTTGATCCTTGGTTGTAATCTAAGATTTATTGCCTTATGGAATATTATATTCTAAGCCCTCTGATCTTTTAATGTAGAAGCTGCAAGGTCTTGCATAATCCTTACTGAAGTTGTATGATATTTGAATTGTTCCTTCCTGATTGCTTTTTAGTATTTTTTTCTGGACTTGTTAATTCTGTAATTTGACTACAATATTCCTTGGTATTTTCAATTGGGAATCTCTTTCAGGAAGTGATCAGTGTATTCTTCTGATGACCATTTTATCCTCTGGTTCTAGGCCCTCAGAGCAGTTTTCTGTGATGATTTCTTGAAAGATGTTATCCAGGTGCTTTTTCTTTTTTTTTTTATCATGGTTTTCAGGCAGAACAATAAATCTTAAATTATCTCTCCCGGTTCTATTGTTTTTCCTATGAGGTATTTTACATTTTCTTCTATTTTTTTCATTCTTTTGATTTTGTTTGATTAATTCTTGATGTTTAATAAAATCATTAGCTTTCACTTCCCCAATTCTAATTTTTAACAAATTGTTTTCTTCAGCTAGCTTTTGCATTTCCTTTTCAATTTGACCAATTCTATTTTTAAGTAGTTGTTTTCTTCAGTATAATTTTTTCTCATTTTTTCAATTGTACTTTTAAAGGAATTGTTCAATTACCTCTCTTATTTGACTTTTAAAATTCTTTTGGAGCTCTTCCAAGAAGATTTTTTGAGCTTAAAACCAGTTCTTCTTCCCCTTTGAGGTTTTGGATGTAGATATATTGACAATGTTGTTTTCTCCTGATTTGGGGTTTTGATCTTCCATGTCACCATAATACTTCTCTATGGTCATTGTTTAACTTTGCTGCTTCTTACTCATGGTGTTTGCCTTTTTTAAAGTTGATATCTGCTTCTGGGGCACAGGGGGCCCTGTCCATGCTTCTTGTGTTGGGGATTAGGGGCCTAGTTACTGATTTTGTCTGCTGACTCCTCAGGTCCTGGCAGCTGGAGGCTGTGGAAATCTTGTAGCATCCCTGGTGCTGAGCTGGAGCTGGTGATGGTGACTGGTTTGTGCCTGGCATTTGCATTTGCATGCTCCACTATCCTGTGGCTCAGAATCTCCTGCTGGTTTGCTGAAGTGGGTCTTGCTGGTGGCTTACTGGGACACCTTCCATTCCATACTGGTCCCCTTCAGCCATAGTAAGATGACTTTTAATGTTAATTTCCTGTGCCTCCCAAGCTATAAGACTGCTGCACCTTGTCTTTTTGCTGACTCCACTATTCTAGGATTTTTCCTGGGGCAATATTCTCTGGGGTTTTTTAAGGTCAATAAGGGAAGGTGAGAGCAACTTACTGCTTACTCCATCTTAGCTCCCACATTCCATCTGTGGGCTAACTCCAGAAGTAGCCACAGCTGCTGCCACTGCCACCAATTCAGTCACTCCCCAGGCCCACTCCTGGTTTGCTGGGTCTAAGGCTATATTGGCCCTGTACTAGACTGTGCTTCTCTCTCACCCAGGTCCAAAAGACCCCTCCTGCTGACCTTCTAAATTGCCTTTGGTGTCTGTAGGCTAAAAAGTCTAGAAACCACCACAGCTGCCAGTGATTCAGTCCCCTGAGTCCTGATCTGGGCCTGGGTCTATACTAGTACAGCCTGTACTACATTGTGCTCCTCTCTCAGTCTGGTGCAATAGACCTTTCCTATCAACCTTCCAGGTTGTGTTGGGCTGTAAATCTGCCTCACTCTGTCTCTTCATATTTTCTGCCTCTCTAGAATTTGTTCAAAGTCACTTTTTAAAGGTGTCTGAAGGGCTTTGGGGAGATCTCAGATGAGTCCCTGCCTAACTCTACCATCTTGGTTTTGTCCCCCTAATTTTCTTTTTTCAAGATAGGGTTAAGTATTTTATTTCCTATTCTATTAATCTGGGTCATTTACATTTTTGTAAATATTCACACATTTTTCTTACTTGTCAGTTTCACTGACATATAATTGGGCAAAATAACTCCTAATAATTGCTTTAATTTCATCTTCATTGGTGGTAAATTCATTTTTTTCATTTTTGATACTGGTAATTTTATTTTCTTTTCTTAAAAAAAACAAATTAACCAATAGTTTGTCTATTTTATTGGAGTTTTTTTCATAAAACCAGCTCTCAGTTGTATTTATTAAATAATTTTTAATAATTATTCAATAATTTTCTTACTTTCAGTATTGATTCAATAATCAGTTATTCAGTAATCTCTCCTTTGATTTTTCAGGATTTCTAATTTGGTGTTTAATTCATTTGTTCTTTTTCTAGCTTTTTTTGTTGTATGCCTAATTCATTATTCTCTTCTTTCTCAATTTTATTGACGTATGCATTTAGAAATATAAAATTTTCCCTAAGTACTGCTTTGACTGCATCCCATAAATTTTGCATGTTGCCTTATTGTTGTCACTCTTTTTAATGAAAGTATTGTTTGTTTCTGTGATTTATTCTTTGACCCATTCATTCTTTAGGTTTGGGTTTAGTTTACAATTAATATTTAATCATTCTTTTCATGGCCCTTTATTGAATGTAATTTTTATTTCATTATGATATGGAAAGGATGCACTTACTATATCTGCTTTTCTACATTTGGTTGTGAGGTTTTTATGTGCTAATACATGTTCAATTTTTGTGTAGGTACCATATACCACTGGGAAAAAAGACATCTTTTCTATTCTCATTCCATTTTCTGCAGAGGTCTATCCTATCTAACTTAGTAAAATTCTATTCATTTCCTTAACTTTTTTATCATTAATTTTTTGGTTAGATTTATATAGCTCTGGAAATGGCAGGTTGAGGTCCCCACCAGTATGGTTTTACTGTCTATTTCCTTTTATAACTCCTTTAACTTTTACTTTAAAAATTTGGATGCCATGCAATTTTGTGAATATATGTTTAATATTGATATTATTTCACTGTCCATGGTACCATTTAGCAAAATGTAGTTTCCTGCTTATCTCTTTTAATTACTATTTAAATTTTTAATTTAAATTTAATTACTATTATCTATTTTCGCTTTTGCTTTGTCTGAGATCATGATTCTACCCCCTCCTTTTTTTCCACTTCAGCTAAAGCATAATAGAGTCTCCTTCAGCCCTTTACCTTTATTCTTTTTTTTTTGAGGGGGGAGGGCAGGGCAATTGTGGTTAAGTGACTTGCTAAGGTCACACAGCTAGTTTTTGTGTTAAGTGTCTGAGGCCAGATTTGATCTCAGGTCCTCCTGACACCAGGACCAGTGTCCTATTCATTGCAACACCTAGCTGCCCCTACCTTTATTCTTTATGTGTCTCTCTGCTACAAGTGTATTTCTTGTAAACAACCTATTGTAGGATTCTGGTTTTTCATCTATTTTGCTATATGCTTCAATTTTATGGGTGAGTTCATCCTATTCACATCACAATTGTGATTACTAATTGATTTCCCTTCATCCTGTTTTTCCTGTTTATCCTCTCTCTCCCTCCCTCCCCTCCTCCTCTCTCTCCTCAAAACTGTTTTACTTCTGACCACCACCTCCCCCAAATGTACCCTCCCTCCTATCATCCCCCTTATGTCTTATCCCCCTTCTACTTCCCTATAGAATAAGATAGATTTCTATACCCAACTGCATGTACATGTTATTCCTTCTTTGAGTCAATTGCAATTAGATTAAGATTCAAGTGTTCACTCCACCTCCCTTATCACCCCCTCCACAATAAAATGTTTTTTGTGCTTTTTTTGTGAGATAATTTATTCCATTCTACCTCTCCCTTCTCTTTTCTTCCAAATAATCCCTTTTTATCATCCCTTAATTTTATTGTCTTGGATATTATCTCATCATAGTCCATTCACTTCCATGCTCCCTATTTATGTACACTCCTTCTAACTACCCTAATAATGATAAAATTTTTAGGAGTTATCACATCATCTTCCCATGTAAAATGCAAACCATTTAACTTTATTAAATCTTTTATTTCTCTTTTAGCTTCTTTTCAATCTTGTGTTTGAATGTCAAATTTTCTATTCAGTTCTGGTCTTTTCATCACAAAAACTTGAAATTCCTCAATTTCATTCAATGTTTGTATTTTTTTCCTCCATGAAAGATTCATTCATCTTTGCTGGTTAGGGGATTCTTGGTGATAATCCTAGCTTTTTTGCCCTTTGGAATATTATATTTCAAACCCTCTGATCCTTTAATGTAGACGCTGCTAAATTTTCTGTCATCCTGACTGTGGCTCCATGATAATTGAATTGTTTCTTTCTGGGTGCTTGCAACATTTTCTCCTTGACTTGAGAGCTCTGGAATTTGGCTGGAATATTCCTGGGAGTTTTTATGTTGGGAACTCTTTCAGGAGGCAATCAGTAGACTCTTTCCATTTCTATTGTACTTTCTGGTTTTTCTTTTTTTTTTTTTTCAGGGATATCAGGGTAGTTTTTTTGATAATTTCTTGAAATATGATGTCTAGGTTCTTTTTTTTTAATCATGGCTTTCAAGTAGTCCAATAATTCTTAAATTATCTCTCCTCAATCTATTTTCCAAGTCATCTGTTTTTCTGATGAGGTATTTCTATTTTTCTTCTATTTTCTATTCTTTTTATTTTATTTTATTGTTTCTTGATGTTAATGGAGTCATTGGCTTCCACTTTTCCAATTCTAATTTTTAAGGAATGATTTTCTTTAGTAAGCTTTTGGATCTCTTTTTCCATTTGATCAATTCTGCTTTTTAAGGAATTCTTCCCTTCAGTGGATTTTTATGCCTCTTTCACCATTTGGCTTGTTTTGTTTTGTAATGTACTATTTTCTTTTGAATGTTTTTATCCCTCCTTTACCAAGCTGTTGACTCTTTTTTGTATTACTTTCATTACTTTCCCTCATTTTTTCCTCTGCCTCTCTTATTTGATTTTTAAAATCCTTTTTGGGCTTTTCCATGACCTAAAGCCAATTCACATTTTACTTTGAGGCTTTCCATGTAGCTGCTTTAATTTCATTGTCTTCTTCTGAGTTTGCGTTTTGATCTTCCCTGTCACCATAGTAATTTTCTATGGTCAGGTTCTTTTGCTGATGATTGTAATTTTTCCAGACTTTTTTTTTTGCTTTTAATTTCATATAAAAGTTGAGTTAAGTTCTCAGGGTGTAGGGGACTCTGTTCCAATTTTCAGGTTTTTTTCATGCTTCTATGTTCAGAGCTAGTTCTGAGGGTCTATAAATTGCAGATTTTCTGAAGTGGTATGATCTGAGAGGTGTGGACAATACTCTCCTAGCCTGTACTCTAGTCTTTGAGAAACCACAAGCACTTTTTCTACTATTTCCACTCTGACTCCCCTACTCCTATTGGTCCTCCTCCTTGCCCTCAGACAACACAAAAGAGTCTTATATTCAGTGCCAGAAAAGGATCTCCTGAAATCTCCTTCTGACCAGTTTTCTGACTCCTTTATCATCTGTGGGCTTGGAGCTCTAGGGGTCACCACCCTTGTTCACTCAAGGTCTGCTACAGGATTAATGGGGCCTGGCACAGCCTGTGCTGTACTGCACTCCACTCATATCCCATTGAAAAAGACCTTTCTTGCCAAACTCCTAAGTTGCCTTGAGTTGGAAAATTGTTTTGCTCCATACTTTTGTTGGTTCTGCCACTCCAGAATTAATTTGAGACATTATTTTAACACTGTTTAGAAGTGAATTTCGAAAAGTTCAGACAAGTCTCTGCCTTTACTCTGCTCTCTTGGCTCTGCCCCTGAGATGATATTTGTAAATAACTTTGCAAACCTTAAAATGCTATACAAATGCCAGTTTCTGCTATCATAATAAATTACTCCTCTTCATGGTCCAGCCAAACCTATGCCTTCTTGTCCTTCTTAAAGGGCACTCCATGTCTTATCTCTGTGCCTTTGTATAGGCTGTCCCTATAGCTTGGAATAACTTCACTTCCTACCTTCATCTTTTAGACTCTAATATCATTCAAATGCCACCTTCTACATTAACACGTTCCTAATTTTACCCTGCCTTAGCTCCTAGTATCTCTTTACCTACCCTCCAAAAAATCACCTTGAATTTATTTGTTTATATTTGCATATATACAATTCACTCTCATCAAAATCTAAGCTTCATGATTATTTCATTTTTGCTTTTTTATCCCTAGAAGCACAGAGAATAAGGACTGAGAGAATGTGATCTGTAAGATAAAAGGGTTAGCTAGAGGATCTCTAAATGATCCCTCTGGCTCTAAATTGTTTTTTCTGATTCTATGACTATCATAAATCCTAAGTGCTTTAGAAGAAGAACTCACCATAGTCTGTCATAGTCATGTGATATCATTAAAATAAATGATAATGTATATTTCACAAAAAGTACTCTCCCAAATATCCATTAAAGACAAATTAATGTGACATTTTTTTCAGTGTCTGCTATATTCCAGGTATTTTTAACCAGTGGTAATGTAGAGACAACAATGAAACAGTCCCTACAATCAAGAAGCTTATATTCAATTGAGGAGCTTGCATTATGCTAGCAATGTACCATAAAGACAGCTTAGTCATAGCTTGGATTGCCTCTCTCATATAGCCTGACAACCAATAGAATTTTAGCCTATCATGTTCAGGCAATAAATAAATAAAACTATTATTTTAGCCTAATATATCTTCAAGTATTTGAAGGACTAGCATGTGAAAGAGAGATTCCATTTTTTCCATAGAATGCCAGAAGACAGGACTAGGAGTATTGGGTGGAAGTTGCAGAGAATTCTTATGTCCTTATGTCAGGAAAAACAAAAACAAAACTGACTATTAGAGGCCTGCCAAAGTGAAACAGACTGTCTCTAGAGCTCACATTTGGAGGTCATGAGTTTCCCCTCATTAGGAACTTCAAGGTCTTCAGGTAGAAGCTACTAATCCCTTGTTAGATTGTTCCCTATTGAGAATTCTTTATCAGGAATGGGTTGTTGGTCACTGAGGTCCCTTCCAATTCTGAAATGGCATGATTCTCTAATTCTAATGGGTCAGAATATCACCTTTCTCATGACCCTCTCAGATAAGCTAGAAAACATAAGGAAAGATTGTTTTCCTTTGGATAATTATCTAGGCCATGATTCTAACTCATTACTCTTCTGGTACCTGTCCCCCTCTAGGGTCCTGTGAAAACTCCAGGAGACAGCCCAGCATTAGACAGACCCTGACAGCTTTTTCTTGAATCAGGATGAGAAAACTCCCTACTGAGCAATCACATTCTTTGGGGATGTGCCTTTTTAAACTCTGCTTTATTAATTCTCTCTTGGGAGAAAACAAAACCCTCACTATCACACACAGGGAGGCTGCTCTCTCCAGAGTTTGTTGATGCTGAGGAGTCCCTGGAGAGAGCTGCTAATTCTTCAGAAGCCTCTACTCCCTGATGTTCCCTGATGACATAAATCTACAGCATTGAAATCAGGAATCACCATGTTCTCAGGGCCTACTGGGACAATATAGTCTTGGCCTAGTGGCTTTTTGCTCCAAGATTCTGTTGTTTAGCAGAACATGGTGGACATCAGAAAAGGCAGGGTGCTGAAAGACAAGGGCTTGTAGCTCTTAACCCTTCTGTGACAGCATAGACAACTATCCAGTAAGAATTCTCTTCCTAGAATAATGGGAAGCAAATTGCCTGTGAATCAGGTTACCTGATTTTATTCCTGACATTTTTTATGGTTAGTTGTGTGACCATGAATCTATACCTTGCTTCTATAGGGCTCCATCTCTTCAAGGCTATATGGAATTGGGTTTTGTTTTGTTTTGTTTTGCAAAGAAGGGTTCAATAGTAAGCCAATAAACATTTATTAAGCACCTACTACTGCCAGGCAGTGGGCTAAGGTAGGCCTGAAAATCATCAGCATTAAGATGAACTGAATTCATGGCAGATAATGAGATCAAGTGAAACAGTATAGAAAGAGAAGGGAAAAGGGCCCAGGACAGAGCCTGTAACACACTGGGTGTTACCTGGGTAATGTCCAGACAAAACTGAGGAGTGATCAGATAAGTAGGAGGACAAGAAGGAGAGAGAAGGGTCCTGAAGATGCAGAAAGTATCAAGGAGAAGAGAGTGATCAACAGCGTCAAAGGCTGTAGAGAGGTCAAGAAGAGTATGGCTGGACTCTTCTCAGCACCAACAGGTATGAGACAACTCTACAAGTCTTAGGATGGAAGGAGACGTCTACCTTCAGAGAAAGATCCAGAAAGAACAGAGTTTAAATGGAGACGGAAGCAACCTACATGCTGTCGTTCTTTTCCATGTTTGGTTTTGTTTCTTTTTTCCCTTTGTTCACTCCATTGGTTACAACCCTTCTATACAACCAGACTATTGTACAGTGTGAAAGTATTTGCAGATTCTGTACTTGATTGCACAGTGCCAAGGGGGTGGGGGCGGGGGAGAAGGGAAGGGAGGGAAGAAAAATTAAAACTCAAGGGATTATGGAACTGAATCTTGTAAACTAAAAGTAAATAAACAAGTCAATTAAAAAAAGGATACAGCTAAGAGAAGACCATTAGAATTGGTAATTCACAGATAATTGGTAACTTTGGAGAAAGATGAAGAAACTGAAGCTTAAAGAGTATCAGGGTCTTATCAAAGGTCACAAAGCTTGTTAATGGCAGGGTTAGGTCTAGAACTCCTGTCTCTGACTCCTGGCCCAGTTCTTTTTAATTGTACCGTCAATCAATCAGCAAGTATCTACTAAGTATCTGCTTTATGCCAGGCACTCTGTAATGAACACTGAAAAATACAAATACAGAAGTGAGTCAGTCCCTGCCTTCCAGGAGTTTACATTCTAATAGACATAATGTAAAATGGTAGAAATTAAAACATGTTATTAGAGTAGGCTTCCAGTAACCTTAAATGGTTGATTTCAGTAACAGAAATAATTCCTTTACAGAGGAAGAGAGTGGGGCATACTGGTATCAGATCCAGTTCTTACAACGTAAAAATTTGTTTCCTGCTTTGAATCAGACTGCTTAATCCCAGAGCTATAGACTTTGCATTTTGCCTATATCAGAAACTTGTCTCTTCAGTCAGAGTACTGAAGACAAAAGGTGTACTGAATCTGTATTCATTTGTCCTTCATTCTGTCTCCCACCCATCCCTGAATCTCTTCAATGCAGTGAATAGTTCAGTTATGTGAAACACAAACATTAGCACAGGATGTTTCATCCTGTAAAATTGAGAGCTAATTATTCAACAAGGTTATCCTGACCTCATGTTTTCAACATACTGAAAATGAGAATTGCATGTTTAAATTGGAAAGTGGGAGCAGGCCCTTAGATGGACGTAACAGGTAGAGGGAACCTCTCTAAAGCTATAATGCTAATAAATAGGAAAAATCTCAGTTAGCTTTGCAAAGTTGTATCTATACATATATTCTAGGTATATCTACTATCTAAATAAAGGAACACTTGAAACACAGACCCTTAGAACTGCCAAGGAGCCTTGGAAGACTTTTCTCATTTTCTCTTACCTTTATTGTCAGCTCAAATCATCTGAATAACCCAGAAAAGAGCAAAGACTGCAGGACCTATATTTCCAGTGGAAGAAAAGAAATACATCCTTTTAACTTTCTCCACTCATCTTTGTTCCCTAAGCATGGTGCAGTGGGAAGATCAACGGACAAAGAATACAGGAGAGTAAGTCCCATTTCGTTTCTCCTTGAGCTTAAGCAGGTCATAACTTCTCTGGCCTTTCCTCTATTGTATGGATCTTCTGTATGCCTGTGTATTTACATGTAATTACTTCTTTTTTTCATTCTTCTACAAAATAAATCTATACTTTCTCTGCCATGCCTCCTAAACTAGACTTGGAATTCATACCTTGGAAGGACCCTATGCACCTGTGGTCTCTCCCTCTGACTGGATGACTGCTTCTATCCAGAACCTTCAATAAACAAGATTAATGTGAGACAGGCTAGTCCCCACCTATCATTCCTTTCCCGGCCTTACTCCATATTTTTTTCTACATTTCTGTCCTATCCCTCCCCCTTTTCTTCATCCTTTTATTTGTGGCCTTTCCCCCATTAGAAGATAAGCTCCTTGAAGTTAGAGACTGTCTTTCCTTCTGCTTCTTTTTGTAACCCCAGCACTTACCACAGAATCTGGCACATAGTAAAAGGGTGATAAATGCTTCTTAAATGACTTGCCTCCTTTCCTGATCAAAAGATGTAAAACATGTAAAGTACTCTGAAGGTTATAAAGTGCTACATAAATATCAGTTATTTCCTCATTCATAAAAAGAGGCCTAGCCTGTGTTATCTCTCCATTCCTTCATTTCCAACTCCAAAATTCTATTAAATAAAGCCATCTCTCCTTCTTGACAACTTACTTTCCACTGAAAATGTACAATTATCCTCCCCATAAATGTGCATGCTTACATAAGCTACCACTGAATAATAAGTAGGAGTGGCTCCCAGAAATCAAATCAAAACAGGGGTCAGAAAATTCAAATCTGCCCTTCACCATTTTAGAATCTAAAGATGGTTTTTTATATTTTAAAATTAAGTTCTATTGTATTTTAAAATATTTTTTAAAACATTCTTAGCCCATAGGTCATAGTTTGTCAATCCCTGGCCTAGAGAAACAGGTTATTCATATTTTTTTTTGCATCATGACTGCTCTGGCAGTTTGGAGAAGCCTATGGACCTGTTCTTGCAATAATTTTTTAAAATAATATTTCATTTTTATCCAATTACATGTAGAAGTAATTTCTAACATTCATTTTTTTTCTAAATTTTGAGTTTTGAATTCTCTCTTTCCATCCCTACCTTCTCCCCTCCCCAAGATGGAAAGAAATTTGCTAAAGCTTTGATTTGATAAAATATAATAATGTTTTAAAATGTATAAAATAAAATGTAAATATATATGTATATATACAGATATAATATATAAAAAAGGGAACCAATTATATTGAAATGCCCTTATCAATCTGTGTTGCTTTCTTAAATAAGTTCATAGAGCCCAAGTTAAGAACCCCTGACATGGTACAAACTTTTGACAAATCATAGAAATCATAGGTTAGGCATTGGAAGAAATCCTAGATGTCAACTTCTAAACCAATCCACTCATTTTACAGTTGAAGAACTCAGACTGAGAAAAGTGAAGTCACAAAATCAGAGACCCAGACATAATATATTCAATTGGCCATTCAACCTCTACTTAAAGACTACCAATAAGGAGGAACCCACAGCTTCCCAACTGGCCCATTGCACCTTTGGACAACTCTAACTATAAAGTTTTTTGTTTTGTTGAGCATTTTTAACTTTTGTTTATTTTTAGTTTACATCATTCATTTCCATGAGATTTTGATTTACAAATTTTCTTCCCATTTTTCCCCTACCTACCACCCCAAAACAGCAATCCCACTACATGCCCCCTCCCCTAATCAACTCTCTCCTATATCCTTCCCCATCACCCCTCTGACTTTCTGGTAGGGCAAGATGGATCTCCCTACCCCACTACCTGTATATTTCCCTTCTTCCTATTCCACCCTCCACTTCTTCTATTCTCTACTTTGTCCCTGTCCCTTTACAAAAGTGTGTGCTTCTAAGAATGCTGCCCTCCAACCTGCCTTCCACTCCATCCTCCCCCTCTTATCCCCTTCCCCCCTACTCTCCTGTAGGCCAAGATATCCCATTTAGAGTGTATGTCATTCCTTCCCTAAGCCAACTTCAATGAGAGTAAAGTTGACCCATTCCCTTTTGCCTTCCTGTTCTTCCCCTCCATTGTAACAATTATCCCTTGCCTCTTCTATATGATAGGATTAAGCCCATTCTGTCTCTCCCTGTCTCCTCTCATACTATTCCTCTCCCACTTCTCAATTTCACCTTTTAAAATATTATCCCTTCCTATTCAATTGATCCTGTGCCCTCTGTCTATGTACATATATATACACACACACTCACATATGTATTCATACACATATATACTCTCCTATATAGATGTATGTGTATATATATATTCCCTTCAACTATCCTCATACTGAGAAAAGTTTCATAAGTTACATATTTCCATGATGGCATGTAAATAGGTCATTTTTGATAAGTTCCTTATGAATTCTTTTCCATGTTTACTTTCTAATGCTTCTTGTATTTCAATGTCAAATTTTATATTCAGTTCTGGTTTTTAATCAAGAATGCTTAGAAGTCCTCCACCTCATTAAATGACCATATTTTCCTCTGGAACATTATACTCAGTTTTGCTGGGTTGGTGATTTTTTAATCCTAGCTCCCTTGATCTCTGGAATATCATATTCCAGGCCCTTTGATCCCTAAATGTAGAAGCTGCTAGATCTTGTGTTATCCTGATTGTGTTTCCACAGTGTTCAAACTGTTTCTTCTTGGCAGCCTGTAATATTTTCTCCTTGATCTGGGGACTCCAGAACCTGACTATAACATTCCTAAGAGTTTTCTTTTTGGGATCTTTTTCAAGAGGTGATGGGTGAATTCTTTCAAGTTCTATTTTGTCCTCGTTCTACAATATCAGGGCAATTTTCCTTGAGAATTTCTTGAAGGATGCTTTCTAGGTTCTTTTTTGAGCATGGCTTTCAAGTAGTCCAATAATTTTTAAATTGTCTCTCCTGGACCTATTTTCCAGGTCAGTAGTTTTTTCAAGGAGATATTTCACATTGCCTTCTATTTTTTCATT
>CM053599.1:132200033-132223711 GCA_028646575.1 Pseudocheirus occidentalis | reverse complement strand
TTAATAGTATCTTGATTCCCCATAAAGTCATTTGCTTCCATTTGTTTCAGTCTAATTCTGAAGGAAATATTCTCTTTGGAAAGCTTTTGAGATTCTTTTTCCATCTGGAAAATTTGACTTTTTAAGGCATTCTTCTCCTCATTGGCTTTTGCCATTGAGTTAATCTGTTTTTAAGGTGTTATTTTCTTCAGTCAGGTTGTTGAATCTCTTTTCATGATTTTCTTTTATCATTCTCATTTCTCTTCCCAATTTTTCCTCCATTTCTCTTATTTGGTTTTCAGACTCCTCTACGGCTTAAGCTGCTCTATGGCTTGTAACCAGTCTACATTTTTCTTGGAAGCTTTTGGTGTGGGAGTTCTGACTGTTGTCTTCCTCTTGTTTCATGCTTTGATTCTTTTTGTCCCCAAAAAAGGAATCTAAAGTTGCATTGCTGTGTTTGCTTTGCTTCCTTTTCCTACTCATGTTGCCAGTCAATTACTTGCCTTTTAGGTTCAGTAGAACTCTGCTTTCAGAGGGAAGAGCTCTGTCCCAAAGTGCTGGGGTTTTCATAACTGCCAGAGATATTAGGAGGACACCATTTCTGCAGCCTCCACCAGTTTGGCTTACTGAAAACACACCTCAGGACCACCACCCAAGACTGCAATCCAATACAGGCAGCTCAAGGCAAGAGCACAGCCTCTAAATGATTGCTTGGTCCCCCTGGATTCTGCAGGTAGGGAGCTCCTGAAGCAGCCACATGGAGGTGGCTGCAGGGCTGCCACTGCTGCTTCTCACCTTAGGGCAGTAAGCCTGACCCTCCCCCTTGAATTTATCCAAGTTCCACTGACCTTTCACTTAGTCTTTGTTTGTAGTTCTGGAAAACACCACGGTTGCCGGTGATTCGTGCTCCAGCTGCAGTTTGTTCTGGCTGCCCCCAGAGCCAAGCCACGGGTTTATGTGGTGCTGGTCTGTGCTCCCAGTGCACTGCAATGAAACCCTTCCTGTCTGCCTGCCAGGCTGCCTGCAGTGGGAGCTTTGTTACTCTGTCATTTTGTGAGTTCTGGAGCTTTAAAATTTGTTTAGCATCATATTTCGTAGGTATTTGAGGTGGCTATGGGGAGAGCTGTGGAGTTTTGCTGCTTCTATGCCCCCATCTTGGCTCCACCCTCTCTAACTATGAAGTTTTCCTCAATATCAAATCTACATTTTCCACTTTTCAGCTTCTAACCATTGTTCCTGATGTAGCTCTCTACCATACTTGGTCTTGGCTATGGTTACACAGTTCATGCGTGGCAGAGCTGGGATTTGGATACAAGTCCTCTGACTTTAAGTCTTCTACTCTTTCTATAATACCTAAAGTTTACCACTACCTAAAGTAGATTATTTTTGTTATTGAGTCACATCCAACTCTCCATGACCCCATTTGGAGTTTTCTTGGCAAAGATATTGGAGTAAGTTTGCCGCTTCCTTTTCCAGCTCACTTTACAGGTGAGGAACTGAGGCAAATAAGGTTAAGTGAGTTGCCAAGGGTCACACAGCTAATAAGCACCTGAGGCTGGATTTGAACTCAAGTCTTCCTGACTTCAGGGCTAGCACTCTATCCCTGGTACCACCTAGCTACCCACCCACAATAAGATTCTAGAAATAATGGTAGTAAATTAAATATACTAGCTCCAATTTTTGGGGGGGTTGGCATTAATAAGGTTTAACAGAGATCAATAAAAACTCTGAGACTCTTTCCACCAACCCCTTACTTACGGTTATGGCTTAATAAAAATGATAATCAACTAAAAATGGTAATGAGAAAAAAATAATAGCAAAGATAGAACTATGCTATTTCAACCTAAGAGAGATTTGGAGTGAATTTCTTCCTATGTAGGTAAGCTGAGTTGCTTCCATCCATTCACATGGCACCTGGAATCCCATTTCTTCCAAGAAGACTTCCTTGTATGCTCTTACAACCACCCAAGGTAGTTCCATGTCAGCCTTTAATTTTACACATTTTAAAAGGCAGGAATCATCTTTGTTCAATTTGCTTTGTGCCATGGCATGACAAGTGGGAGCTTAAATATTTGGAGGATGGAGAGGGGGTTGATGCTGCTGCTAATGGCAATCTTCGTACCTAACAATTCCCTCCTGAGGACTGTAAAATCCTGTGACCTTTCTGCAGCAAGTATCAGAATATAGCTAATTGAGACTGTAACCCACACCATCCTAGTCTTGAACAGTAGTAAATTGGATCCTTAAGTCTGTATGAACATGACTTTTTCCCGTTTAAATGTGGTTTAATTAAACAAATGTCTTATGAGAGGATTCAAATCCCCATGTAGATTAAATGAGTCCATTTAAGGCCCACTAGGCCTTTGAAAGCATTTTTATAGGGTAGTCCTGTTTCACAGAAGGATAAGAGGAAAGCTCAGACAAAGAATCATAGCAACTTAGAGCCGGTGGGGTCTAGCAAGATAATACTGCAAACTGTTCAATTTACAAATGAGGAAGATGGGTATCTTTGTTTCCCAGATGTTTCCCAGGCTCAATGTGGGGGCTATCTCCAGTTGTCATGATTTATATATTGTCACTGGACCCAGATGGTTCTGGAGGAGAAAGTGAGTCTGGTAACCTTGCACTGCCCTTCTACACTTAAATCCAGTTCACTTGTGAGTCACAGCATCATCTTCCTGATGTCATTGTCCTCTTCAAGAGCAAAGGACCAAACAAGAACAACAATCTCAATGTATACCTTACCACTTTTGTGATCTTGTATAGGCCGTTGTTTCCTCCTCAGCAAAATGTGGGCACTGGACTAGATGACCAAAGATGTTTCTTGCTTTCGGCTCTAGTACTATGACCCTACTTCCAATTATACAAAAAGCTATCATTTTTAAGTCACCTTATTGTATCAAAGGTGAAGAAAATGATTATGCCATTCTTTTACCACTATACTATAGGCACCCTACTATAAAACTACCCATGATAACATAGGCTTTGGTATAAGACAATCTGTTTTGAGCCATGTTTGAGGGATATTAATTATCATAAAGATCTCGTGATCATTTAGCTTCACCTATTTCATAATTTTGAGTCATGAACTCAAAAATTGTAGTGAATTTCCTGAATATTGCTATTTTAAGAGAAAGTATAAGAGTTGACAAGATTGCAAAAGTTACAGGAAAAAGAACATGGAAAAGATAAGACTAAGTCTTTCAAGTGTAGATGAATGATAAGAACTGTAGTTCTTGTTACATGGTAGAAAAAGCAATGCATTCAGCGTCAAAAGATTTGGATAAACCCAATTCTGTTACTATCTTTGTGAATGGGGGTGATAGTCAGTGAGGGTAAGGGGCTTATTTAAACTAATATCATAAGACCATAGATGGAGAGGTAAGAAGTAGCATCACCTAGCCCAACCTCCTCATTTTACAGATGAGGAAACCGAAGCCCAGAAAGGCATTCAATTACTCTAGACCTCAGTTTCTTCATCAGTCAGATAAGGATAATAATAACCACCCTAGAGTTTTATAGAGTGGCTGTTGGGAGCAAATGAGATAATGTATGTGAAAGTAAAAGCAATATATGTGAGCTATTATTGATGACAATGATGTTGCCATTGATGATGACATGATTTTGATAAAGATGACAATTAAAGAGGAGAGAAAGAATAAATTGGTCAGAAAGCCTATATAGTTGAGATGATAAACAAAAAGACCCTATGGTAGTCATTCAGTTTTATGATTCATGTGGCATAGTGGAAGAACATGGAATTTTGAATTGGAAGATGTAGGTCCAAATTTCAGTTTTGTCACTTTTTACTTATGTGACCTTGGGCAAGTCTTTAAAACACAAATCTTATCTTCTTTATCTGGAAAATGAGGGAGCTAGATGAGATTATTTCTAATTATTCTAATGATAAATCTATTACCTAGAAAAAAAAGATGAGGAAAGAGCCTCAACAAGATGTACCAAGTACACAAAAAATGGCAGCCATTTGATGAACAGATTTCTTCCAGTCTCCAATGAAGGATTTTAGAGGTTGTGAACAGTAATGTCATTGTTTGCCTTTTTCACATGTCCTGTTTCCACTTGAACAGCTTCAGAAGGATAAGCTTATTACTATAGAATTCACAATAATAAATTTAATTCCCCTACTTTATTTTTTTCCTTATACAGATTTGATGACTATGATCAACCCTCATATCAAAACAAATAAGAGTGCTTTTTCCATTTTCTTGGATTATACTTACTGCAGCCTAATGGTGACAAAATATTCTAGCTAGTTAACACAGATGGTGATCCTTTAACCATTAAGGTGTCTTGTCTGCTTTTCTTGCCGCAATTCCCATACTATTTGCCACAATTAAGTACTGCAGCCGTGAGCCCCACAGGCTGGTTTATGTTGTGTTCAAAAAGTTAATTAAATTGCCAAGTTGTTAAGTTGTTAAAGTTAAAGTTAAAAATTCCATTAGCAAGTTTCCTCCTGATTAAAGTAGGGAGACCCATGTGTTGGATTTCAATACAGACCTCTTTTGCAATACACATTCAAACTAAAGCAATCCAGCTTTATGGGAAACCCTCTACATACTTATGCAATATTCAAAAGAAAAAAGTGGGAGCGCCGTCCTGATTTCATAAAGGTACAAAATTTTCTAGAGGGTGTTTATTATGTATTGTCTTTGGAAAAAAAAATAAATTAGAATAGAGAGCCTACAACACTACAATAAAATATCTGGTCATTTCCTGTTTCATTGTTTGTTCATATTAGCTGATTAGCTGCCTCCCAAAACTAAGACTGGGAAGCAATAACAAACTCTTAGGTTATAAGATCATAGATTAAGAACGAAAAAGAATCTTTGTTCCATCAAGTCCTACCCCTTCATTTTAAAGAAGGAAAACTTAAGGCCAAAGGATCTTGAATGACTTCCCCCGGTTCACAGAGCTAGTACATATCTGAGGCAAGAACAAAACCCAGGTCTGTCATTCTATCCTCTATGTCAAGCTGCTTCCAGAACATTTGCTGATTTGAAGTAAAGCAAAGGATACCTTTCAAAACTGCCTAATGTTTTATCATTGGGAAAGTACTTTTCAAAGGAATAGTATCTATGTGATCACTTCTTAAATATGTAGGACTAGCTTGGGGTGTTTTAATTTTATTTTAAATAGATTTCTATTGATTTTTTTGTTTTTATATCACCTAGATCTCCCCCTATAAATTATTCCTTTCCCCAGAGAACAATAGCTAATAATAAATAATTCTTTAAAAGAGGAAGAAAAATAAATTCTATAAAACTGATTGTTCTTTACTTGTTTTCAGTCATATCCAACTCTTCATGAACCCTTTTGGGGCTTTTTTGGAAGAGATATTAGAATGGTTCACCATTTTCTTCTCCATTCTTTTTATAGATGAGAAAATTGAGACAAATAGGTTAGGTGACTTGCCAGGGTCATACAGCTAATAGGTGTCTGAGGCCAGATTTGAACTCAGGTTTTCCTGACTCCAGTCCTGGCACTCTATCCACTGTGCCACCTAGATTCCACAAAACTGATTAGCAACAATGACAAGAAAAATCCAATCTTATATACAATATAGACCCTGACATCTACAGAGGTGGAAGGGAGGGAGGTATACCATCTCCTATCTTATTTGGGGGGCCAAGTTTGTATTTTACAATTCCACAATATTTAACTTCAATTATTTTGTGACTGTTTCCATTTATGTTGTTTTTTTCCTACTGAGTATGCTATTTTCCTAATTCTGTTTACTTCACTTTATATCAGTTCATGTAAGTCTTTCCATGTTTTTCTGTATTCATCATGTTTCTGATTTCTACATTCTGAAGTGGATTGGCTACTTCGTTTCTATTTATTTGTTACTACAAAAAGTGGTGTTATAAATATTCTAGTATACTACAGACATAAGGTATGTGTGACAACCAACTTTGACAGACTCAGCTCTTCTCAGCAATGCAAGGTTATAAGACAACTCCAAAAGACTCATGATGGAAAGAGATGTCCACGGCCAGAGAAAGAACTACAGTTTGAATGCAGATTGAAGCAAAATAAGGAGAAGGGTGTTGTAGAGACAATCTGGGAGAATCAGATGAAAGTATGTCTGTACTAGGCACCCTACTTAAAACAGTTCATGCACCCCACTTTAAGAGTTCCTACAGTAAAATCTTGAAAAATGTTGGGTCCTTAAATCACTTCCTTTGACTGGGGGAAGTCACTCAGTAATGTTAAATGGAACTCAACTGCTAAAACATGGTAGTTTCCTAATATATGAAAGGTTTTTATAAGGTAGTTTGTGAGCTCTCCGTATCTAGAGATTGGAATAAAAAGGTATCTTGAAAGCTCTATGATCTCATCCAGAAAGTCTCTCCTTTTAATAAAGCAGAGGGAAACCAATCCATGCCTGTCTATCCTGTTTAATTCTTGTCTTTGTCATTCTCTAAATATTCCAATAAAGGCCCACCTAAGAGCATCACTGGAAGAATGTGGTTTAAAAGACAATCCTCAGTTGCTGGGAGAAGCTGGCGGGCCATCAAAAGCACAGGGTAATTCCTCTTTTTTCTCCACTTAATAGTATTTTACTTTCCCAAAAACATACAAAGATAGTTTTCAACATTCACTTTTACAAGTTTTGGAGTTCCAAAGTTTTTTCTCTCTCCTTTACATCCTCTCTCCCCAAGAAGGCATACAATCTGATACAAGCTATATACATATAATCATATTAAATATATTTCCACAACAGTCATGTTGTGAAAGAAGAATCAGAACAAAAGGTGAAAAACATGACAAAGCAAAAACAATAACAACAACAAAAATAAAATAGTATGCTTCAATCTGCATTCAGACTCCATAGTTATTTCTCTGGATGTGGACAACATTCTCTATCATAAGTATCTTGAAATTGTCTTAGATCATTGCATTGCTCAGAGAGCTAAGTCTTTCAAAGTTGGTCATCACACCATGTTGCTGTTACTGTGTACAATGTTCTCCTGGCTCTGCTCCTTTCATCTGTATCAGTTCATGTATGTCTTCCCAGGCTTTTCTAAAATCTGCCTGCTTATCATTTCTTATAGAACAATATTATTCCATTACATTCATATACCACAACTAGTTCAGCCGTTCCCAAATTGATGGGCATCCTTTCATTTTCTAATTCTTTGCCACCACAAAAAGACCCACTATAAATAGTTTTGTACATACGGGTCCTTTTCAGCACAGGATAACTTCCCAAAGGTGGTCCAGCACATTCTTCCCTCTTTCTTCTCTTGCCTGCAGTCTTGACACTCCCAAACTTTATAATTCTCCAGAAAGCTCTTTGCCCTAGAGGCTCACTCAGCCATGGACTTTACACATTGGAAGGTTGCCCCCTCCTTCTGATTATCCATTTAGAACATCTGTTTTAAGAAGGGGACCCAGATGGGAAGGACTGTCCACATTGACAAAAAGAACTACAGAATCTGAATGAATATTGAAGCAAACTACCTGCTTGTTCCCTCTCTCCTTTTTTGTTTTGTTCCTTCTTTCTCATTGTTCATTGGATTAGTTATAATCCTTCTTTACAACTTGACTTATGTTTAATGTGAAGGTATTTGAAAAATCTGTATTACATGCCACCATGGCAGGGAAAGGGGGAGAAAATTTGGAAGTCAAAGGATTGTGGAACTGAATGCTATAAACTAAAAGTAAATAAATTTTATTTTAAAAAATATTTGATGATCAGAAAAGGGGGGGGGGGGAAGAGGACCAAAGCCAGCCACATCTTCATTTCTCTCCAGTATGTATTTCTTAGTGTCCCTAAATTTCTCTACAATGTCTCCTCTAACCCTCCCTTGCTCCCTTCGTCTTCCCTTTTTAGATTCCTATTATATTGCTCCATTGGAATATAATCTCCTTGAGGGTTCAGACTATTTTTCTGTTTTTATTTGTATTTCCAGAGTTTAGTACATGGTCTGGCAAATTGTTAGTAAATAATAAATGCTCATTATTGACTTGTCAAATTCTATCCAGCCATGCAATATGGACTAATTCTACATTCAAACTGTATATCATACTCTGAACGATAGACAATCTTCACAAAATAATTTTTTTAAAAAAAAAGAATGAAAATAAAAAGGCTTAATATGGAAGAGAGCATCTGGTTGGGAATAAACAGGGGAGGGGGGAAATCACCTATTTTTTCACTAATGTCATTTTTTTCAACCCAAACTATACTGTAGATTAGTAAAGCATTTAAATTCTCTATGTCCAAACTCTCTGCCTTTAGTAACAAAGGTCTAAGTATTTCAAGGTTGAGGGATAGGTTAGCGGTCATAAAAGATGTAGGGGAAGGAACAGAAAAAGGTAGAGTCAGTTATTTTTTTGTTTGCTTTTAATATTTAATCTTTTTAAAATTAAGATTTTTTTGGCACTAAGAGCTTAAAAACACATTAAATTTATTCTGGATCAGAACTGACTCAGTTCAGGACTGGTAGTTGCACTACTATGTCTTAAAGGCCTTCTATTAATGGCTTAGGCAAGGGTGGGGAACCTGCAGCATCTAGGTCCTCAAGTGCAGCCCTTTGACTGAATCTAAATTTTAAGGGCCTATTTGAGGAGAGGGCCACATGTGGCCTCCAGATCCCAGGTTCCCCAGCCCTTGTTTAGATTTTTGTTAATGAATTTCCCCAAGAGATTAGAGAGCTTGTGTTCTGAAAGTCTTATTCATTTGTCTAAACCCAAGGGTAATGATGACCAAAGGTTTCTTTCAGAACTCAGACTCAAATTTGTAACCGATTACCCTCTATTCACTGCAGGGAGAGCAGTAGGGGGAAAATATAATATGATTAAAGTTAATCAGTGTCTTTCCATTCCTCGCAATACATTAAAAAGAAGAGTCCCAGGGCAGCCCAAGCAGCAGCCAGAGAGGACTTCAAGAGAGTGGATCACCAGCAGCTATGGTGGTTTCCTGAATTATCAACCCATAAATGCCAAAGGCAAAATAAAAGGTCAGTGTGGACTTTGTGGGAACAGGGGGACAAAGAGTGTGTTCCAGCCTTTGCCCTAAGGGCAAGAAGGTAGAAGTGGCAGAGGGAGTGCTTCAGAGCTCCTGGGCTGCAGATCATAGGGGGAACCAAGCAACCATTGAAGGGTAATCACTCTTGCTTGGACCTGCTTGGATCTGGATAGCTGTCTTGGGTGCAGGTCCTGGGGTATGTGACCAGGTGCCAGAGCTTGTGGAGGCTTCAGAGAGGGCACCCAACTAATAACTCCAGCAGCTGTGAAAACCCCAGCAATTTGGGACAAAGCTCTCCTCTCTGGAAGCAGAGTTCTACTGTGGAAAGGAGCTCAAAAGTCAAGTAATTGAATGGCAGCATGAGCAAGCAAAGAAAGCAAAGCAAGCACAGCAGTGAAACCTTAGATTCCTTTTTGGGGACAAAAAGGATCAAAGCATGGAACAGGAGGAAGACAATGAAATCAGAACTCCTGCACCAAAAGCTTCCAAGAAAAACATGAACTGTTTACAGGCTATAGAGGAGCTCAAGAAGGATTCTGAAAACAAAGTAAGAGAAGTGGAGGAAAAATTGGGAAGAGAAATGAGAATGATGCAAGAAAATCATGAAAAGAGAGGCAGCAACCTGACTGAAGAAAATAAAACCTTAAAAAATAGACTAACTCAAATAGCAAAAGAGGCCCAAAAAGCCAATGAGGAGAAAAATGCCTTAAAAAGCCAAATTTGCCAGATGAAAAAAGAATTTCAAAAGCTCACTGAAGACGATAATTCCTTCAGAATTAGATTGGAGTAAATGGAAGCAAATGACTTCATGAGAAATAAAGATACTATTAAACAGATCCAAACAAATGAAAAAATAGAAGGTAATGTGAAATATCTCATTGGAAAAACTACTGACCTGGGAAATAGATCCAGAAGAAATAGTTTTAAAATTATTGGACTACCTGAAAGCCATGATCAAAAAAAGAACCTAGAAATCACTGTTCAAGAAACTCTCAAGGAAAATTGCTTTGATATTTTAGAACAAGAGGGCAAAATAGAACTTGAAGAATTCAACTATCATCTCTGGAAAAAGATCCCAAAAAGAAAACTCCTAGGAATATTATAGCCAGGTTCCAGAGTAGCCAGATCAAGGAGAAAATATTACAAGCAGCCAAGAAGAAACAATCTGAATATTTTGGAAACACAATCAGGATAAAACAAGACCTAGCAGCTTCTATACTAAGGGATCACAGGACATGGAATATGATATTCTGGAGGTCAAAGGATCTAGGATTAAAACCAAGAATCACCTACCCAGCAAAACTGAGTATAATGTTTCAGGGGAAAATATGGTCATTCAATGAAATAGAGGACTTTCAAGGATTCTTGATGAAAAAACCAGGGTTGAATAGAAAACTTGACATTCAAATACAAGAAGCAGGAGAAGTATGAGAAGATAAACAGGGAAAAGAAATCATAAGGAACTTATCAAAGTTGAACTATTTACATTCTTACATGGAAAAACAATAATTTTAACTTATGAAATCTTTCACTGTATGAGGATAGTTGAAGGGAATATAAATGTGTGGGTGTATATATATATATATATATGTATATATGTATGTGTGCATGCATACATATATGTCTATGTAAAAGGGTATATGTGCATATGAATACATGTGTGAATACATGTATATGCATGTATAGGTATACATAGAGGGCACATGATCAACTAAATAGGAAGGGATGATATTTTAAAAATAAAATTAAGAGGTGAGAGAGGAATATAATGAGAGGAGATAGGGAGAGACAGAATACGGTCGATTATCTCATATCAAAGAGGGAATGGAAAACTGTTACAATGGAGGTGAAGAACAAGAAGGCAAAAAGGAATGGGCCAACCTTACTGTCATTGAATTTGGCTTAAGGAGGAAATAACATACACACTCAATAGGGTATATTACCCTACAGGAAAGTAGGGGGAAAGAGGGTTAGAGGGGAGATGATAGAAGAGAGGGCAGACTGGGGGGGAGGGTAGTTAGAAGCACATCCTTTTGAAAAGGGACAGGGTCAAAGTAGAAAACAAAATAAGTGTGGGGCAGGATAGGATGGAGGGAAATATGATCAGTCTTTGACAATATATCCACTATGGCAATGTTTTGTTTAACTACACATGTACAAACTATATTGAATTGCTTACCTTCCCAGTAAGGGTCGGTGATGAGGGAAGAAGGGAAAGAATCTGGAATTCAAATTTAAAAATCAAATGTCTAAAAAAAATTATTTTTATTATTGTTTTTACATGCACTGGGAAATAAGATGTACGAGCACTGGGGTATGGAGATCCATCTTGCCCTACTGGAAAGTTGGAGGAGTAATGGGGGAGGATATAGGAGAGAGCAGATTGGGGGATTGCTGTTCTGGGGTGGTAGGTAGGAGAAAGATGGGGAGAAAATCTGCAACTCAAAACCTTGTGGAAAATAATGTTGTAAACTAAAAATAAACATAAATTTTTTAAAAGAGTTCTGCATGTGGAAAAAAAAGAAAACGCATTCTCTGGCTTTATTAATTATTACTTGTAAGACTTTGGTCGAGCCACTTAAGCTCAATGGACTTGAGTTTACAGCATCTATAAAATGAGGAGGCTGGACTAAACTGCTAACGTATCTATAATCCCATAACCCTACCCTTAAATCCAGGAGTTTTAGGCTATGAACATTCCACAAACCAACCTTATCTCACCCCTTGGTGAGTCCTATCTGTCCAGTGTCCCATTTCTTCAAAACTGTGCAAGATGGCTGACATTAATATCCTAATGTGGGTTAAGGAGGCTAGGTGATAATGGCTTAATTCTTCATCCCCCTACATAATCTATTTACATTTTAACATATAAATAAATATATATGGGGGTGGGATGTGAATAAATTTTCAATACCTCTTGAATCATACTATATGTACATGGTCTTCTATTGTGCTAAACTAATGCTAAGGCCAGCTCTCCACTGCTTTTTATTTTATATCATATGTACTCCCATGCCACCTACATTCAGCTTAAAAGAATGCTCCCCACATCTAGTCTTTACAGTGCCCATAAGCAGGCTTAAGAAAAATAAATAAAACAAATAAACAACAACAAAACAGCAAGAGATGAATTCTCTTTCTACTCCTGGCCCTGGAAGCCAGTTAACTACAAGCTTGTTGAATTTGTAAATGTCCAGGGAAAGAAGAGGTTTTGTTTGTTGGTTTGTTTGTTTCTTCTTCCTTTCCACCTGGGCCCTATTCAGCAGAGGTCATCTGAGCTGAATTGATCCTGGCCACTTGAATAAACACTCAGAACTCCACCAAGTTTCAGGGGATTAGAAGTCAGAGCAAAAGGGATACTCTTAGACACAAAAGAAGAAAAAAGTCTATGGCCAGTGAAGGTAGCTATTTCACACTCTTGTTTTCCTACTCTGGCTTACATGAAGGAAATGTTCATTCCTCATTTGTGTGAACAGCCAACTGTAGCAGCACCAATGTCTGTAACTGGATTTCATTATGGAAATTTTGCTAAGGAGGGCCACAGGCACCAAAACCCATTAAAATGTTTTCTATTGCTTTACATATTCTTCTGTGATAAAAATAGCCCTATATTTGAATTTAAGAAGCCTTTGCCTAAAGGGTAACAGATGGATATTAAGAAGATTATAATAAAGAAGAGGATTATCAAAAAATAAAATGGCAGTTGGGGGAAGGATAGTTCTTACACTTCAGGCAAATCAGTATCTGGGGTAACATGCTTTCCAGATTCTGATGCCTCCAGCTTAGGAATCTGAACCCGAGCTGGTTGGTCACACCAATGGAACTCATACCTGTTGGTTTTATTTGCAATTCACTCTTGAAAAATGCAATTAGCATGGTGGGGGGAGTCCAGTTATTATAGTTTCCAACTCCAAGAAACTTTTCCAACAAGTTGGATCATCTTGCTACTTTTGAAGGGAATCTCTCTAATTTAGGAGAAAACTAGTAAAGATCTACTTGACACAGGGCCATGTGAAACACACCTGGGTACCCATATGGAATAAGTACCTGAGCCCATGTGCCTTTCTATCAAACCTAACCCTGTACCTGAGGTTATAGCAACACAACCTGTTTTGAAATGAAAAAAAAAAAAAGTGGCTGACAGTCACCTAGTTATCTTGTGAATATGCCAGTTTGACTGACTTTCACACACACACACACAAAATTGACTATATCAATTGGATTTTATGGCATCTTATAAGTACAGGTAAAGTTTATTTTTATTTTCCAGCTCCCTCAAGATGACTGATGAATGGCTTTCACAGAATCATAACCTGTTTCACAAAAAGCTTAGGATAGATTGATCCAAGATGTAAATTCATAAGAATAAGGCTTTTCTTCTAACCTTCATTCCATTTTTGAAATTCTGATTTCATCGGTTTGGCGGGGACGGGAGGAAGTATTATGAGAACATGGGGGAAAGAAGCAGAGAAATGCAAGTAATATTCACCAATGTAACCTTGATGTGGTTTAATGTTTTCAAAAGAATAGCAATCTAAAGGCGTGTGTGTTGAGGAAGAGAAAAACACAATCCATTTTAGCTAGCAGTCTATATATTTTTCCTCATTCCTTTAGGGATTTGAAGAGGAAAGAAAAGCTAATCTAAAGGGAATAGGTAGTCTGTTCACTAGGAGAGGAGATACAATTAAAAAAAAACCCTCTTGATAACATATTTAATCTCTTAAATCATTCCAGTAGGAGACCCTTTTCATCTCTTGTCTTCTTTTGGTGTCCATGAGGAAGGTGTCTGAATGTGTAAGAGTGAAGAAATTGTTATGAAGCTGCTCCTTATGCTTTTATTTCCAATGTGGCTTAGTTAGAATATTCCTTTAACACGTGTAAAATGCAGAGTGTGACCATTTTGCATATTTACGTATAAATATGACAAATTCCAACTAGATAAAAAAATAGGGTCTCAGCACTGGTTATGTGAATGCACCCTTCACACTAAAGGTGGTAATTAGAAACACTCAGCTCTTGCCAGCTCAGTCTTCTGACTACTCTATGCAGTCTAAGGGAGGCAGGCTGGGACAGTGGAGATAGCACTGTCTCTGGAATCAGAGAACTCCAGGGTAAATCTTTTTTTTTCCTGTTATTTAACACCACAGTGAGCATGGACAATTCAATTAACCTCTATGGGCCTCAATTCTATAAAAATCTATAACAGGTCTTTTCAGCATTTTTTAGTAAACAAACACCTACTTTGTGTCAGGCACTGTACTAAGCATTGGGGATGCAAACAAAGGCACAATTCAGCCTCCACCTGAAAGGATCTCACAATCTTAATAGTGAAGCCAGCGTGTAAATAACTATGTAAAAATCAAATACATATATATGTGGGGGGTATATGTATATATACATATACATGTGGACACATACATATGTGTGTATGTCTGTGTGTATGTATGTATATATATCACAAATTGGAGATAATCAATAAAGGGAAGATATTACTAGCATTGAGGGAGATCAGGAAAGGCTTCCCATAACCTTAGACGATGAGATCTGAAGTGGGCCTTGATGGAAGCCAGGAGGCAGAAATGAGAAGAAAAAGAATTTCAGGCATGGAGAACAGAAAGGCCGGTGTCACTGGATTACACAGTGTAAGGAGAGGGGAAGAAAAAAAAATGAAGATTAGAGAAAGAGGAATGTTGTGAAAGGCTCTGAATGCCTAACAAAAGATTTTATATTAGATCCTGGAAGTCCTACAGAGCGATTGTAGTTTATTGGGGTGGGTAGTGAGGGCAACGTGATCAGATCTATGATTTAGGAAGATTGATTTGTGATATGAGTGGAAGATGAACCTTAGTAAGAAGACCCTTAAAGGCAAGGAGATCAACTGGCAAGCTATTGCAATAATGCATATGTGAACCTATGAGGGCCTGTACCATGCAGGGGGCAGTATCTGAGGAGAGAAGGGGAATTTGTAGGAGAAATGTAAAGAAGGCAAAATTGACAGGGCTTGGCATAGATTGCATATGGGGGTAGGAAGGTGAGACAGAGGGAAGAGTCAAAGATGACACTAGATTGTAAACCTCAATGACTGGAAGGATGATGATGCTTTCAAGTGTAATAAGGAATTTCAGCAGTGGGAAGAGTTGATGTTGTTGCTCCATTATTTTAGTGGTCCAACTCTTCACAACCCCATTTGGGGTTTTATTGGCAAAGATATTAGAGTGGTTTACCATTTACTTCTCCAGATTATCTTGCCATTTGGGGTTTTCTTGACAAAACCATTAGAATTGTTTTTCATTTCTTTCTCCAGCTCATTTTATAGGTAAGAAATTGAGGCAGAGTTAAAAGACTTTCTCCAGAGTCACATAGCTAATATATGTCTGAAGCCAGATTTGAATTCTGGAAGATGAATCTTCCTGACTTCAGGCCCAGCATTCTGGTCCTTGTCTTTATTTAGCTCCTTGCTAAATCTCAGGTCCACATGCTTTTTTGTTAATAAAGCTCCCTTTGGCTAAAGAGAAGGTCTGATTGAATTCTTTCGAAATCTGAACCAGCTCTCCCAATTCTGAAACTCGACAGATATGACCTCTAATATCCCTTCAAGCTCTAAAAATTACATGCCTATTCTCAAGGATAGGACCTATTCCTAACAACTACATAAATTAAAGGTTATTGCCACATTTTTTAGTCTGAATTTTTTAAAGCAAATTAGCTTTAAATATTTCTGTACCAGTTTAGGGATCTTACTCAGAGTCTAATCCAGTTTCCATTTAAATCATATTATTTATATGATGCTATAGTTTTAATAATGCCTTTACCTGCCTTATATTAATCCTCAAAATAATTCTTTAAAAAGTATTTAATAGACAAAAAAACAGAGAGTTCCTGAAATCATTTGGCCCAAGTTCACCAGGCTGAGTATCTCAAGCATAACTGAACCCACATCATCCTGATACTAAGTCTACACATTGAGATGTTTCTCTCAAATACCTTGCCTTAAGCCAGGGGGAAGTTATGCTGAAATATTTGTTACATGGGACATTTACTGTATGATTTTTCTCCTTTCCAGCATGCAAGTCCTTGAAAAGAAAGCTGGAACAGCCCAGATTTACAATAAATTTATGGATTGGCCCCTGCCTTTGAAAATTCTGCTCTGTTTGATTTAGCAGGGAAGTTAATTTTCACAAGGATGAAAAGCAAGAGAAAGAACTAAACAACAGTGGGTCTCAACCCCCTCTAGGAAGGGTTAAACAAAGAGGTGGCTGCTTTTACACCTAAATCTTTGTCACCCCTTTAATGTAAAAACCTTTTCATCTAAGGTATCACTTCAGAAATCCCATCTCACCAGCCTCCCTTTGAGTTCTGGGTTTGCATTGGGGGCCCTAATTACCTTTCTCAGTGACTGAGATGGCTCTTGTCTCAGATTTTTTTTAAAGTGATTCTCTTTCCTTTTTTTTTTTTTCTTTTTCTTTTTCTTTTTTTTTTAATATTGTCAGATTTGAGTCTTTTGTTCTTGGCACTCTCCATATGCTACTGTTTAATATTTAATCAGCCCCCACCTCATCAGAAACACTGCTGGCCTCATTAGATAATTAATGGTTGCCTGAGTCTCATTTGCTTCAGTTGATACATCTGCAGCCAGTAATTAGAGCAGGAGTTTATTAGTTGCAGTGGCTTAGTTTATTGGTGAAGCAATCTCTCCTTTGATTGAAGCCGCTGGGATTGGCATATGCGGACAGCCTGCTCCCTGTTCAGTAGGGCTCTTTTGTTTACATTTTTGCTACAGTTTTGCAACACTGCACATCCTGGCAGTTTCGGGAACAGTTGGTGGTGAAGATTTGCCTTTTATAATTTAGAAGATAATTGGGTAATTCAGTGCAGTAAAGTTACCGCAAAGCAATTCTCCAACTTTGGGTAGGGCTGAGCAGGGGAGTGAGGGAGGGATCTTGTAGCTCATTTGTTTATTTGCATTATTGGTCATTTTTTTTTTAGCTGCTGTCCTCCCTCCCCCCACTCTGAAGAATGTCAGTTTGGAAACAGGGCATGCGGAAAAGGCTTTCCCTAATGTGTCAGGCTGATGCTCCAAGTACAATCTATCTGCCTGGCTGTGAAATGACATTGCAAACTGGAATGAGATGTAAACCCTTCGTCTGTAAACTGGTTCTCAACATCCTGCCCCCTTTCTCATCTGCCCTGTTGTACAGGTGTAATGGTGCCCCTGCAACTCACTTTTCAGCTGTAATTTCTGGTGGGTGACCAGGCACATTGCTGGTGTAATCCTGGCTAGCAAGACCACTGACTCATTACGGAGCACTGATTGCTTCTGCAGTCAAACCAGCTTCATTCATTATGCCAAGAACTGGGGGAAACGATCATTAAGAATGCAGCAGTGCTTAAGCGATATTGGAATAAAGGTGATGAAGTCTCGCAGATATATTAAAGACAGGAATAGGGGCTGGACCTGTAATTTCATGGGTATAGTGAACTCCCACAAAGAAATTCTACTACTGAAGGGCGGTCTTGCAATTTCTGCAATTTATAGTCTTAGAGAGCAGCCTACAGCAATGGTCCCCAAAATTTTTTTGATTGTGCAAACCCTACCAGTAAAAAAAAATTAGTATATACTCCCAGCATGTAGTTTATCAATGATAAATATCTATGCAACTCAGTTTCTAATTCAAAATAAAAATGGGAGAATGTGGGTCTTTTACTTAACAGTTACTGTAAGAAAAGTTCATCCTGCTGCATCCACTATGTGATCTGTGGAGGTGGAATGTTCCCAAGTGTATCTGAATAGATTGCTACTGTGAGTACCCAGTAGTAAATATGTTAAGGCTTCCTTAAAATGATGATCAGGACCAGAGGATAGAATTAGGAAGCATACACAGCAAGGGAGTATGGAGTTCAGGGATCAGAGAGGATAAAGAATAGATATGGTCATGTTAAATAATAACCCAATGATTGGCTACCCTGGGGAGAGTGGGATTTGATTCTTCTGGACCTCTTGATCCAAGACACTTTTGGGGGTCACGTCAGTCATCCCTTTGAGGCAGAGACTTCTGACCTACAACACTAAAAAGTTATGTGGCTCACCCAGGGTTACACAGCATGTGTCAGAAAAAGGACTCAAGTCCAGGTTTTTCTGGCTCCAAAGCCAACTCTCTAAGAATCAAACTTCTTCACTATAATGGGAAAGAGAGTGTCTTTTTACTAATCAAGGAGAAGAAACAGCAAAGGATAGTATAGAAGGCTTGAAGTCACAGATAAAGTCCTTAAGAGGCCATTTTATTCAAACCCCTTATTTTACAGAAGAGGAAACCAAGGCCTTAAAAATTATTGAGTCTGAGGTTGAGGTCATTTGTATGTCAGAAACAGGATTTCAACCTGTTTCAAAATAATAAAGATATAGTACTCATTTCACTGGGCCATGATGATAAAATGAAAACCTTTGAAAGATCTAAATTCAGTTAATATTCTTCGACCCATACACATAGAACCAAATACAATACTCCAGATGTGGCCTGATCAGAACAAAGTACAGAAGAACTACAATCTACTTAATTCTGAACACTATGCTTCTTTTCAATTTTTAAATTCCCATCAGCTATGTTTGTCCTCATGTCACACACCATTGGCTCATGTTTGTTAAGTTTGCAGAACTGTACAACTTCAGATTTTATATTGTTTTGTGTAAGTCAAAGGAAAAAGACTAATTATAAACAAGACCAATATGAATTCCCTTCAGTGGAGGTAGAGAAATGGACTTCAAGGTAATCGTTGATGAGTCAAGTTAAGAGGTAGAAAAATTAACCTTTGGGTCACAATATATAGAGTTCACCTAGAAAAAAAACATTTTACAGGTGAAGGAATCCAAACCCAGTGCAGTACTGTGACTGAGATTTGAAACCCAATCCTTTGGCACAAAATACATGTTCATTCCATGGTACCACATTCATAGGTAGGGAGCCAGATGAACTTTACCCCATTGAGATCAATAAATGAACTATTGAATTCTGTAAGCCTCAGAAATTACATTGGAACTATGTAGTATAAAGATCTCTGGATTTGGGGTCAGGAATGGGTTTAAATCCCCCTTTTGTGATTCATTGCCTGCATGACTTTGGGAAGCCACTTCAACTCTACATCCTTCCATGAACCACTACATGGGCTCCTATCCAATGTACTAGAAGCTATCATCTACATCTCGAAAATTATGGAGACATTAGTACATCTTGCAAGCTGCCCTCACTTTTGCTACATGATTGGTTCAACTTATTTTGTCACAGATCTCCTAGATTTGTGGTCTCCAAAATTCCAAGACATGACCCAAAGAGGTGCAAAATCAATCAGTGAATGAAAGGATATGAGCATAAGAAAGCTCATCATGGGGTTGTCCCTAACATAACAATACCACCCCCTTCACCTCTTGCCACTCAACATTCTCCTTCTCTATCCTTTACCAAAGCTGGCTTACTGTGGTTAAACCTGGGTATCATCAAAGAGGTGGTTATAAGGTCACTGTGACCCAGACATTCACAGGAATTGTGCAGGAAAAATTCCTTGCCCCCTCCCCCACAATAACTTTATAGTCAGTGCCTGAAATTGCTTCATGGCTTCAGTAAGCACCAGTCTTTGTGTTTTGTTAAGACCCTTTTCCCTCCACCCCTAACCTTTTTTCATTTTTTTTTATCAGAGCAAGTCACAAAAGATGAGCAGGCAAGGATGGGTTGTGAGCTGTATTGCGTATCTCATTACATTATCTTTTCCCTACCCAATCGTACTTCTCTCTTTTTTTTCTAGAGGGTATCACCATCTTTCTAGTCACCAAGATTTGCCACCTTAGTGGTATCCTACATTTCTCATTCTTCTTCACTCCATTTATTCAGTTTCCAAATCTTATCATTTCTTTCTCCTCCTCTCTCTGATCTGTTCCCTTCTCTCTATTCACACAGTCACCACCCTAATTCAAACACTCAGCCCCTCTAACTTGAACTGTTGCAATACTCTCTTGTTTGGGCTCTGACTCAAATCTTTCTCCTCTCTAATCCATGTTCCACATAGCTGTCAGATTGATTTTCCCAAAGCACAGGTTTGACCATATCACTCCCCCACTCAATCTCCAATAATGTCTTATTTCCTCTAGGATAAAATATTATATCATATTCATTTCATCCTTTTTTCATTTTTATTTTTGTGTGCTGCAAAATGTTATGGAAGCGCCCAGGGAAGCAAGGAAATATGGCTTATGTTTTAAGTATCACCAGGAATATAACATTAAATTCTCACATTTTTGAAGTAGAAGGGGGCCTGGATGAAGAGTCAAGAGGTGTATTTTAACTCTTGCTCTGTCATTAGCTTTTGGTGTGACCTTAGGAAAGTCATTTTACTGCATTGGTCCTTGATTTCCACATCTATACAACACTGATGCTACTTGACCTATATAGCATACAAGAAGGTACTGAAAATAGATATAATAGATGTATATTTCTTTGAAGAGGTTAAAAGCACTATCCAAATGCAAGGTATACTTATTAATCACATTTCATACTTGGACAGAACCTACTTTCTAGGCTGTGAAAAATTTCAAAGCAATTTCTATAATTAAAAAATCAACTTCCAAAAACCAGCAGCATGTGGTTTTGTAAAAAGCTAATGACACTAACCAGAAGGAATCTACCTCATAGATTAAATAGGATTAAAAGCAACTTCAAGACATCAAGTCTAGCCCTACTGGTAAGTCTTTTCCTGCTCTCCTCTCCCTTACCCTTCAGAAAGAAAAAAAAAACTCTTATATATCTTCATTGCCAGCCATTTATACAGATAAAGGAGTAGGAGAAATAGTGCCTGAGACAATTAAGTACCTTTTCAAGAAATATTTGAAGAGAGTAGAGATTCTACCCACAATAGAAAATACTTGGTGGAAGTATTAAGTAGAAGTTTCTACATAGACTTTGCTTTCAGTCCTCTTCTCTTGTCTTTCTGAACTCTTTTTTCCAAAGATCTCAACAGCTCTCACAGTCTCAAATACTGCTCTCTGGAGATGATTTACAAATCTATACCCTCACCCTTCAGCTCTCACTATGTTCAAGCACTGCCCACTGGACATATGCACTTGGGTATCCCAAAATCACATCAGACTTGACATGTCAAAACACAAACATCATCTTTCTTGTGACCTCTAAATTCCCTATTTCTATTAAAGATACCACAATTTTCTTCTTTTAGTCCTATACTCTTTTTAAATTTTATGAATGCCTTCTGCTTGTATTTTCTAACCAATGTTGAATAAATCTATTCACTACTCAGAGATCATCCCTATTTAACAAAGAAGAGATCAGCTTAAGCAAAACTAATTACATATTGACATTTGACAGCATATACAACGATCCAATTCCATAGACCCCCCATCCTCTCCATTAAAAAGAGGAAAGTACATTTTCTCATCTGTTCTCTGAGACCAAGGCTGGTCAATTGAACTGTACAATATTTGGTTTTATGTATGTTTTCTTTTTTTAATGATTCCTTTTGATTTTATAATACATTTTTGCCTGAATATGTTCTACCTCCCCACCCAGCAAAAATTCTTTTACAACAAAAATTTTTTTTAATTCTACAGTTCAACAAAATCAACCCTAAAGCATGGATTGTGTTTCATGCTGTATACATTATTCTATACCCAATGTCCCCTGCTTCTTCAGTGAAAGAAATCAGGCTCATTTTCCCAACTCTTCTCAAAGGGGGCTGGGAGTTAAACTTAGTCATAATTACATGGTTTTTCAGTTTTTAAAATTAGTCTTTCATTTGCACTGCTTTGGTTCCTCTATAAGTTTTCCTGGTTTTTACTACATCCTGAATCAGTTCATGCAGACTCACCATGTTTCTCTGAATTCTGCCTATTCATTGTTTGTTATAGAGCAACACTAACTATTCCACTACATTGAGCTACCAAAATTTTTTGCCATTCCCCCATAATGTGCACCCACTTTGAAGAAAATATCACTTTACCTGCTATTCAGTTTTATGCCTATAGTGCTGAGGGTTATGCAATCTCAGTGTTTCTGATGTAGGAGTAACCCTACAGATGAACAATTTGGTCAGTCAGTCTGGATCAGTTAATACAAGTTAGTCAATGGGCAAACCGTAAAGATGACTAGTCTTGATCCAAGAAAATATCCTGAAGTTCTATAGAACAATATTAGAGAGGTATCTAAGGGTTAAAATAGTAGTACCCTCTAAAGCTTGAGGTAATATCAGGAAGTAGAATATGGTGGAAATAGCTACCCTAGCATCTACCTGATGGCTTCTTTCTATGACTTTTTAAACTAGAGCAGTTCAATCTACCCACTCAGTGCCATTCTAATTGGCCAACCCCTGTGGAAATTTAGAACTTTTGCTAGTGTTCATCACCATTAATTCCTTCTATTAGAGTAACTGTCTTCAGAAAGATGGGAAGACTCCACAAGAAGATATTAATGGCCCAGGAACTTTGGTCCATTGGTTTTCTTCTCATTGTTGCTGTCACCCTTGAAATTTGGGCAGAAGTACAAGATACAATTATGCTCAGAATTTAGGAGCTATCTTTAACTTCTATCTCTTTTTGGCATGCCCATAAAAATCTAGGATAGCCTCTTTATTTTAAATGTATAAATAAAATGTATACTGAGGGAGGTTATGATTTGCCCATAATAAATAGCATAATAAATGCCCATAGTAAATAGCAATGTTAGAATTCAAGTTGAGGAAGCTCTGGCTTCCAATTGAGAGTCCCCATCATTACAACACCTGTTAACAGCAAGTTATTACAAAACTATATATTACAGTGACAACAGAATAAGTATTCACATTGATGAAATTGAAGATGCATTGAATTAGACTATTAAAACACAGATATCACATGAATGAAGATTGGGTTCTTTTCTGAGCTCTAGAGAACAGGATCAAGGACCAATGATGGAGACACAATGAAAAATCATTTGACTCATTATAACAAACAATTTCCTAACAACTAGAGTTCTCCCAAAATGGAATAGTTTGCCTCCAAAAGAAATTAATTTCATGTCACTAGAGGTCTTCTAGTGGAAGCTAGATGACTGCATATTGTGAACTAAAGAATCCATGCTTTAGTTGAGTGTAGATGACATCAGAGGTGCCTTCCAATGTTAGAATTTTATGATTCTGTGGCATAGTAAATTGAGAAAGCACTGAACAGGTTCAGAAGATTTAATTTCTTGTCCCAGTTTTGATATCTATTAGGTATGGGATCTCAATAAAGTTACAAAATCTGAACTTCAGGTGTAAAACAAAATGTTAGTACTTATACTTATATGTATACTTATGGTTTTTGAAGTATTCTGTAAATCATAAAATTATTATAAATGTGCCTCCATATTTCAAAAGATCCATGAATAGCATAGAATGTGATTACCCTGTTCAGTTATACTGACTCCTTTCAAAAGATGAGTGAAAATTTGTCAGCCAGAATTGTTGTATTCCGGTCTTATAGTAGGCACAATCTAGTAGAACATTACATGGAAGATGTCACAGCACTGTTCCTAGTTTCTTTTTTTTAATTTCTTTTTTATTTGTTTTCTTGTTTACATTATTTATTTTCATTACATTTTTGAATTACACATTTTCTCCCCGTCTTGCCCCTGTCCCAACCCTAAAACAGCAATCCCACTGTAAAGCCCCTCCCCTCCTCTGCTCTCTT
>CM053599.1:132177288-132199533 GCA_028646575.1 Pseudocheirus occidentalis | reverse complement strand
CCAGATCCAGGCCGCTCAACGCAAGAGCCCTTGGCCTCGATGGGTAGCGTCAGCCCCCCTGCTATCTGCAGGCCGCGGGCTCTGAAGCAGCCCAGCTGCGGCTCTCAGTTCCTGCTGCAACAGCCACCTCCTGCTGCCTCCTTGCCCTGGGAGCAGTTTGGCCGGACCCGCTCTTCTCCTCCCCAGTTAGCAAAATCCACTGACCTTTCTCTTAGCCTTTTTGTCTTCTGGCCTGATAAATGTGGTAACTCTGCCTCCAGTGCAGCGGGTCTGCTCTCCTGTAGCTGTGGTTCCCGCCCGATGCCCCAGGGCCTGAGCCAGCAGGGGTCTCAGCCGCGGGTCCCAGACTGCTGCAAAGAGCCCCCGCCTGCTGTGCTGCCTGTAGCAACAGGTGTGCTTTCTGTCTTATGGAGAGTTTTGGAGCTTGAAAATCTGTTTAGCGTCTCATTTTATGAGTTTTTCAGCGTGTTTGTGTGGGAGCTGTGGTCCTTTGCTGCTTCTATGCCGCCATCTTGGCTCCGCCCCCCTTAGTGGTTTATTTTTCTTTTAAGTCTCTAGAGTTAGAACCCCATTGAGCATCTCTGATGCTACATATGAAAATCCAAGTGTACAGAAAGTTCAAATTATTCTCTAAGATGGCTCCAAGGTCACTTCTCACTTTACAACGATAATCACTTTGCTGAGACCTTATAAATGAATTCACTTTAGAATTGTTTTCTCTAGTGCATTTAATATAAACTCCAGTTTATAAAAATTGGATTTCCATATGGCTTTTTAGTCATACATGTCTTGAAAAACAACCCATTTGCAGTGTTCCAGATGGACTCAGTTGACTCGAGAGAATCTGAATATTAATACCTTTGCAAAGTTATCTCTGTCTTCAGTTATCAAAATTTCCTCACCTAGCACAATCCCTTTCAAGGATTCTCAAGCACCCTCTTTTCTAGAGAGCTGTGTAAACAGTCAAAGTGAATGATGATCATGTTCTAAATTAATGATACTCTTCCATATTCCAAATGTACAATATGAAAGCCTTCTGATTTTTTTCTTCAGGATCATTAATAGAAATATTTTAAAGGCAGTTCCTTAGCACTGAAAATATTAAGCTGTTATTATTGCAAATGAGCTTATTTGTACTTTCAAATGAAAATATAAATAAGTAATAAGTAAATATTAGCAGTTTGAGTTTCATAATGAATAAGTACGAAATTGGTTACTAAAGGAGTATATGCCCATTAGAGAGGCAGTGAAATTAACATTTGTTGACATTTTACTGCTTTTAGCTTTAATGTAAACTAGAAGCAATTAAGTTATGCTCAACATATTTCCCTTGTAAATATTTTCACTTTCTAGAAATAGTAACCAAAATGTCTTACAGAAGCCCCCAAACTTGCAGGGGGAGGAAGAAAAGGGGAAGTTCTATCTGTCATTTTTTCCATAAAATAAGTTCAAATACGAGTCATGTGACTCAGTTCCACTCTTCTCTTTTTTATCTACCCCAAGACCATGTTGTACCTGATTTTTTTTTCAGTGTTGGGGACTCTAGGCAAATCTATAAATCCGTGTTAGGTTGACCATGAATTATCAGTAGCTTCAATGAAATGAAGACAAAAAAGCTTGAATATTTAAACATGTAGCAACTTTCTCCTATGATAGATCATTTCAGACCCAAACTCATTTTTTTCTTTGATATCTACTACTGCTATAAACTCCCAGTTTATCATATAACATTACAATTTATGGTTTAACCAGCTTGTGTACTGACTATAAACCCTTTATCAATGCCACTGTAAAGATTTTATAGTCCATAAATAGAAGAGTAATCCTGTCTCTCCTCCTTGTTTTGACCAATACACATGATTCTGAACATGTCACTGCTGTTATTTGTTTTACATACAGAGTGAGTTATGTGAAAATAAGTAGATACATTGCTTTGCCTCTCCAAAATTCATAGACAATTCAGGGTCACATCGAAGATTAACAATCTGTAGCAGGCTTGAAAGATGAAAAGGGACAGATCTGTCCTTATTATATCATTAATCTATAGCAGGATGAGGAAAAATCCAATCTCCAAACAAAAATAATTAGAGGGATTTTCTCTACCTGATATGGCTCCTCCTTGGCTCTCGCCACTCTAATCACAAATCACAATTAATAGGGTCCAAAGTCATATATGAATCACAGCTTAAAATATAAAGGTATTTGAGGAGTCTCAACAGGATAGCTTTCCTTTCATTACTCTCCTCCTTCTTCCCCACGTCATCATCCCACCCAATCCAACCCAACCCAATTTACCAATGGATAAGTTACTAAATGTCTGGGATTTAATTGAAGGAAACTAATTCTTGATTGTCACGTCAAAAAAAAACCGTGCAAAGGAGTTTGGTCTAAAGAAATACTCTTCTAGTAGGTACTGCTTTTTGTCAGTGGATAAATTCTGAATGCTTAGCTGAGACAAGGTGGGGGTTGGGGGGAAGGGTGAAAAGAAGAGAGGACACATTCTCAATAATTGGTTGCCTTTGGCTTCTTGGGTGCCCAGGGAAGAGATTGGCCCATCTTTAATTATTGATACATTTGAATGTCTTCATTTAGAATAAGACACAAGAAGGCTCAGGTGAAGCTCTGGGGATTTCCAGCCAAAGGCTGGCTAATCTCCAGTTAAACAGGCCCATTATCTCCCTCACTCCCCGGGAGAAAGTCAAGCAGAACTGATTTGATTAAGAGCAGATTAACCTCTCCAACACAGCTACCCTGGGTTTAACACCTGTCACTTTAGTATGACAATTTATATTTATTCAAAAAGCCATGAGACAGTAAATTAAACATTGCCCTAATTAGAAAAATGTCATATGTTACAGTGGGGGAGCAACCTGATCTAATTTTCAAGCAGGCCTTGTGCAAGGAACATGTCAGTTTGGCATTAGCCTGGGCCCAATAAACACTCTTGTATACATTGAAGGAACAGAAGTGGTGTATGGCTCCATAGACTATGTGATGCATCTAATGTTAAAATCTGGATAAAAGCCAAGTTTTACTGCAAACCTGGGTTTGTTTTATGTATAGTTCCTGCTGCCCACTTATACCCTCTAGGTAATAACCTATCTTGGATTTAAAGTGCATGAGTTTAGGAGAGGAGCTTTGGGATAGTTGAAAATAGACTGGATTTGGAATCAAAAGAGTCAAACCCAGATTCCTCCATCTGCTCTCTGTGTGACTTTGGGCAAATCATCTAACTTTTTCAGGTCTCATTTCCCTCAACTGTAAAGTAAGGAGCTAGAGATGGACTATATGACATATAATGTCCTTCCGGCTCCAAATCTATGATACTATGATCCCATAAACAATAGACCATTCCTGTCCTTCTTGCTCTGTCTTCTGCAAAAAGAACTCTGAGTGAGAAAACTGGGTGAAATTTTTTTCATTTAGCACATATTTATGGAGTATCCTGTAGACTAGACTGTCCAAGAATACTATGAAGAGTGTTCTTGGCTCTGCCTAACATGATCCATTCCCTGTTTCACAGGTCACTTATCTAAATAGGCTTAAATATGCCTATGCTTTTTATTTTATTTGTTCCTTTTCTTTAAAAATAATAAATACACACATCTTTGACAATGATTATGGAAACCTGAATGTTTTTAGTAGAAATTTTGTTAACCAGGAAAACTCGATAAATAAGATTTAACGTCTGCCCTCCAAAGCAAAAATGAATGCTAAAGAAAGATTTTCAATTTAGTTTGGGTTTTAGCAAAGGCAAACTTTCTGGATTTAATTCAATTCTTGTAGAAGCATCCCATTAAGCACTGGGGATACAAAGAAAAGCAAAAACTGCCCCTCCCCTCAAGGAGCTCATAATCTAATGGGAAAGACAACATGAAAACGACTAAAGACAAACACAATATACATGAGATAAATTGGAGATGATTTCAAAAGGAAGCCATTATCATTAGGGGGAACTAGGAAAACATTTTTGCAGAAGGTGAGAGTTTACCTGGGACTTGAAGAAATCCAGGCAATCCAAGAAGAACAGATAAGGGGGTGGGGGGAAGATTTTCATGTGTGGACTACAACCAGGGAAAAATTCATGGAGGCAAGAAATGTTTGGGGAACATTTTGTCTTGTTTAGGGAACAGTAAGAAAGCCAGTGTCATTGGATCACAGAGTACATGGACAAGAATATGGTATAAGACTGGGGGGTCAGGTAATAAAGGGTTTTGAAAACAAAACAGAGGATTCTGTATTTGATCCTAGAGATGAAGGGAGTCAATGGAATTTATCCACTAGGAGAGTGATATGATCAAGACCTTCACTTTAGGAAGATCACATTCATCTGCTTGGAGGTTGAAGTGGAGAGGGGAGATATCTGAGACAATGCATCAGCAAGTACCCTAGCATACCCAGGATGGCAGCTAGCACAGGTTCTTAGATCTGCTTTTCTAAAGGAAAGCAACTCAGAATGGGTTAACAATCTCACTTTAATCAATCAAACATATATCATTTACCTAGTTCGGGGGAAAAAGTCAACACTCTGAACTTCAGATGATACAAACAGAAGTTACAAGCAGAAGTTACAAGCAGACAAAGAAACAGATCAGCAGACAGGCTTCCAGCTGTCTGATCGTTACATCCATACCTAGTCAGTTACCAGAGAGGGAAGCACCAACATCTGGGTTTTCAAAGGCAGGTGCAGGGCAGGAGGTGAGGGGCTGGGGGTAGCTCTCTCTCTCTTTCTCTTTCTCTTTCTCTTTCTCTTTCTCTCTCTCTCTCTCTCTCTCTCTCTCCCCCTCTCTTTCTCTCTCTCTCTCTCTCTCTCTCTCTCTCTCTCTCTCTCTCTGTCTCCATCTCTTTCTGTTTCTCTCTCTGTTTCTCTCTGTCTCTGTCTCTGTTTCTCTCTCCTCCCCCCAACTGTGCTTCATTCTAGAATGTCTAAGAGCCAAGTTACAAAATGTTACAATTTATAAAAGAAAACATTGAGACTTACAGTGTTTAAGGTACAGCCTGAGAGAATTCATAGTAACAGAGGCTGGAGCCTCAGAGAATAAGTACAGGGTGTAGAGTACCTGGACCCCAGGGGACCAACATCCATCTAAAATCTTAATCCTTCAGAGATCCTTAATGCCAGGTTACCGAAGGTTCTCAAGGGCTGTGCTTCTAGGGACATTGAGCTAAGTGACCGGTAGACATGTGGGAAATCTTTTAGATATTTTTCTCCCCCTACCATTTTGTAAAGAGGCTACAGAGAGAACGGCAGGCATGAATTTCGTCAAGTCCATTTGATCTGAATGCTAGGTATTTCTTGACCAAGACCAAAGGAGTATAAGTTTAAACCTGAAAGTGATCTTGGATTCCATTTAGTTAAATTCTTTCATTTTAAAGATGAAGAACTGAGGCTAAGAGAGGTTAAATGGCCAGGGTCACAAGATAAGTAACTGAGATAGGCTTGGAACTTGGGTCTTGCTTCCTCAGAAGCCAGCGTTTTATCTATTATGCCGTGTTACTTCACTAGAACAGAACATCTTGATGTGATCATCTGCCTCCTACATCCCTAATAGTTGTCTTTGGAGTGATAAAGCTATAGAAATTGACAGTGCTTCCTGTAAACTAAACGCCGTGGTCAGTTATTATAGGATCTGAGAATTCAGATGCTTGGAACTTTCCCTATTCTAAGTCTGGCTAACATACCTTTTGCTCCTCTTACCTGTGATTCAGAGGTATGTCTTATGAGGTGAAGATGGCTACCCAATACACTTCTCTCAATACATTCATTCCTGGATGACTAGTGTTTCACCCTTCAACAATCCATATTCTTAATTGTTTACCCCTTCCATCATTTCCTCTGGAATCTCCTCTATATAGTGAATAAAATGTCCTCAATCAGAGATCTCTTTATTCTTTCTCTTTTCTAGTACTCAAGAAACTTGGCTCTCCAAAAAAAACCATCCCATCCCTGGCCACTCTTTCTAGTATTGTCTTTGTTTCTTCTCATGTTTTCCAGTGCATTGGACTAGAAAGAGTAATCATACTTCTTTCTCCTTTCAGTTACTTCCACTCCACCCTTTTGCCACTATCACTGAGCAGTCTTCTCTCTTGAGATTTGTTCTGTCCTGATGTATCGTAGAGTCCAGATTCTTAACACAACTTGCTTCTGGTTACCTGATAATATTGACAAAATCATAATATTTTAAGAGCTGGTCTGAGTTCTTACCTCATTCCTTGAAAAAATAAAAAAGATAACAAAATATAGGAATAGTAAAATGGAGAATTGTAGAAAGACAGATGCTAATACATTGTTGGTAGAGCTGTGAATTGATCAACCATTCTGGAAAACAAATCTGAATTTCATTTTAAAAAATAGTGACTAAAATATTCATTACTATTGACTTAGAGATACCACTGCTTATATGTTTATATAGATATAGATATATGTGTATATGTATGTATATTTACATGTATATATGTATATATATATACTAAAAAGAGAGAAAGTTTCCATATATACCAAAATATTCACAACATTTTTTTGTATTAGCAAAGAATTAAAATAAATTAGATGCAAATCAGTTGGGAAAATGTTTAAAGTTACATCACAGTATTATAATGTGCCATAATAATAAAAAATGAGGAATATGAAAAACCAAGAGAAACATAGGAAGTCTTTCATGAAATGATGCAGAATAAAGGAAGAAGAACTTGGAAAATAATACACATAGTAACTAAAAAAAAAGAAAATGTAAAGGACAGAGATAAAAATAAATTTTCCACTGTGCAATAATAATTATAAAACTTAGCCTTCCTTAAAGAAAAATTGAGAAAATGAATTTCCCTACTTTCTTTGCAGAAGTGAGGAAGTATAGGTATAGAATGTTACATATATTGTCAGAGTCAGTTGATATATTGGTTAGTTTGGCTGAACTGCTTTTTCTCCCTTTTTTTATTCTTTGTTATAAGAGATGATTCTTTATTTAGGGAAGGGGAAGGGATATATTTCAAAACGATGGCAATGTGAAAACAAAAGATAAAAAAATCAATAAGCATTTTATTAACTCTGCCCAGTCCCTTCAGCCAATCCTCATGGCATGGACTTAAGTCCCTTCATCATCCTAGTGGCCTTCATTTGGATACTTTCCAGTTTATCAATATCCTTCTAAAATAGTGGTGCCCAGAACTGAACACAATACTTCAGATGAGGTCTCACAAGGGCAAAGTACAGTGGAAATATCAGCTCCTTATTCCTGGAAACTATGTGTCTGTTAATGCAGCCCAAGAACCCATTAGCTTTTTTGAATGTCACATCACATTGCCATCTTATATTCAGCTTTCAGTCCTATAAAAATTCAAGATCTTTCCTTCCCAACAAACTGCTCCCTAACCATGTCTCCCCATCTCATAATGGTAATGTTCATTTTTTTTTAATCCAATGAAAGACCTTACATTTATCCTTACCAATTTTCACCTTATTAGATTTAACCCAATGTCCTAATTGGTCAAGTTCTTTTTTAATTTTGACCACCTAATCTAGGGTGTTAGAACATTCCTAATAGCTTAGTGTCATCTATAAATTGAATAAGAATGGCATCTTTGCCTTTATCCAAATGACTCATAAAATGTTAAACAGTACAAGATGTAGTTCAGTTCCCTGAGACACTTCACCAGAGACCTCCTGTCAGGTTAATGTTGAACTGTTACCAACTATTCTTTGAGTCATGTCAGTCATAACAGTTCGAAATCCACATAATTATACTTCCACATGAAATAGTTGGGAGTCCATCTACCAAGATACACAGGACCTATGCTGATGTAACTACAGAACACTATATACAAAATATAAAAAAACACTACATACAAAACTCAAGACAGAACTAAATAATAGATAAGACGTTATTTTCTCATGGTTAATCCATCCCAATTCCAATCTATTCTTTGCTAATACAAAAAAATGTTTTGAATATTTTGGTGTATGTGGAATCTCTATATAGAGGCAGTGGCATCTCTAAGCCAATAGTAATGGATATTTTAGTCACTTGTTTTTAGAAAAACTCAGATTTCTGTTTCCAGAATGGGTTGATCAATTCACAGCACTACCAACAATACATTAATATCTGTCTTTCTACAACTCTCCATTTTACTGTTCCCATATTTTGTTTATCTTTTTCATTTTTTTCAAGGGATGACATATGAAAAATGACAATACAACCCAAATTAGTTTGTTTATTCGGTGTTTTAGCAGTCAAACCATCAACAGGTCATCTTAGAGAGCTAGAAAAGATTATAACAAAATTTGTCTGGGGGAACATAAAGTTAAAGTTAAGACTCTCTAAGGGAAATAATGAAAAGAAGTGGGAAGGAACAGGACCTAGCAGTACAGGACCTTAAACTAGATTAGAAAGTAACCATCGCCAAAACTGTTTGGTACTAATTTAAAAATAAAAAAAATGGATCATTGGAACAGATTAGGTACACAACATCAATAATAAGTTAACATAGTAACAGAACATTCAATAACACAATGACAACAATCATGGGATAAAGACTTACTATTATTTGAAAAAAAAACTGCTGGGAAAATGGGAAAGTAGTTTAGCAGAAATTAGGCATAAACCAGCATTTCACACCGTATAAAACAATAAGTTCCAAATAGATACGTGAGGTAAATATTAAAAGGTCATATTATAAATAAATTAGAGAAGCAAGGGCAAAGTTGTCTTTTGCATGTTTGGATATAAGAAGAGCTCTCAATGAAACAAGAAATGGAAAAGATTATAGGAGATAAAACTGACAATTTTATTTACAAAAAATTGAAAAAAATTCTGCATAAAGACAATGCATAGAAAATTAAAAGGTAAACAGTTAAATAGGTGAAAAATCTTTCAGCAAGTTTTCCTACTAAAAGTCCTATAGCTAAGAAATATATGAAATTTATTCAAATACATTTTAAAAAGAATCATTTTCCAATAGATAAATAGTCAAAAGATACGAACAGGCAGAAAATAGAGGAAAATGGAGGAAATTTGTACTATAGACACCCATATAATTTTTTTTCCAAATCACTAATAAGATAAATACAAATTAAAGTAACTCTAAGGTTTCATCTTATACCCATCATATTATTTTTTTCAAAAAGGAAGGAAGGAAGGAAGGGAGGAAGGAAGGAAGGAAGGAAGGAAAGAAGGAAGGAAGGAAGGAAGGAAGGAAGGAAAGAAAGAAGAAGGGATGGACAGAGGGAGGGAGGGAGAGAAAGAAAGAAAAGAAAGAAAGAAAGAAAGAAAGAAAGAAAGAAAGAAAGAAAGAAAGAAAGAAAGAAAGAAAGAAAGAAAGAAAGAAAGAAAGAAAGAAAGAAAGGAGGAAGGAAAGGAAGAAAGGAAGGAAAATACAGAAAATTATAGTCGAAGGGGATGTGAGAGAAAAGGTATTCTAAGGCAATTGGTAGAGAGATAGGTTCAGTCACTTTGGAAAAGAATGTGGAACTATAGCCAAAAAGTCACTAAAGTCACAAGCACATGCTTTGACCCAGAAATATTACTCCTATACCTATTCCCTTGAGAACAAACAAAGAAGAAAAGGAACCCATAAATGGAAAAATACATACAGCAACTCTTTTTGGCCCAGTAAAGAAGAGGAAATTAAGCAGGTGCCTATCATTTGGTGAATGACTGAACAATATATGAATACAGTGGAAAATTATTACACTGTAAGAAATGAAAAAGGGAAAGGTTTCAGAAACACCTGGGAAGATGTATGAGCTAATGTAGAGTGAAGTTGCAGAATGAGGAGAAAAATGTATACTGTAACAACAGAATTATAGAGAAAAAACTTTGGAAGACTTAAGAATGCTGATCAATTCAGTGATCAACTATGACACCACCAGACAATTGCAGGAGCATGTTATCCACTTCCAGCCAGAGGCATGATAGACTCAAGGTACAATATCAGATTTTTCAGATATAACAAACACATGGATTTGTTTGGTTTTGCTTTTTAAAAAAAACTGTACTTATTTGTTAGTAGGTTTTTTTTCTTTTTCTCTATCTGATTTCTAATTTGGAGACTACAGACATGCAGTTCTCCCCCTTACAGTTCATCTTTCATAGTCTTTTGTCACCATCTTTTCTCATATCTAACTCTAGCTTATTCTAAGTCTATATCATCATCGTTCTCTGTCCCATTTGGCCCAACACTTTCCAGGAACTTTCTGAAACTTTCTGGTGGTACAGTGGATAGAACACAGGGCCTGAGTCAGGAAAATCTAATTCAAATCCAGTATCAAACACTTTCTAACTGTATGCTCCTGAGAAAATCACTTAACCTCTGCCTGTTTCTTCAAGTCTAAAATGGTGATCATAATACCAAGTACCTCGCAAGGTCGTTGTGAGAATTGAATGAGATAATATTTATCCTGGCAAGGAGTTACTTTATTTTATTTATTTCTCTTCCCTTTTCCCTTTTTCTCCATTGTAACCAATTACTATTCTGTCAGTACTTGGTGACAGTTGAAGAGCTAGCAATAGTAAAACTCCCCAAAAGAAAACAAATATAGTTACTGAAACATTTTCTAATGCACAGTTGAGAATCAAAGTAGGATAGCTTTGATAACAGTGGACTGAATTTGTTATATACTTTTTAAAACTGTGATACGTAATACGAGATTTGTCACTTCTACTATGTGTATAGATGTGCTCAAATATTCTAATGTCAGAATAAACAAAATGCATAAAGAAACAAATAAAAATTATATGATTTAGCCCATATCTTTCCAACTTTTCCATAAGGATAGCATGTGATTTTTTTTAATCAAGTGGTCTGCAAAAATCCATCATATTCTTTACTAAAATTTAGGTAAAATATCTTCAGCTTTCCCCTGATATACCAGTTTAAAAAGTCTGACAAAAAAAAATAAAGTATGGCTAGTCTAATATGACTTGTTCTTGATAAAGCCATATTGGCTCATTGTTATCACTACTTTCTTTAAGACAGGTTTGTTAACCTTCTATTTTTGTAATAATCCATTCTAAAATTGTCTCTAGAATCAAACTCTTTGGCCTATTGTTTGTAGACCCTATTCTTTTTTTATTCTTTTACCCTATTCTTTTTATTTTTTACCCTATTCTTTAAAAAGAAAAAAGACATTTGATTTTTCCTTTCCTATGGTACTTCTCTCTTCCATGATCTTTCAACCATCATTGACAATGACAATTCAATATCCAAAGATGCCGTTCATCTTCACCTTGTGACTTGAATTCATTAAGGGCTTCAAGGGCTTTAACAACTGACTGTTAATCATTTTAATTGTGTCATTTCCAATTCAAAGGTCACTCCCCTTACTACAGGAAACCAAAAGAAAATAAGAATCCATTAAGTCTGTTTTCTTTCTGTTGCTAGTTACCATCCAATCCCTCTTGAATAGAAAATGTATTTCTTCCTTTCTTGAGAAATTCAGTACCTCATTCATAGTATTGATTTTTATCAATACCTGCTGTCATACATGGAGCCTTCAAGATGCTCCTTAATATTCTCTTGAATTTCTGGGACTCCCACTTTATCACCTCCTTAATTCCTGTAACCTACATTTTCACTCCAATTCAGCCACCAACTGGGAAAGACAAACCCAGAATATACTACCTTCTTATTCGTGTACTATGAAATTCCTTTCTTCAATAATAATACCCTATCATATTCCATCTCCCTTTGCCTAGAATATATTCTTCATTCTTCTTTCAAACCCTAGGTTCTTCACGTCTCCCTGTTCTCCTAATTACCCATGCTCTGACTTCAGTTTCCTCTTTTATCAGATTTGCCTTTATTGATCATTTTAACTGTGTTCTGCCAGATTCTATCCCTGAATCCTTTCCCTCTTGTCTTGTCATTCATGCATTCTCAAACTGGTTACCCACCCACACCATCTTCTTGATTCTTACTTTCATGCCACTAAGTGTTAGAGATAGTCACCCATGCAAACCACTACAAATTAATGTCATCTCACCTCCACTAGACCTCTATATAATTGCATGGCCATTTGTCTTCTCCTTCATTGACTCTCTATCACATTCCCTTCAGCAACTGTTTGGAACTTTCTTTTTCTCTTGAAGTTCCTAACACCATTTCCTCCCCTTTCTCCCTAATCAGGTGATAACTTCCCAAAACTCTGGATCACATAAATCTAATTCCTGTGCAAATCACGACATCACCCTCATGCTGTCATTAGTCCTCTTTGAGAGCAAACAACAATTAGGAGACCTCACCAACGAACTGACTTAAGAAAACAAAGGTCATTCATTATAAGCTCCCTCTTCCCAGCTATCCATGCATCAAAATAACTCCCCATTGTCCTCCACTCTCTCCCTTTTTTCTCTAACCATTACGAAAGGAGCCTTTTTGCCAAGGCTATCCGCTCCTTTTATTCCCTTAATGCTATTCCTTTCCCTCTTGGGGAATAGGACCCCATCTCAATTCTTTCATTCACTTTCTTTTTTTAATTTGTTTTAATCATAAACTTAAATGTTGGAACTTAAATAGAAAGTTGGGAGGGAAAGCATGTCATGTGAATAGATAGCAGAACATAAGAGAGGATTCAAAATATATAACAATAAATTTGCATTTCAAGAAAACATACATGATAAATAAATAAATAATACTTCCTTGTGAATTTTCTTTTGTTCTTTCGTTCTCTGCTGTGCACTTCTTTACTCTGTTTTCTTTTTTACCCTCCCCTCAAGGTCCTCCCCAGAAGGCCACAATAAAGTTTAGATATGTTTCTCTAGAGCTATAAATATATGCACACCCTCCTTCACACCCCAGAAGGCTGCAATAGAGTTTAGATATGTTTCTCCATGGCTGTAGATATATACACACACACACACACACACACACACATATGTATACATATATAGACATATACTTTCCCAGACCTATTCTATTGCTTTGTCTTTTATGTATGTGCATATCTCTTGTTTCCGATCCCACCTGCCTCCTCTACCTTACTTTTACCCACTACAACTTTGCCCACCTAAGACTTGCCTACCCCGCTCCAAGGAATCCTCTCCTATTCTACCATAAATCTAAACACTCTTCTATACCCCTATTTACTTATTCCCTCACTTTCCCTTGTCCTCTCCCCAGTCCCTATGCCCCTATCATTTTATTTCTTCTGAATTTAGGAGACTTTTATTCTCTTTTAAATATATATGTATTGTTCCCTCTTAAACCCATGGCTGATTCAAAGTAGGCTACCAGAACTACCAGCCCTGCTCCCCCAACTAATTCCTGTGTATCAATTTTTCCTCTTGTACCTCATTTGTATAAAATAATTACTCTTTTGAGCTGTTCCTAAATGGTTTTATTTTTTAAATTCTTATCATACTCAGGTTTACCCTAATCTTTTTTATGAACTACCCTATTATTAATAAGAATCTTAGACATACATTTTACATATATAAAAAAGTAAATAGTCTGTCCTTATGGATCCCTTATAGTCAGTCTTTGTTAAGTACCTTATATTTCTAATGATTCTTATATGTCGAATTGTCTATTAAGTTCAGGATTTTTTTTAACAGTCTTGAAAGTCTGAGAGTTTGTCAAATGTCCATTTTTTTGGTTGTTGTTGTTGAAGATAATACTTAACTTTGCAGGGTATAACATTTTTAGACAGGATCCCAATTCTTTTGTTCTTCAATATGTTGTGTTTCAAGACCTGCGGTCCTTTAATGTCTCTGTTGCTAGGTCTTGTGTAATTTCAATTATGGCACCATCATATTTAAATTGTTTTAATCTTGATGCTTTTAATATTTTTTTCTTAAGCTGGGAGTTTCAGAATTTGACTATAATATTTTTGAATTTTCCTCACAGAATCTATTTTAAGTGGTAATTGATGGATTTTTTTTTCTGTTTCTACTTTATCCCATTGTTCTAATGCTTCAGGACAGTTTTCTTTAATTGTTTTTTGTATTATTATATCAAGATTCTTTTTTTAATCATAATCATAATCATAACTTTCAGTTAGTTCAATTATTTTTGTATTTTCTCTTCTTGATATATTCTCCAAATCTTATAAATGTTTCACTTTCTCTTCTTTTTTTCATTATTTGCATTTTATTTAATAATTTCTTGATCTCTTGTATTTCACTGGCTTCACTTTGTCCAATTTTAATTTTCAAGTTGTTATTTTCTTCCTTAAGATTCTGGATCTCCTCTTCTAGTTGGTTGACTTTCCTTTTATAACCTCCTTGTTTTTCTTGGATTATTCTTATTGTCTTTTTAGTTTTTCCTCCATCTCTATCATTTTATTTTTAAAGTCTTTTTTTTGGAGGGGGGGAAAGCAGGGTAATTGAGGTTAATTGACTTGCCCAAGGTCACACAGCTACTAAGTGGTAAGTGTCTGAGGTCATATTTGAACTCAGGTCCTCCTGACTCCAGGGCCAGTGATCTATTCACTGAGCCACCTAGCTGCCCCTAAAGTCTTTTTTAAGATCTTCTATAAATTCTTTTCGGTTAGGTGACCATTTGACATTACTCTTTGGTGGTTTCTTTATTTCAATATCCTCCTCTGAAAATGAATCCCAGTCATCTCTATTCCCATAACAGGTTTCTATGGTTGGATTTTTTCTCCTTTACCTATGTATTTTTTGTGGTGATAGCTTAATTATTTGTAGTCACCTCTAGCCCTGGGGTATGAGAAATGGTGCCTCTTGCCCCAGATCTTCTTTCCTCTAGCCCAGTAGTTCTCAACCTGTGGGTTGCCACCCCTTTGGAGCTAAAAACGACCCTTTCCCAGGGGTCACCTATGACCATCAGAAAATACATATTTCTGATGGTCTTAGGAAAGGAGAAACAGCTTGTCTATCCATCTCCAGGGATGTCCTCCCACATGCAGATACGCCCACATACAAGTCATTAAAGGTTCATGGCATTAGGAAGGTTAAGAACCATTGCTCTAGCCTGAAACTAAAGCCAAACTTCCAACCTCCTGTAAGTGCCCACAGTCAGGGGCTTTCTGCCCCACCTCTTCTGAATTCATCCAGTGTGTCCTGGTTCCTTCTCGCCCCTGCTGCTCTTCACTGCACAACGGAATCCACTGTTCCTGGTCAGCAGAGATCTTCCTGGGCTCAAACACCCAATTCCCCTCTCTATGGGGGGGAGGGGAGGGGGGAAGGTTCAGTGGCTGAGGCTGAGGCAGCCTCTGAAACCAATTAATCCCAGGGCTTGTTGCTTATTGTTTAAGAGACTTGCTATTTGCTGTTAAAAGAGAACCTAGCATGGAGTTCTTTACTCTTCACAGGGACCAAAACTCATCCTGGAATTTCTCTCCCAACCTTTTCAAATTGTCTCAGGAGGACCCCAGTTATGCTCCTGTTCTTATTTATCTCCACCCACACTTTGTTTGCCCTAAGGTGCTATTTTAAGTCTTCTGTAGGGGAAAATCTTGGGAGCTTGGAATTTTCTGACCTATTTCATCATCTTCCCAGAATCCTCTCCTTTCATTCTCTTTCAGTCTCAAATTCACCTTATACAGTGACTCCTTCCCCACTATCCACAGAAATAATCAGGGAATGTGCTATTCTTAGACAAACAAAAGCCAAACAAACAAACAAACAAAAAACTTTCCCCATAATCTTCCCAAGCTAAGGTGCAATAACTTTTCTCCCTTTCCTTCATACTTGTTACCTCTATGTCTCCACCTTCAATCCACTTCTCAACCCATTGTAATTTGGCTTCCTACCCCACTAATTGGGCATCTAGGTCGTGCCGTGGATAGAGCACTGAGCTTGGAACCAGAAAGACTCATCTTCATGAGTTCAAATCCAGCCTCAGTTATTTATTGACTATGTGACCCTGAGCAAGATCCTTAACCTTGTTTGGCTCAATTTCTCATCTGTAAAATGAGCAGAAGAGGGACATGGCAAACCATTCCAGTATCTTTGCCAAGAAAACCCAAAATGGATCACAAAGGGTGAGACATAGCGGAATTAACTGAACAATAATAATCTCACTAACTGGCTAAAACTTCCCATTCCAGAGATATCAATAACATCTTAATTTCTAAATCTGATGGTGTTTTTCCAGTCATTCTACTTGACCTATCTGGAGCCTTTGACACATTCAACCATCTTCTCTTCATAAATACCCTCCCGTTTGGGGTCCATGACATTGCTCCCTCTTGGTTCTCTTCCTACCAGTCTGACTTATCCTTTTCAATCCTCTTTGCTAGATTTCCATCTATCTTCTATTCACTAAGTCTAGCTGTCACCAAAAGCTCTCCTCAGCCCTCCCCTCCTTTCTCCAAACACTGTCTCTCAGTGAGCTTCTCAGTTCCTCTTGGGTTCAATTATTATCTCTATGCAGATGCTCCCAAATCTATATATTCAGCCTTAATCTGTCTCCTTCTTCTCCAGTCCCACATCACTGATTGCTGCTGCGTAACTCCATCTGGATGTCCTATCAACATCTTGAGCTCAACATGTTCAAAACAAAACACATTATCTTCCCATCTAAACATGCTCCTCCTTGTAACTACTCTATTCCTGTTGAGGGTACAACCAGGATTCCAGTCACTTGGGTTCACAACCTTGGAATCAACCTTGAGTCTTTCTTCCCTCACCTCCCACATGCAGTGATTTGTCAAGTTCTGTAAAATCTCAAAACACTTCCTGGTATCTAGCCCCTTTTTTTTTATCACATGGCTACCTCCCCTCATGTTTCTCTTAATTACCTGAAACAATAGCACCACCTTCATTTTTGCCTTCATTGCCTGTCACCTAGACTCTTGCACAGCCTCCTAATTGGTCTCTCTGCTTCCTGTCTCTCTTCTCTTAACTATTCTTTACATAGCTGCTTAATAAATTTTTCTGAGATATATTTCTGACCGTGTCATTCCCCCGTTCAAAAATCTTCAGTAGGGTTTTTGCCTCTGGAATAAAATGCAAAACCCTGAGCCAACAAATAAAGTCCTCCACAACCCATGAGGTAGTAGAATGGGCACAGTGCCTAGAATCAGGATATCTGGGTCCAAATACCCTGCCCTGGTAATTTCAGTGATTTTGGACACATCATTTATCCTGGGCCCGTTTCCTCATCTGTTAAGTGAGATGCTTGGACAAGATGACCTCTGATTGCCCTTCCAAATTTAAATCTATGAGCTGGCTTCCATCTGCCTCTCCAGACTTATTTCATAACCAATTCTATGTTACAGCCATACTGGTTTACTGACTTTTCCTCCAATTTCACGTTCAAACACTTCTCTCTCTGCTTTCAACAGACCATCCTCAATGGCTGAGATCCTTCTTCACATTTGTCTCTTAGACCAGTCTTCAGTCCTCAGCTAAAATGACCCCCCTCCCACATGAAGCCTTTCCTGATCATCCCATTTATGACTTTCGTTCACTTTAAATTATTTTAGATTTATTTATTTATATATTGGATGGCAGACTCCATAGAATTTAAGTACTTTGGGGGTAAGGAATGTTTCCATGTTCATCACTGAATTGAATCAAAGTGGAGGTAGAAGCTCAAGGACCCCTCCAAATGTAGAGGAAAGACTTTAGACCATTAGCCTTGAGGGTGCTGTAGGGCTGTCCTCTCCTATTAATCTTCTCTGGAGAATAAGCAGCAAAAATCTTACTTCGATAAGCTCAAAGCATATCAGTGACAGCAGAGTTTGGCTACATTTCTGAAACTCAGAAACAGTTATGCCCTGAAGATGCATATAGAACTGAACTGACTCCAATAAGGATAAAGTCACCTCTTATCCACCGAAAAGGTAAAGAGCCCAGGGCTGCATCAAGCTGTCAGTAACTCCCACAGGGAGCATTTGTCATGGGCAAGTCAACAGCTGATGTCCAACACAACTTGAACCAAAGGTGACAACTCCATTTAATATACCCCCAGGAGCTGGAATTGTGGGCAAAGGCTCCCAGACCTTTCTTATTCCCTGAGCCCTGGAGACACTTCAGAGACCTTTTGTTCTAAGAAACTGTTATCTGTATAAAGAAAATACAATTTTCTTCCTTTTTGGCTTCTATGCAATCAGATTTGGTCTGCCTTTCTGGGAAAGATAATCAGAGAGGGACCATAGAGATTATCTAGCCTAACTCCCTCATTTTATGGGTTGGGAAACTAAATGTTGGAATGACTTTTTCAAGGTCTCACTGGTTCCTCTCAGCAGTTGACCTGAGATTTGTTTGAACCCCGGTTCTCTGACTTCAAATCCACTATTCTTTCCACTGTACCACACTGCTACCTAGTGTTCTGAGGTCCTGTTTGGATCCCACAAGTACTATGATATGCCCAAATGGCATCCAGAAAAATTACACCCAGGTGTCTATATGACAGGTGACTGCACATGTTTTCTCTCAATTCTTTATTTTCTATAAAATAGAAGAAAGATAATCAGAAAATGTTGGAGTTAGAAAAGATCTTAGCAGTCTTCTTATTCAAACACCTCATTTTCCAGAATTAAGACTTAGAGGTAAAGTCATGTGCCCAAAGCTACATATCAAATTAATGTCAAAGCTGAGAACATAGAACTCAGAGTCCAAGATTTTTAGCCTCTTTTTCTACTTCTTTTAAACAGTATTCCTTTCAACATGCTTCTCCTAGGAACAAAAATATTTCCTTAGGCATGCATTCAGCTATCCCCATGATTAAGGGCTCCATGAAGATTTATGTAATACACTTATTGCCAATTGAATAAAGTGCTCCTAATTTGGGAATAAGAAGGAGCCAGTAGAAACATTTATTAGGTTTTTCCTATGTTCATGGCACTGGTGATTCATTCAAGGTCTCCCCACTGCATCTGGGGCCATCTCCAGTCATCTTAACCTACTGGACTCAGTTGACCCTGGAGGAGCTAGTGAGGCACAGTTCTGCCTCATTTAAATCAAATTCACTTGCAAGTCAAGACATCATCCTCCTGACGTCATTGGTCCTCTTCAAGAATAAAGGACAAACTACAACCTGTGAGTTGTCGTAGTTGCCACACTTGGAACCCAAGTGGTCAGTTCCACTTAGGCAATGCTCCTTCCTTCCTTCCTTCCTTCCTTCCTTCCTTCCTTCCTTCCTTCCTTTCTTCCTTCCTTCCTTCTTTCCTTCCCTCCTCTCTCCCTTGTCCCCCTCTGTCCACATGGGGAATCATAACCTTACATATCAGCGCTCTGTACAAAGGAATATAAATTTTGATCATTGAAACCTCACCAGCTATCTTGGAATTTATGGACTAGATTTTTTTTCCTCTTTCCTACCTATTTATTCTACCATTAAAAAAAAGAAAAAACAACTGGGACAATTAACTCTTTTGTCTCATGTAGTTTCATTTGTGATTTCTTGAAATAGAAGACTGGAAAACCAGGCTTTGATAAAACCCATTGGGATTCAAATAGAGCTACTTGATCATGCTTTAAACCCCAATCACTCTGGCTTTCATTAGTTGACCAATAATTGGTTCCACTCCAAGTCTCACTTGGTCATTGTTGTGTTTTGATGACTCAGAGTGAGTGTAAATAGCAATTGTCTCTGGCCAGAAACCCAGAAGGTCTTCCCCTCCCAGTTTGATTTTTTTTTTGAGTTGGCGAATTAGGCCATCTTTTGTCTCATTTCTTACCTAGTCTTAAATCACTAGATGGGTGCTGCCTCAGACAAACTGAGACCTGAGAAAGACCTTAGCTTTAAAAGGCCAAGGTTTCCCACTGCATCTGAGATCATCTCCAGGCATCCTGATCTATGTCTTACTGCTGGACTCAGATGACTCTGGTGGAGAGAGTGAGGCTGATGACTTTACACAGTTTTGCCTCGCTTAAGGCCAGATTTGAACACAGTTTTGCCTCACTTTGATTCACTTGCAAGTCAACACCTTCCTGATATCATTGATGCTCTTTGAGAACAAAGGAAAAACACCAAACAAATCAAAAGTTAGAAGGATTTACATTCTAATAGAAATGAATGAATGTGGGAGGAAAGATAAATTCAGGGAAGGCAGGCAGGCAGGCAGGCAGGCAGGCAGGAAGGCAGGCAGGCAGGCAGGAAGGCAGGCAGGCAGGCAGGAAGGAAGGAAGGAAGGAAGGAAGGAAGGAAGGAAGGAAGGAAGGAAGGAAGGAAGGAAGGAAGGGAGGGAGGGAGGGAGGAAGAAAGGAAGGGTAGAAAGAAAGAAGGAAGGGAGGGAGGGAGGGAGGGAGGGAAGAAGGGGCATGTATTAAGACATCTTTTGCTGGGACACTGCTAAATGCTAGGAATATGAATATAAAAAGGAAGACAGTCCTAGCCCTCAAGTAACTTGTATTATAAGAAGGAAACACAAGAAATATAATGAATGGTGACCTAGGAAAGGCACTTTAGAATGGGAAGTCACTGGGATGCTGAGCAGGATCATAGGGCAAACAGTTGCTTTGCCCTTGATAACACTGATAATGAGATTTGATTACTGTTCTAGAGGAAGAGGAGACAGCCAAAAATACAAAGGTGTGGTGGCATAAAGATTTTTGTAAAGCAGGAATATCATAGGTATGAATCTACCTAGTTTTGAAGAACTCTCATCACTCTGGACTATTGAGATCCCCAAACTAGTAACACAGGGTTCGTTTATGTAAATAAACATGTATATTTACTGGTTGAAAGATAAATTTAAAAATGAAAGCGTGGCATTTACTCTCTTAAACATTACTGAGGACCTTCCCAAAGAATTTTTGTTTATGTCAGCTTTATCAATCAACATTTTCCATATTAGAAATTAAAATATCTTAGATCTGTTATGAAAATAGTTTTGACCTCAAGGATCCCCTCAAAGAGCCTCAGGGACACCTATCCCTGGATCAAACTTTGAGAATCCTGCCCTAAAGATTACAAGACCTTAGACTTGAACCAAGGTCTCCAGTCAACTCCAAATCAGTGTTCTTTCCACTAAAGGAGGCAGGCTGCCTCCACTTTTGATTCTCTTGTATGACACTCCTATATCACCAGGGCCTCAGTACTGCAGAAAAGGTACTCAATAAATTTTTATGGAATTTAAAAAAGAAGGAAGGAAATAAGCATTTATTATTCACCTATTAAGTTCCAGGTATTATGCTGGATCCTCACAACAATCCTAGGAGATGAGTGCTAGGTGGTGCAGTGGATAGAGCACCAGGCTTGGAGTCAGGCAGAAATGAGTTCAAATCTGACCTTAAGACACTTACTAGCTGTGTGACCCTGGGCAAGTCACTTAACTGTTTGCCTCAGTTCCTCATCTGTAAAATAACATGGAGAAGAAAATGGAAAACCACTCCAGTATCTTTGCCAAAAAACAAAAATCCCAAATGAAGTCATAAAGAGTTGGACACAACTGAACAGCAAAACTGAGGCAGGAAACGGATAAGTGACTTGCCCAGAGTCACACAGCTAGCAAATTTTGAAGTCAAATTTTAACTTAGGTGGTCTTAACTCTGGACTCAGTACTCTACACATTGGATTGATGGAGTGCTAATGGACTTTCCCATGCGGCCCGAGTCCCTGTGTTTATCTGGGGCACCCAGTTGAAAAACCTTTAAACTGCCCTTTCATTGTGGCCCTCTTTGTCTGTACCTGCGCCCGCCTTAGATGCTGTTGGGTCAGGCCCCCTCCCCCCTCCTTAATCTAGGCACCTTTTCTGTTACCCCCAGGTCTGTTACCCACCCAATCACACTGAGCTCTTGGCCACACTATAAAAAAGGTCAGTCTCATCTACCAAACTGCTCATATTCCTTAAGAGTCTGGCCCACTTGTTCAATACAAGCATCACCAATCACACTGGTTCTCAAAAGTCCAGCCTTTGTCTCTGCCTCAAAGAAGGCTTGAGGGGGGCAGAGCCAAGATGGCGGACGTAGAAGCAGCAAAGCACCACAGCTCCCACACAAACACGCTAAAAAACTCATAAAATGGGATGCTAAACAGATTTTCAAGCTCCAAAACTCTCCACAAGACAGAAAGCACATCTGTTGCTACAGGCAGCACAGCAGGCGGGGGCTCTTCTCAGCAGTCTGGGACCCGAGGCCGAAACCCAGCTGGCTCAGGCCCTGGGGCATCGGGCGGGGAACCGCGGCTATAGGAGAGCAGATCAGCTGCACTGGAGGCAGAGTTACCACATTTATCAGGCCAGAAGAAAAAAAGGCTAAGAGAAAGGTCAGTGGATTTTGCTAACTGAGGAGGAGAAGAGCGGTCCGGCCAAACTGCTCCCAGGGCAAGGAGGCAGCGGGAGGCAGCTGTTGCAGCAGGAACGGCTCAGAGCCGCAGCGGCCTCCACTGGGCTGCTTC
>CM053599.1:132154763-132176788 GCA_028646575.1 Pseudocheirus occidentalis | reverse complement strand
GGAATGGGGGGGGGATGATGGAGGGGAGGGCAGGTTGGAAGGAGGGCTGCTGGAAGCACACATTTCTGTAAAGGGACAGGGACAAATCAGAGCATAGAACAAGTGGGGGGCAGGATAGGAAGAAGAGAAATACAGTCAGTTTTTCACAATATGACCATTGTGGAGATGTTCTGCGTAACTACACATGTAAGACTTGTATTGAATTGCTTGCCTTTCCAGTGGTGGTGGGTGACAAGGGAGGAAGGGAAAGAATCTAAAATTTAAAGTTCTAAAATCAAATGTTAAAAATATATATGTATATGTATATATGTATGTATATATATTGAAAAAAAAAGAAAGTTGAAGGAAGCTTCCAACTTTGGTAGCAGAGCAAGTTATCTTAACTGGAGTCTGTGAACTCATTAATAAAAACATACACATATATATTGGCAACCATATCTCAGTACAATTGTTTTTCTTTGTAACACTATGTGTCTGATTTTTATCAATTTAAAACATAGTTCTAAGAAGGCTATACCTTCTCCTAGGTTTCATCCGACAGCCAAAGGAGTCTATGACATTAAAAAAAAAAATTAGGAAACCCTGGGTTAATGATGAACTATTTCAGTAATTTGGATATTAATAACATCATCAACAAGAAAAATAATGTCAATAATAATAAATGCTTATATATCTAATATGTTCCAGGCATTGTGCTACTTCCACAAATAATTATTTCATTTGGTCACCCAACAATCCTACTATTATCCCCATTTTACAGATGTACAAAGTGAGGCAAACAGAGATTAAATGACTCTCCCAGGATTACATAGCTAGAAAGAGTCTGAGGTCATATTTGAATTCAGGTCTACGCTACTCCGTGAGGCAGCTAGGTGATTCAGTGGATAGAGCACTGGCCCTGGAGGCAGGAAGAGCTAGAGTTCAAATCTGGTCTCAGACAGACTCTGGGCAAATCACTTAACCTCTGTTTGCCTTTATCCAGTGGAGAAGAAAATGACAAACCCTCCAGTATTTTTGCCAAGAAAACCCCATTATGGTCCATAGGGTCATGAAGTGTTGGACATGATTGAAAAACAAGGACTCCCTTACTTCAATCCCAGTGTTTCCACTGTGCTACCTAGATGCACTGTCTTAGGCAAGAGACTTCTCATCTTGGTTCTATTTCCTCAAGCCTATATTTCCAGAGTTCCTTGCTCTCACATCTCCTGGAAGACACCTGGTCACCATGTATAATAAAGTCCCATAAAACCCCACCCTCCCCAGGCCAGGAGAAAGAATAATCACTATCATTGCTCCTGTCAATTTCACCTCCTTCCTCTGTCACCAACACTCAATTAACCTCTCCTCTTTTGAGGTTTTCTCCATCTGCCTATGTCACCAGGTCAAGATCTTTTGTGCTGTTATCCACTAGACTCAAGGACATTCTCTGTTCATTCTCAAAAAGTTCAATACCAATTTCAAAGTCTTTCTTTCCAATCTTAACAAATTAGTAATTGGCCTTCCAGTGATAAAACCTTCTAAATTCCCAGGACCACCATTTTCCCACCCTTAACCACTGACAAGTATAACTTAGATCTCACCATCACTCACTTACCTCCATGATCTTGGCTACTCAATAAATAGTGACAGGCTAACTCACTATAGCATGAAATCACAGAATCTTAAGAATTAGAGAAGTCCCAAAAGTCATCTGCTCTAACCCCCACACCTGAAGCATGAATCACTTCTACAGTGTCTTTAAGTGATCACCCAGCTTCTGTTTGAATACCTTCTGTGATGGAGAGCTCACTATGTTATGGGGGTGGGGGGTGGAGATGTGTTCATTTTCAGACCCGGTTGTTAAAAAGGTTTTCCTTATATTAAGCTGAGATTTCTGAATCTCCAGTTTAACTTCAACCTTGTTGGTTCTGGTTCCACCCTACAGAGTCACACAGAGCTTGTCTAATCCTTTGTTATTGTTTTTATATGCGACCAAATATTTTTGTTTGGTAGTTTGCAAACTATCAAATCTCCCTTCAAATATTTGAAGACAACTTTTTCATATTCCACTCCCCATTCCCTCCAAAAGCCTTCTCTTCTTTTCACAGCCCCTATAATGTAGCCCTATTTCCCATGGCATTGGGAAAATGTAATAGAGAGTCAGAGAAGAAAACATTTTCAGCATTTCCCTACCTTTGCCTGAAGGAGAGAGCAAAACCCAAAATTCTTTTTTTGGGGGGAAATCATCAAAGTCCTGACATAATATATTTGGTGTCTCTATCCTAATAAATAGCTTGAAATATAGCAAAGGGGTTGAGATAGTTGCTTCAAGCCAGAATAAATATAAGGAAATATAGAGTGGCCAGGCTCATTTCTATGTATGGCTTGAGGAATCAAGAGCATTCCTGTTGAGCAGTAGTTCTGAGGAAATTGCCAAAAGGTGTTAATTTACTGAGCTTCTGTGACAGGGACTTGCAATACCCCCATGGCTCACACAAACACCCACCTGGATGTTTTGCTTTTCTACATCTTAGGTGGGCTCCCCTTGCTACTGGTTCCTACAGTGGCTCAGCAGGACAGATTGTGTGCAAAATGCCAACAGAATAGAGTTTCCATGCAGTAGTACAGAGGGGGAAAAATTGCCTTCTCTGGTTACCCATTACAACCTCTGGCAAGCTTAGTAGCCATACCCTGTGTTAACGTGCCTAATCAGGTGTTGCTGGACTTGAATCTCATCAAATTTTGGCAATTTCTTTCTTATACACTTACCCCAGTGTTTGCCCCTTATCACCACTCAAACTCTTTGAGGGCAGGGTTGATGTTCCTTTGTGCCCAGGTCCAACAATCAGTATGTCTTAGTGGAAAGAACACTGGATTGGAAGACCCAGGTAGGTTGATTTCCAATGCTAAGTCTATCTTGGACAAGTCAGAATGACAGAACAGGTGGAGTACTAGATTTGGAGTTACAAGGCCTCAAAATCTTTGGGCAAGACACAGCTCTCTGGGCCTTAGTAAAAGGATGAAGTTGGACTAGATAACTTCTAGATAAGTTCTCTACAAGCCATCTATGATCCTATGAGTCCAAGAAAAAACCTTAAAACAAAAACTATGTGTTTTAATCTACAAAACAAGAACCCAATTCACTCTAAGTAAAGAAAGGACACAGAAAACATTCACAAAGACTCAGGGCAGATTTCTAAAATACCAGGAAAGGAAAATATTTGAAAATCCAGCTGGAGGAAACACATCTTTCCACTAAACTTAGATGCAGAATTGTCTTGTTCAGGGGCTATTATGAGAGTGACATTTCATTCTTTTATGGAATGTATCTGGAGCTGTATGATCCCAACCTGGAATTAGCTGTAGTCCCCAGCAAGCAAAATTCAGTCACAGAGCACATGTTGTACATTGAAAGAACAAGTCGCCATGACCTACTTGTAATGTATTACGACCTGGCTGGGTGCTGCCTTTCTCCTTGGCAGGTTCCCTGGCCATCTACTTTCTTGCTTTGTTCCAAGCTGGAAAACCCTAGACTAAGGCACTTTTCTCACAACAATCAAGCCTCTTCTTGCCCTCACTCCCACTTCTGCCAAGGGAGAACTTGATCGAAAAAGAATGGAGCCAGTGCCTACCACCCAGCCCCATTCTCTCCAATTCTGGAAGAATTGGGTCAGCCTTTCTCTGGCTTTGATCACCAGCAACATATTCACACTATGACTGGTTTTTCTTAATTAGTTCAGCACTTCTGCCGACTGCTCTTAGAAAGGTAACTGTCTGTATCCATCCTGGGTGGGCCTATGGGGAGCAGTTTCACACCTGGTGGTCTTGCAGACTGGACACTTTTAAAGTGGAAGGCTTTATGCTTAGTCTGGAAGAATTGCCTGGAACATACAGCTGACAACCAAAACAAATGAGTGAGCTGTTCAGACAGTGAGTCTATGGATTCTTCTTGCTTTGTCTTTCAGCAGGATTCATAAAAGATATCCATCCTCCTGCTATGCTCATTCACAGGACTCGACAAAATGGAATCGCACAGACACCAGGATGTGAATAAACATCACTGTTGATTATAGAAAGAGTGGAACGAATATTGGAACTTGGGATTAGAGGATTTGACTTCTAGTCCCAGCTCTCCTATTAAAAAAAATATTACCTGTATCACTTTGGGCAAGTCCCTTAACCAATCTGGGTGAAGTTTAGTTTCCTTATCTGCAATATGAAGAAGACATACTAGGTGACCTCTACATAAACCTTTTTTAAATCTAAAAATCTTCTAATCCTATGATACTCTTGTTTCTTAGAATTTATAACTTTTTTTCAAAGCTCAGCTTATACACCACCTTATACCTTAAACGAAGCCTTTGCCTTGGTGCCTCCCTCCCTAAAAGATAACCTTTCCTTTTCCTTTATGAGTATGCATGTACACACACACACACACACACACGCACACACACACTCCACATTACATACATCCCAGCCTCCACAATTTTAATTGAGCTTTTCCCTTAATCCTGGTATACCCTCTCTCTTCATCACCTCCCTCTGCATCCATTCTTTAAGAGCTAGTCCAAGTACCACCACCTCTGCCAAGTACTACTTAGCCCTCAATAAAGTTTTCCTTCCTTCATTCATTTCCTTCATTGCTCCAGAGAGCACTCACACAATTGAACACCTGGTTATAATGCACTGTGTTTTTCTCTAATCATTGTCTTCTTACTCAATGGAATTATAAACTTTTCAAAAGCAGGGACCAATTCTGTTGATCTAGCACCCTATTAGGTCCTAATAAGTGCACAATAAATATTTGTTGGTTGATTAATTAAATCAACTAGGAAGGTACAGACCAGTTTTGAGTACTATAGACTGAATCAGAGGAAAAGCAAAAGCTTTGCCCATTTGCCCATATTTGTGTAGGGAAGCCCAAGGTATGTTTAACGATAAAGTTAATTAAGGCCATCCAAGCAGCCCATTTTACCTATTTTGCACAGAGTCCCTGGGTTACTCTAAGCCTGAGTCTCCCTGGTCAAGTGGAACCAAAAGTAAAAACAAACAAACAAACGAGATAACCAATAGCAACTCCTTGGATGGTTCAGGCTAGAAACACTCCTTAGCATCCATTCCCACTGGCCCCATTACCACCCACCACCAATTTGCATTCTGGGTCCTCAACAAATGCCAGGTCAAAACAAACCAGTCTCACAGCCAGCAATGATGAACCTGAAATTCACTCCAAATGGCAGAGCTGTGGGTATTCCAGAGTAAAGATGACCTTGGCTGGGGCACTGAGCATTTCAAGGTGAATAATCGGCAACATGAAAGGATAAAGTTCCTTTCTTCCTTGTGAATAACCAGATGAAACATTTTCACCTTTCTAATTTTTCTCTTCCCAGTTTCTGATTTCCTGTGGTTCTCTTTTACACTTCTTCTACAACTGTGCAGTCATGCTTCAATATTTGAGAGAAATCATGTCATAACTGTGTAAGGTCAAGATTGTGCACCTGTTTGAATCCTCTGGAGCCACCACTGAAAGAGCCTTGCCAAGGTTTTCTCAGTATCACAAAGTCTGTAGGTTATAGGAATTCCCAGAGCCTAACACAACATTTCAAGTTGTTTTGGGGGTGAAGGGTCTTCCTGAGATGAAGGAAATTTCTACATAGGCAAAATGTCATATATTTAAGTGAAAAATGATTTTTACACATCATCTAAAGCCAGTCCTTTTGCTCTTACCTGATTAACTCTCTAAGCCCCTCTTTTCACCATTCCCCCACTCCTTCCCTTCCCCCCTCCAGCATCTATGCCAAACTTTCTTTTCTCTCCTTAAAAAGAAAAAAAAAAGTCCCTGGTCTATAAGCTCAGCAGAGGATCTTGCCAAATATTTAACTTTTTTTTTTAAGAGGCCATTCATTGTGAACTCACTTTTCTCCCCAACTCTTCATTTCAATGACAACCCTGAATCTTTATGTCTGTGTTTCAACCTAAAGAAAGAGGTGACCCTCCCCACAAATGCCAACTCTTCTATTTCTGCCCTTGATCATATCCTCTCCTGATTCCTGTGGTACATTTCCCCTTCAATCATCTCTCCTAATTCCCTAATTTATCTCTTAGCTCCTTCCTTACTGCTTATAAACATGCCTAAATCTCTTCCATCCTTAAAAAAAAATACCTAACTAAAAAAACAACCAAAAATAAATGTTCAATATCCTGCCATCCCCTCAAACCATTTCCTCGACCTCTTCTTCCCTTGTACAACCAAATTCCTTGGAGAAAATGGAGAAGATACCTCCACTCTTTATCTTCTCAACTCCCACCTATTTTTCAACCTCTTAAAATCAGGCTGCTGCTCTCACCTCCTCACTCAAATGCAATTGCTCTCCAATGATGTTTAATTGCCAAATGTAATAACCATTCCTCAGTCCTTTTTGTTTTTCGGCAGCACATGATGCTGTTAACCACCCTTTTCCTCCCAGATACTCTCTCCTTCCCTGAATTTTCAAGACAGTACTCTTTCCTGATTCTCCTCTTGTAATGGGGAACGAGTATGTTAACATAGAATGAGTAACTCTATTTTGTTTTAAGCCTCTATTTTGTGACTAAGTAGTTTGTTATGGAAGCTGTTTGTTGTTGTTTTTTTTCTGTAATAGGATAAGCATTGGAGTGATAGAGTTGAGCAATCATACAACTATCTCTCAAATTTAGTAAACAGCTATTAATGAGGTGTGTGTGTCCCCATATTTGTTAAACAATTACTAAAGAGGTATGTTTCCCTCCTACTCAAATCTGGAAAACAACCAAAAAATACTTGTTAAAGATGTTATTTGATTGATAGTTTCTTTTCATCATAAACTTAGGTAATCAATCACCAAGAAGAATTTAAATGTAGTTTATAAAAATCCTTAGCCAAACCCATAAAACTCACTGGAAGTCTCAGCCACCAATCAGCTCCTGCGTCCCACCTAAGATGTACCTCTGCATTCTCCACACTTGGAAATGTAAGTGTCACATGCTCACTAAAGAGCAGCTCTGAATGACTGAGACTCACCAGAATTCTATCTTAATAGCAGACAATCAACTAGGTAGAGTTCCTTGTCATGGACTTACCCAGACTTCAGGAATCATGTTAATGGTTTGTTCCCAGAAGGTTTGATGTATTGCTGAATAGTCAATGAAGTTTGGCTGGCATGCATTGATGAATGTAAGTCTTATGAGTGTACCCCCCTAGCAGGACTAATTAGCCCTATTAGGATCATCACTACTAAGCGTACCTAATAGTGCATTGCACTTCCTTACATACCTGGTCACTTTAGTCTCCTTTGTTGGATCATTGTTCACACTCCATTTCACTTTAAATATGTGGGTATACCCAAGTTATAAATATATGAGAGACCAAGCAAGAAAGCAAAGGGCCTTGGGACCTTGTCTCCTCTGAAGCCGTATGATCCCTCCAAGAAACAGGCTTTGATCCTTTCATTTTTTATTCTGTTGTTGTTGTTTGCTGTTAGTTGTTAGAGGGAGTGCAAGCTCTACAAAGGTCAAAAGAATGAGGGATCCAGAAGTGTAGACTGGGTTTCACAACTAGCCAGGAATTCTTGCCTGGAGGAGTAATCTTCAGGAGTAACCTTTGGGATCCAGCCCAGCAGGACTCATCCTGCAGTCATGACTAGGTACAGACATGAACTGCTAATACTATGTAGAGTTGAACTAAATTTTTAGACTACTCCAACAGAGATTGAAGCAAGGTAGAAGAGAATATGCCCTGGAGACACTGGGGGGAAACTCCAGCTATACACTGGAAACAAATACCCCTTTGTAAAAGCTAATTGGTGTTAGTGGTTAAATGCAACCGTGGTGCTAGTCATTGGATCTTAACAAGGAGGGGGGAACATCACATGGGAACTCAAGAGCTGTAGAGAAAAGCTTCACCACCTCCCTATTACACATTACAACAATAAGTAATCAATCAACATGCATTGATTAAGTCTTTACTATATGCCATGCACTGTGACAACTGTGGACATCCCCCAAGGTTTTGTCCTTCCAAAGGGAAGGTGTGATCTCTACTCTTTTTACACTGTCTCCTTTGATTACCTTGCACTGGTTCCCATGGTTTAATTATCGTTTCTGTGCAGGTGGCTTCCAGAGCTACACATTCAGCCCCAGTTTCTCTCCTAAGCTTCAGGTCCATGTTTCTAAATGTCGATCAGATATTTCACACTGGATGTCCTGGGGAGATTTCAGATGCCACAGAACCAATTTCCCTCTGATGTCACCCTCTTCCAAGCTTCCCTCAATCATCCTTCTAGTCCCCAGATTTGTAACCTCTACATTGGTCTGGACTTCTCCCTTTCCCGTATATCACATTGCAGTTCAGTTGGTATAACTTGCTATTTCTGCCTCCACAACATTTCTCCTATCCAATCTCTCCTCTTTGCTCACACTGCCACCATAGCAGTTATCTTGCCTAGGCACTAGCACTGGTCTTCTATATCTCTTTGCCTAAAATCATTATACCTCCAATCCATCCTTCACAGAGCAACCAAAGGGAAGGTCTGATCATGTCACTTCCCTACTCAGTAAACTCCAGGGATTTTCCATTACATCTAACATCAAGGAACTTACAATCCAATGGGGGAGAAAAGTAAACAAAAATACAAAGCAAGCCATATACAGGATAAATAGGAAATAATAAAGAGGAGACACTGGAATTGAGGAGCTGTGGAAAACTTCCTATGGAAGGTAAGATTTTAATTGTGACTTAAAAATAATCCAGGGAGGGGACAGCTAAGTGGCACAGTGAATTGCGCACTCGCCCTGGAGTCAAGAGTACCTTAGTTCAAATCAAAAGAACTTCAGACACTTAATGTACACACACACACACACACACACACACACACACACACACACACTAGCTTTGTGACCTTGGGCTAGTCACTTAACCCCAAATGCCTTACATTCCCCCCTACAAAAACAAAGAGAAAAAAAAAAACAGCCAGGGAGGGCAATAAAGCAGGAGGGAGAATATTCCAGGCACAGAGGATAGCCAGAAAGAATGGCCACAAAAGAGAGATGGAATGTTTTGTTTGTGGAACAGGAAGCCTGTGTCACTGGATTGTAATGTATGTGTCTAGTAAGGTGTAAGAATACTGAAAAGGTAAAAGGGGGCTACCTTATGTAGGGCTTTGAATGCCAAATGGAGCATTTTTCATTTGATCCTAGAAGCAAGAAGAAGCCACTAGAGTTTATTAAGTTAAGGAGGGGAGGGGATGATTAGGAAAATCACTTTGGTGGTTAATTGAAGGGTGTATTGGAGTGGAAAGAGACTTGAGGCAGACCTATCCAGTAACAGACTATTGCAATAAACCAAGTGTGAGGTATGGAGGGCCTGCACTTAGAGTGGTGGCTGTGTCAGAATAGAGATGGGAATTGCAAAGGTCAAATCAACAGGTTTTAGCAACTGATTGGATATGAGGAGGGTGAGAGATAGTCAGGAATCCAAAATAGCTCCTAGACTGTGAACCTAAGAGATTAGGGGGATGATGTTGCCCTCTACAGTAATAGGGAAGGTGTATGTTTGTTGGTATGGGGGAAAGATTTAGCGGGAAAGATTATTAATTCCATTTCCGTCATATTGAATTTAAGATGTCCACTGGACATGCAGTTTGACATGTCTGAAAGATAGTAGGAGATGTGAGACTGGAGGTCAGCAGAGAATATGGGGCAGGAAAGGTAGGTTTGAGAATCAACAGTCTAGAGATGATAATTAAATCCATAGAAGCTGATGAGATCACTAAGTGAAGTGAAAGTCAAACAAATCCATTATCCTTCTACTGGCTCTTCATCAGTAAAACACTAGATAATGAATTATTTGGCTACTGTAACTCCCAAAGCAAAGAAAATGCTGTTCAGTCCTCTCTACTTTTCACTTTTTCATTGACAGTATTAGTGACAGTAAAGGAGAAAATGTTACTTTTTTAATATATACAATCCATAAACATTAATTTAACTCTTGACATTCTAAAAGTGAGATCTCTGTCCAATGACCAACAAACTGATACAATGTTGTAGGAACTGAGCCATATCAATATTGACCCTATTGCTTTATGTGAAAACAAAAGCCATAAAGGAGCAGCAGATGAACAGAAGAATGGGGTTACAAGTTCTCCTTGAAGAGGTGAATAAAGGAAGTGGCAGAGTTCTTACCTTGGAATATTTATTATGATTAAAAGCAAAATAAACCATAATGACAATAATTGAAGTTTATGTTTCAACATTATAGAGGATGAAGTGTTGAAATTCTAAAAAGAATTTTATAAGACCTTCCAAACCAAGTAAATATGTCTTGATAATTGGTTACTTCAATGAGAAAGTAGGGACAGGGAAACCTAGTGAAAAATATTTTGGAGAACATGGTTTTAGATTAAAAAATGAGAGAGACCAAGGGCTTGCCAATAACCAAGAACTTAGTGAGGAAAAATTTCTTTAAGAAAAGAATGAAAAAGCATTGGGCATGGCAAATACCAACAACATTATAAAAAATGAAATCGATTATGTCTTAATGGATAGAAAATAGCTCATTCCTCAGATAGTAGTCATTTCAGAATCAGCTGCCTGTGTGTAGTTAGAATTTCCAATGGTTCAAAAAAAGGTCAAAATCAACAGCATGTTAGAAAGACAAGGAAGAGATGAAAACATTCAATATATTACCATAGTTCCAAACCGATGGGTTTTTTTTAATTGTCGAGTGAAAAATGCAAAGGAGATCAAAGTAAACTTTGATTATCAACATTTCTTAGGGAATCTTAACTAATATAAAATATTTGCTAAAATAAAGAAATCGAGGGGCAAAACAAATTACTTGGACCTAGCAAATCTATGACTTCTTAGTGGAGCTGAAATATTTGGCAACCAAAGATAATGCTAATTTGTAGTAAAACATTACAGAAGAGGACAGAAATGATTGAGCCTTACAAAATATTGAAAAAGAGTGCAGGGGCAGCTAGGTGGTGCAGTGAATAGAGCACCGGCCCTGGAGTCAGGAGTACCTGAGTTCAAATCCGGCCTCAGACACTTAACACAAAAAAATTAGCCGTGTGACCTTGGGCAAGTCACTTAACCCCAACTGCCCTCCAAAAAGCAAAAAAAAAAAAGAGTGGAAAAGAAAATGAGCCTACAAAAAGCTGTATGTAACACCAACTAAGTTAGAACATCTCAAGAATATTTAGAGATGATGTTGTGCAAAGAGGAATAAATACATGAAAAACAGAATAGATTCAAGAATGATCTATTCTCATTATTAAGGACAAGAAACTACCACATTGAGAATAAACTTACCCATGAAACACAGGAAGGTGGTGACAGAATGGAATGGAAAAGAAAATCCAAAAATTTGTAGCATGGTCCCAAATAATATGAACAATTAACCCTGCAATATAGAGCTTATTATTTGATTTCATAACTGCATATTTCCATTGGGATAGAGCCTATTAACATATTTTACATATAAATACAACTTCAAATAGTACAAGTTCAAATAATGCAACCACTTGATGGGATTCCTTATGTGCACTAAACAGAAACTAGCAATACATGATACATGTGTAAAACGTAAAGACTGACATATTGTTAAAATTAGAAATTGAATTAAAATTTATATGCCTCAGCAAAATAAAAAAAAATCAAGACAAGAGTCATGATTTCTTACAAGAGAACTATAAAAAGAATGTGCTTTAAAAAAACAAACAGGTGGTATAGCTAGGCGGCACAGTGAATAGAACACTGGCCCTGGAATCAGGAGGACCTGAGTTCAAATATGATCTCAAACACTTGATCATACTTACTAGGTATGTGAGCTTGGGCAACTCACTTAATTCCAATTGCTCTGCCTTCCCCCCTCCAAAAAGGCCAAAAAAAAAAAAAAAAGACAAACAAGAAGTTATATTTAAAGCTTCTGTCAATGAAAAAAGTGAAATCTCTCTCTTTCTCTCTTTCACACACACACACACACACACACTTATGTATATGTACATATGTACATATATACACACTGTAGTGGTGGTGGTTGTCTGTCCTCAAAGAAAATCAAAATCACATCACTGTGCTGAGGTAAAAATACAACATGTCCAACTATGGCTAATCAGACCAATATGAGTTTAGAAAGCCTACCACAAGGCTGACACAAATAGTCCATATGAACATTTGGAGTGAAGATGTTTCAAAATTTCCACATCTCACATTTCTTTTGAGCTACTTCAATTCTGCTTTGCTCATAAGAGCACAGTGCCTTCTTTGAATCTGGCAAACCATGCCAGATAGTACTAGGCCAGGGTCTCCCATGTCTCACAATTAATTCCAAAGTTCTTCAGAGAGAACGTCCTTGCCTCACTTCTTCTCACCTCCATGTGAGCACGTGCCCTGTGCAAGTTTTCCATAAAAGTCATTTAAGCAAATGTATTTATGGCATTTGAACAACATGAGTAGCCGATTACAGTTGGGTTCTCTGTAGTAGAGTTTGAATGCTTGGCAATTCAGCTCTAGAAAGGACTTCAGTGTCTGGTACCTTATTTTGCCAGGTGATCTTCAGAATCTTCCTAAGAAAATGCAAATGGAAGTGATTCAGTTTCTTGTCATGGTCCAGGTTTCACAGGTCATAAAACAATGTCAGCACAATGGTTCTGTAGACCTTTAATCTGATAGGCAGTCTCTCTCTCTCTTCTTTCCCACACTTTCCTTTGGAGACTCCCAAACACTGAACTAACTCTGGCAATGCACCCATGAATTTCATCATCTGTGTATATATCCCTGGAAAGTATACCACCAAAGTAAGTGAACTTATCCACAACATGCAAAATTTTTCCATTTTCTATAACTGATGGTTCTATATGTGGATAATGTAGTGCTGGCTGGTGAAGAACCTGTTTTTTCTTGGTGTTAAATTGTTAGGCGAAAATTGGCAAAAGCAGCAGAGAATTAATCCATACTCTGTTGTATCTCAGCCTCAGAAACTGCACTGAGTGCACAGTCATCTGTAAATGAAAAGTCATCTATCAACTGTTTTTCTACTTTAGTCTTGGCTTATAGCCTTTTCAACTTAAAAGATTTGCCATCAGTGAAGTAGCTGACCTTGATGCCTTTTTTTTTTATCCTTGTCGAAGTTGTCCAACAACACCAGAGAAAACATCATGCTAAAAAGCATGAGAGCAAGCATGCAGCCCTGCTTCACTCTACTGATGACTTGGAAAACACAGGAGCACTGTCTGTTATCCAGAACCTGGGCAAGCATGTAAATGCCCTGCCTTGTAAATCTTTGCTGGAATAGAATCAATATCAGGAGCTTTGTAACACAAGAGGAGCCTAATGACATTCAAAACTTCTTCAGATGGAAGTGTGACTAGAGAGGGATTGACTTTAACCTGAGGCATATGTTCAGTGGCTTCAACATTGATTGATGACAGTTGATTAAGAGCACTATGGAAATGTTCAGCCTATCTCTCCAGTATCATGTCCTTTTCACTAATCTATGTAGTTCCATCAGGACTGAGCAGTTTAGAAGCCCCATAGGTCTTTGGATCATTAATAGCCTTCAGGGCATCACCAAAGTTTTGGACATTATTATCAGTATAAAACTAATTTCTTCTGTCTTCTTACTGAGTCAAGAACCCTACATCTCTCTAAGTTTCACTTGCACTTTACTTTTGATATAATTAAACACTGGCTTCTTAGAAACAGATGTACTATCCTGCTGGTAAACCCTGTGGAGTTCTTGTTTTTCATTTGGTAGCTTCTGAATTTCACCATCATTTTGTCAAACCAGCCTTTATATCTGCTAGTTTGCTGCCCCACGTGAGTAAATGCATTGATGTACACTAAATTTCTGAAAGCTGCTCACTCCTTTTCTGCTCCACTGTTGCCAATTATGTGTTGGCTAAGCTGTGCCTCCAAGTTAGAAACTAGCTATTCCCAGAGAAGTGCTCTAATCTGTTGAGTTTTCTGATTGTCATCTTGCCTTGGGGCTATCACCTTTGCTGAACATGAATATTTAGCTTGGAGAGGATGTCTATCATCAGTCCAGTACTATCTACCTACCACACATTGTCTTTGTCACTCTCACATTCTGTCTGTCTCTTCTCCTTATAATGACATAATCTATTAAATGTCAATATTTGCTTCAAGAGTGCATCCACAAAGTTTTATTGCATTTAAATGAATGAAAAACACTATTGGTGAAGAGGAGGTCATGAGATGCACATGTCTTCCATAGTAAGTGATCCTTGCTGCTTCTATTTTCAATTCCATTCCTCCCAAGGATCCCCTTCCATATCTGATGGTCTGTGCCTACTCTGGTGTTAAAGTCACCCAGGATTATAAGCTTGTTCTCTTTTGGCACATTGATGATGAGGGTCTCCAAGCCTTCGTAAAATTTTTCTTTGACCTTTTCATCATGGTGGGAGCATACACACTGATGATGATGGCATGGCACTTCCCCACAAATGGTAATGTCATTGTCATGAGTCTATCATTCACTCTTTTTGGCAGGCATACAAGTTTATGGACTAGATTAGTTTTGATCGCAAAACATACGCTAGCTTCACAGCACTCCCCTTCACTACTCCACCTCTGGCTTCAGTAAGTTGGCCTTCATTTTCCAGCCTTGTTTCACTGAGGGCTGCTACTTGGATGTGATACCTACTGAGTTCTTGCAACAAGAGCTGTTCATCTTTCAGGTCTACTGGATTTTGTGTTGCCCACAAGCATGCATGCTTCCCATGTACTGATGATGAGTGGAATCATCTTTGCAAAAGTTTTTGTACATTTTTTGGTGTTTTGAGCACAGGGTGGGCTCCCTACCTGCCACAATAAGCATACCAGGTTTGGGTAAAGCAAACAATTTTTATTACACCTTTTCTAGCCCCTTCCTCATGCTATGAGGTAAGCAGAGTGATGAATATTAAATGCACATCTTAAAGAGCATACCTACCTTTTAGCACTGCACAGTGCTTTTCAAAATAGCACTTTGTGGGGGGGGGGGGACAGGCAGGACAGTTGGGGTTAAGTGACTTGCCCAAGGTCACATGGCTAGTAAGTGTCTGAGACTGGCTTTGAATTCAGGTCCTCCTGATTCCCGGGCCAGTGGCGTTATTCACTGCACCACCTACCCTCCCCTAAAAAACTGTTTTTACACGTGTGTGTGAGAGGGCATAAATAACTTGTAAACGCAGAAAAACTAACATGTTTTCTTTACATATTAAGATGCAGCAAAAAGTATATAATATATAAGGGAATGATTCATGAATGATAGGTACTTAAATGAGGGCTAAGCAACGCTGCCCTAAATAATCAGATTAAAAGACACTGAAAACAATTATATGAAGTGATTGGAAAACCCCGAAACATCACAATTTTTGTAATATAGTCTTTAGAATGAAAAACTCTAAACATTTGCTTTGACAAATGAAAGAAAGAGATGGCCAATGACGGAAGCAAAAAAAGCTAAAATTGGAACATTTCAAAATTAATAATCCTCAAAGAAGCATGAAAGCGGACGTTTCGAAAAGCATAGCAGAAAAAAGTCGTGAATTATATAAAATATGAAAAGAGCAAATCATTCCTGTACTACAGAAATAGGAAAATGAGCTACCTTATCAAATTTCTTCTATGAAACTATTATAATACTGACACAGCGAGTCCCTTTTCTAGATGGTGCTCTGTTATCAACATTTGGGGTAGAACCTATATAAGTGCTACATCTTATTTTTATTTAAGGGATTTTCCTGGAAGGGGAGGAGGACAGAGACGGGCACAGACACCCAGCCAGAAAGAGAAGAAGAGAAAGTAAGAGGGAAGAAGGAGATGAGAGAGAAAGGAAAGAACCTGACGCCTCTCCCAGGGTTGAACCCTGTTCTGTGGGAACCCAGAAACACTTCCCTTGTTGGGACACCTCAATTATGGAGTAGGTAGGAAGTAGCAGAATTTTCTAGATCTTAAGCTATACAGCTAAGCAATAATTATCAAAACTACATGACACTAGATAAGTAGAAAAGTTAATCAGTATAAGTGACAAGACAGGCAAGACCTAGAATCAAATACACAGCAAGAACATAAAATGGAAAGGAACACTTTCCTTGACAAGAATTCTGAGAAAACTGGAAAAGTTTGGTATCTTATGCCTCATGCCAAAATATATTCCAAATGGATAAGTTATCTAAATAGAAATAATTACAATAAGAAAAAATAGAAATGAATAGGAAGTTCATTTTTTTGCAATTATGGATAGACTGAAAAATTTGTAACCAGAGAAGAGATTGAGAAAGTTAAAGTAGAACATCTCAATTATCTAAAATCAAAAAAAAAACTTTTACACACAGAAAGATCAACACATTTTTAATCAGAAGAAAAGATTTGAAGTAGGTTAAAGTGATTACACTCAATAACTGATAGAAATTTGATATAAAAAATCAAGAGAATTTTGGGGTTTCAGGCAGCCCTGATGCTCTTTGGGCTCCTCTTCATCCTCACTCCCCTTTCTTTGCAGGTGTGGGAGACCAGGGGTGTGGAATAATGTATCTACTCTCAGACTCCAGAGATGCTTGTTAGTTAGTTTTGCTGAACTGTTTTTTTGTTTCTTTTGTAAATTTTGTTACAAGGGATGGCCCACTGGGTAGGGGAGGAGGGAGAGATCTATTTAGAAATAAAGGTGACATAAAAATAAAAGACAGCAATAAAATTTTTAAAAGAACTCGGATAAATGTGATACATTCTATTTTATTTTTTTAAGTTTTATTGATCCCTTTAGTGTTTACATCTCAGTCATTGCAAAATAAAACCCCTATTTCCCCCCTCCCCATTCCCAAGTGAGTTTTCTCTTGTTACAAGAAAAACAGTTAAACAAAACCAACTGACACAGCAACCCTGTCTGACATTGAATGTAAAATTCCTATGGAAGGAAGATTTCAACTAAAATGGTTATCTTTTTTTTAAGTTTGGAAGCTTAAAGTGAAACAACTTCAGATATCTGAAAAATCTATCTATGCAGAATAGCACATTCCTTAGTGATGCCAGATAAATGAGGTGTAACTATATTTCAGAAATTACAGGAATTAAGTGCTTTTCTCTTTTGGTTGCTGCTTTTCACTGATGTACAAAGGAAGGATAAATAATGTTGGAAGATAATAAAAATGCTTTCAAGCCCCTGAAGCTAAGAAAACATTTTAATGAAGTAAGTGATGCTCTTAAACCCTCTCTATCACAAAGAACTAGAAAAAACATGTCAAACGTTTTCTGCATACACAAGCTTGCTTTATTGAAGAGGTCACCCCAGATGATGATCTAAAAGGGCCTGGTAAACCAGTTTTGTATGAGAGCCTTGTCCAGGGAGGCATATTCACAGATGGGGCAATATGTGCAGGTTTAGTGTGGGGTCTATGACTGGTAGAAAGGAAATGTAACCCAGACCAATCAAAAAGCAGTACTTTATGTGCCTAAAGCTACATGAAACAAAATATGAAGATCCCTTGCCCCAGAGAGAACAAAAGATAGTGAGTGTGGGAGATGAGGAAAAATATTTGAATGAATTCAATATAAGAAAAGGGTTATTAAGAAGAGAATACTACTTTTTAAGATGGTCCAGAAAAAAAATGCAAAAACAAGATTTTCTTATTGCCAGTTATAAAGGAAACCTTTCTTAGGTGTAGATATCAAAAAGGCTTAACAGGAAGGAAGGAAGGAAGGAAGGAAGGAAGGAAGGAAGGAAGGAAGGAAGGAAGGAAGAAGAAGGAAGAAAGGAGGAAGAAGGAAGAAAGGAGGAAGGGAGGGAGGGAGAGTGGAAGGAGCTACCAGAAGGGCTATAAACTGTGTAGGCCGCCAGATGGCATGAATAGTATTTTGCCACCCTAAGTCCAAAACTTGGTACATTCATAGATAGGTTCTACAAAGTTTCTGAAGCTCCCAACATTCCCCTTCCAAGATTTAGCCCAGCTTTCTATCTAAGGATCTAAATAACTACAATAAATCTTGGCTCAACCCCTATCCCATTGAGATTCTAATATTTTTACCAAAGTCACATTCCCTAAAGGATGACTCATTGACACATAGGTTAAATTGATTCTCTACTACATTGAAAATAAAACTAACTATGATTGCTTTAAAGCTTTTTAAGTAGAAAGCAACATGCCATTTATAGTGAGGTCTGAAATCTCAACTCCTTCTATCAGAATTTTTGTGCCCAGGCATTCCCAAAGACCACCCTGGTGGGAAATTGCCACTAAGTCATTTTCATTTCAAAGGAAAAGGAAACAAAATGGTTTCTGCCTTAGCTCACCACATTCTACTTTTCCCACTTGGCTGCTTCCATAGTAAACCTCACTCATTCTATTTGTGAATTTTTCAGTGACTTTCTAGCAGCTAGATGAAGCCTGGCTGGATCCCTGTATTAATTGGTCACCAAGTGACCAGAAGTCAGATGCAATACTAGCTTCTCCTCACGCAGGTCTCTGGAATATTTTCTTCATCCTCTTCTAGAACTTCCTCCAGATCTGAGAGCTGTTGTAATGAATAAAACACTCACAAAAAAAAAAAAAGGCTTACTCTTTCATAGGCTTATTAAGACTGTACAATGTATGAAATCAAACTTTATTAACTATTTAATATTATATCAACTCTTTAGTAACAAACCAACAATTTGATTTCAAAAGGTCCTGGAAAGCATATCTTATACTGGTACTTATAACAATGATTTCTTCCACACCCAGCCCAAAGCCATGAAGCCATATGTCTCCATTCAAGGTTGTTTCCAAGCAAGTCTTTATCAGTCATCACTGCTCTCAAGTAAATGAGGGCTGGATTTAGGAGTAAATTGCATAGGGATGGTAAGTGAACCCATGGGAGCTGATGAAATCACCAAGAGAAAAAGAAATAGAGAGAGAAGAGGTCCAACGCAGAGCCTTCCAGTACACCCTCATCTTTGATCTAGAACATGGGTAATGATACAGTAAAGAAGAATGAGAATGAATGCATAGAAAGGTAGGAGGTGTAACTCATGGTACATGTATAACTACAAACTACCATTATGTATGCTTCTTGGGCTGACAGTACACTCATAAGATTTAGACTTATCAATATATGCAATCAAATTGCATCAACTATTAGATAATTTAAATATCAAACCTTCTAGCTACAAACTACCAACTTGATTCCTAAATATTCTGTAAGTGTATCACGTATTTGTGCTCAAACAGGGTTCTCTCTCTGTCTACCTGGGGGCCATGCATCTGTTTCTAGAGTGGTGTTCTGGTAAGTATCAATCATCATTATTCTCAAACATAGAATGGTCACATTTCTGAAGGAGGGGAACACAGGAGTCTGTGCCAGTTGAGTTCTAGGAGCAGTGTGATGGCTAGTGTCTCCCCTGTGTTTTTATGGTTCTGACTAAGGATGCTTACAAATTCCATCTAAGCTTGGTCTGGGAATCAATTACTTAAGCTTATGATGAAAAGAAACTATTAAAACTCACATCATTAGCAAGTACTTCTCAGTTGTTTACCAGATTTGGAGGACACAGACAGATCACATTATGAGATATCATGGGACTGAAAAAGAACAAGGGAGATATACGTAGGTGACCCCTCCCTGAAAATTTCTTTCTCATCCTTCATTTTTGTACAAAGAGTACAGTTGGCAGCTCACACAGGTATTTAGGAGCAATAGCAAATAATCTTAGGGTTGGTGTATGTTGATTAGTGGTTTAGAAGACTGGTCGGGAAGCCAAGAGCATTAAAGTATAGTTTGAGCCAGTGATTATGGCAATAGCATATTTTGTGAGAGTGAATTTGACACTTGGCAAGCACTCCTCACTCTGTGGACTTCTCTTTCACATCCTTCAGGTCATGAGGGTAACCTTTCCCCAACCTCCTTCTATAGTTCTGAAGCCAGGAACCATGAACAGTTTAATTTTGCCATTGCTCTTTGATGGGATGGATGTGTCAATCTGCTCTCCTATGACACTACTCAACATTCCCATAACTTTTCAAACCAAGGCACCCCTTTTTGATCATCACTCATTTACGTGTATTGCCTCCTCTATTAAACCCTAAATTTCTTGATTGTGGAGACTGTCTTTGTTTTTTTTTATTTGTATCATAAGTGTTTAGCATAATTCATTCATATGCTAGAAAGGTGTGAGCAATGATGAAAGGCAATAAGATCAGATTATGTCCCAGATAGATAAATTTTGAGTAGATGAGTTACTCCTGATTTCTGGAATAGAATGCTTGGAAGTGAGGATAGATGAGACATAAGATACCTTGGAGTAATGATCAATGTAAAAATTCATTTTTGTGTTTGATTATAACAAATCACATACCTAATTTTTATCCAAAAATGAGACTAATCAAATAACAATATATTTAAATACATATTCTATAAAATTTGTATGAGAAGAATTTATAAGTTACATCATCAAGGGTACTCTTCAAGAAGGTATAAGAAAGAATGGTTTTCCCAAATGTTATTGTACAGCAAAACCCATATTTACAGTCACATAATTGACTCAAAGGTGTCTAAAGTACAAAATCAATTGCGCTAATTGTAGATTATAAAAACAAAAAAAGGATTTGTCTCAGTAAATCAAAATGCTACCTTCAAGTTCCTCCTATACATATGCTAAGATTCTGCAAGCTTAATTGAAGGATATAACAACAGAGATCATTCAATGATCTTCTGATTATTAATAATAAGTAGGTGATATAATACTGGTGGCGAAGGTGACCAGAACCTGATGAAAATATATCTGAAAACTATCTAACTCCCTTTGCTGTGATGCTATATTTACAAAGCAACTTTAAGATTTTAATTTGATTGTTCAAGTAGGTTTCCCTGCTGGGAATAAAAATGTACTTGGCAGTGATATAACCTGTTGTAAATTAATAAATTGACATTCAGGTTTGTAAAGCAGTATCTTATGAATTTGTTCAGTGTGAATCACTTCACCAGGACCTGATCACCCTTAGTTGAACTGATAAAATTGAGTTAGTGTGCAGACTACATTAGATTTATTTGCAAGGTATTTGTTTAGAGAAATGCTGCTTTCTCCAAGAAAACAGTGAGTCTATTTCAAATGCAATATGTATATTGAATAAAATTTAATCTAATATTTGAGCTCAAACTCTCAAAATATCATATTCTCAATCTGGGGGGGATGACCTAATCAGTGCTAAGTGGTAAAGGTGAGGTTTAATATAATAACTAAACACTGCATTTTTAGATTAGAAGGAAGGGCAGAATGATAATGATAAAATGATATGCCAAAATCTGGAGAATGTAGAAAAAGGAGTCTTCTGAGGAAAAATTGTGTCTCTGAAAACATATCTTATAAATAGAAAAAGAGGACAAATACATTAAATATGCAATTTTAAAAATTAGAAAATCAACAAATAACCAAATCCAAAATTAATGCAAAAGAGGAAATCTTGTCAATTAGAGGAGAATAAATAAAATGGAAAAAAAAGAAAGACATTTGAAAAAATAACAAAATTGAACTTTTAGTTAATCTGATCAAAAAGAAAAGGGCAGAAAATCTAATTCCTAAAATGGAAAAGTAGGTGAAATTATAGGGTACTCAGTTGTCACAGTGGGTAGAGGACCAGGTCTGAAGTTGGGGAGACCTGAATTCAAATCTGGTCTCAGACATTTACTGACTGTGTGACCATGGGCAAGTCACTTAACACTGCTTGCCTCAGTTTCCTCACCTGTAAAATGAACTGGAGAAAGAAAGGGCAAAGCACTCCATTAGATACTGGAAAGCCCAAATAGGGTCAGGAAGATTTGGACATGACTGAAATAACTAAACAAGAACAAAAGGTAAAATCACAATGGAAAAAAAATAAAATGAAATATTAGAACCTACTATACTCATTTATGTGTCAGGAAAACCAAAGATTTAAAAGAAATGAAAGAATCGCTACAAAAATAAAGACTACCCAAATTAAGAGAAAATGAAATAGAAATTTTAAATAATCAGTGTCAGACAATGGAACTGAAATAACCATAAGGGGACTATC
>CM053599.1:132100293-132154663 GCA_028646575.1 Pseudocheirus occidentalis | reverse complement strand
AAAGTAAAATTCTAGCAAAAATATTAAATAAATATAGCCCTAAATTGTTTATTATAACCAAGTTAGACTTACTAAACTTAGGATGTAAGGATGTATCAATTTTAGGAAAGCAATATAATTAACCATATTAAAAATAAAAAAACACTCATAATCACGTGATACCTATGAATAAAAAAGGATTTTTTTGACAAAGTACAATATTTATTTTTGCTGATAACCCTGTAAAATGTTAGCACATAATGAGTAGTTTAAAATACAATTTTAAAGTATACACTCAAAACAAAAATCTAGTATTATTGGCAACAGAGAATCACTGAAGTATTTCCCCTGAAAAGAGAGGAGTATTCAAATATTTCCTCTTCCCCCCACTGTTATTTAACACAATTCTACAAAATGTTAATAATGTCAATATGGAAAGGTAAATAAAGCATAATTGTAGGCCGCAAGGAGATAAAATTATCTCTATTTTCTAATATGATGCTTTACTTAGAAAACCTCAGAAAATCAGTAAAGAAATGAACTAAGATAATAACTTCAATACAAGGAGATAAACTCAGTTTTTTAAAATTAGTAGTATTTTTGCATAGTAATAATAAAATCAAGGGAAGAAAAGATCCATTCTATGTATGAAACACCTAGAGGTCCACCTACTAAGGCACATTCAAGACTACATAAAAACAGCTACAAAACATTATTTAAGGAAATGAAGACTGAGAAATCAATAGTGTCAAACTAAAATAGAAGTTCCTGCCAGATATTGACTTGGAAAACCATAAACCCCTGGATTCCATGTTTGACACCTCTACTTTAAATCATTGTTGGGATAATTCATTACTTATGGCTGGGTGGTACAATGTAATAAAAAAAATGATGATACTAAATTAATTTACAGATTATTTATATGCCAATAAACTACCAACAAGGCACTTAAGAGAGCTAGAGAAAATGTTTATCTGGAGGGACAAAAAGCTTAACATCTCAAGAGAAATAATAAAAAAATAAAAATAAGAATAAAAATAGAATAGCACTTCCAGGCCTCAAATTAAGTAAAGCAGTAATCAAAATAATTATTGAAAAGCAGATCATCAAAACAAACTATATAAAGAATAATTAGAAAAAATAATTCAGTAATAATGTCTGATAAATCTCAGAATATAAATTGCTTCATGAAAAACTCTCTATGTGACCCAAACTTCTGGCAAACTGGAAAATAATTTGGCAGAAATTAAAGTTAGGTAACCATCTTAAGCCATATGCTACAAGCTTAATATGAATAAGCAACCCAAAGATGAAAAATCACATCATAAAAATAATAGAAAATAGTAAGACCAGGTACCTTTCAGAACAATAGTTAAGGGGAAAGGTCTTAACCAAATAAGGTATAGACATTCATAAAAGATCAAAAGAGTAATTTTATTACATGGAACTGGAAAGCTCTTACATAATTAAAATCAATGCAGCTGGAATAATAAGGATACTGCTAACAAAATCGATGCACCTAGAATAATAAAGTCAGTTGAGTTGATCACCACTCCCTCCACAGTCACATACCCATACACTGATAATGAAATTGGAAGGCAACAAGGAGTAATTTTTTAAAAGACAAAGACAACTTACTATTTTACCAATACAGGGAACTCCTACATAAAGAATCACCTTCTATCCATATATACCTTCTCTGAAACTTGAGTTTTACAGAGTTGCCTAGGTCACTGAAAAGTTGTTTGACTTCCACAGGGTCAAGGGTAGCCAGTAGGCATCAGAAGCAAGACTGAAACTTAGATCTTCTTGGTTCTATCCCTATCCATTTGCTACTTATGTGAAGTACTGAATTAATAGATTCCTACACACTGAAAATTGCCCAAATTCAGACATTAGTTCAATTAAAAATATTAGAAAGCTGAGAAACGAAACAAGCTGAGGAATTTCAGTTTTCATTTGGGAATTAGCTGGTCTTTTGTTTTGTCCTTCTAAATTTGTTTCAAAAAATGAGAGGCTTTTAAATCATAAAGGCCTAATGGATTTAAAATATAAATGTATTAAATATAGTAGGGTCAATACATTTGAAGAATGTTTCCTCTCCCCCACTCCCCACCTGGATTTCTCTTAAGAGTAAAATTAGTTTAATATTACTGGAAAACTTAAGAGTTCTGCAATATTACAGAAATAATTTTTAAAAGACAATAAAGAAAAATGGACATCCTTATTAGATTAGTATTAGAAGCTCAAATTCTTCCAAATCTTTCTGGAGTGACTTTTAACACTGAAGTTGATAGGAGCAGGGAGACAAACCACCTGGCTATTGCTGTAATGAAGACATGTGATCTTCCTGCCTCAAGTCTCTCCCCATTGCATTCTATTCTCTGCATACTGATCTTACTAAAGCACAGATATGATCATGTCACCCCACTATTCAATAAACTATAATTGCCCACAGTTGTCTCCAGAATCAAATATAAAACCTTATGTTTGGCATTCAAAGCCCTTTACAACTTGGCTTCCTCCTTCCTTTCTAATATTCTTACAAATCGTTCCACGCCCTACACCCCCAGATAACTTGATCCAGTGGCTTCCACAATGTCCATTAAAGATGATAACTCCATCTCCAGACTGGAATATTGGAATACTATTGATTCTCACCATTAACATCCTGGCTCCCCTGGTTTCCTTCAAGTACTAATTACAATCCCATTTTCTAAAAGAAGCCTTTTCTGATCCCCTCTTAGTATTAGTGCCCTCCTATTGATTATCTGTACATAGCTGTTTGCGTGTTGTCTCCTCTGTTAAGAGTATAAGCTCCTTGAGAGCACAGATTTTGTTTTGCCTTTATTGGTATACCCAGTGCTTAGCACAGTGTTGAGATTTGGGGTTTAGGGGTGCTCAATACCCTAAAACTCTAAGACATGATGGGTCCTGCTTAATGAATTCAACTCAAGCTTTCTCTATGCCAAAAAAACACAAAATTTATTAAAAATTCACCATAATGGGTAGACTTAAGGAGCCTAAGTATTTGTGGCGCTTGAACTGGACAAGTGGGACAGAACAATCTGACCACAGACTAAGTCTCCTGCTAGACTGAATCTTAGCCCTTCCTGGAGGCAATGTGGATCTTATATACAGAAAGACTGTGGGAGGAATCTAAGGGTGGTCTAGAGGAGGGATTTGCAAAGGGTGCTGAGGAGGATCTTGAGGGGACTGAGGTCAGACTCCGGGAATGGAGATGAAAGACAATGGAGGGCTAGGCTACTTTAAGGGTAACAGATTTGGGTATAGATATTTTGATAGGATCAAGGATGGGAAGTAGCTGGACAATGGAGGGCTAGGTTAAGAGTCACAAAGATTTGGGCCTAGAGATAACGAAAGGCTTCTGGCTTCTGGCAAATGCCTCAGCAAGTAGGAAGATTCAAAGGAGTTTCCGGAGCCTACATTCTCTCAATAGTACAGGTTTAATAAATGACTATTAACTTACTGATAGGGGAGAATGAGGTTCTGACTAATAAGTTAAAATGGAATTTCCCATAATTTATTGGACTATTTTTTCTTTAAGGTTGCTAAGGCATTTGATAGAAAGTCACTTGCAAAGGCAAAAATGAGTTGCAATAGGAAACTTTTACATGAACATATAGCTGTTTTAAAATACATGGTATTTTTGGCAACTGACAATTAGGTCCAAGTTCTGTTAGATCCTTAACTTATCCTTTTGAGCTTGTGAAGTTTATCTTACGAATGAAAGATGTACTTTGCATAACTCTTACCAAAGCAAGTTAATACCCTCTCTCTAATAGGGCAGTACTTACAAAGGAGAACTAGGGCCTAAATTAGTTCCTGTGTTGTTCTGGGAACAGCCTTTCCTAGTTTGGCTCTGTCTTCTCTCCTGACTCACCTTGATCTCCCACAGAACCTCAGTTAAGGCAAAGGATTGAAAAGTGTGGAAGCTTCACTAGAAGTTAATTGTGTGTGAGAGAAATAAAATGCAGCTTGGAATCCTACCTTAAGCTGATGCATGCAATTTACTCCCTGTAAAGCAAGTTTCTAGTTGTCTTTTTTTCTCAGGGGCTGGGAAATCTGTGTAGTTTTAATCCAGTCAAGCTATATTTGGATAGAACAGCTCCTGTGTGATAGAATAGGAATTTGTACCTTGAGAATGTCAGTTATTTCCAGTAATATCTCAGCATCTCAGTTTTATAATACAGCTGAAATATTGTTGATAAACAAATTTAATATAAGCATGGCAAAAAATAAAAGGCATATCCTGAATATCCTTCCAATATGATTTAATTGTTTAGTATACAGTTTTTAATTTCCTTTGGAGGTTATAGATGTTAGAGTAATGATGATAGTGATGTGGTTTGGGGTCACTGGGAACCCGAAATGTCGGGGTTTAGGGCAGCATCTGCCTGGAATGAATTCAGACACTCAAACCTTCTTTCAGTCAGGGTGGCAAAGTTTATTGTAACACCAAAAGGAGTAGGCAAGATTCTTAGGGAATCTGCATCTTAATGGGGCTGAGACTTATACTGAAGCACAAAAAAGGGAAATGAAAAGATTTGAATGGGATTAAGGAGTGGTAAATAACCTGGGGTGGGCCAAGATCCATGGTGAAAGGACTGTCAAGTATCTAAGTGGGCTGGGCTGGGCGGGGCCAGATGCCTTGGGTCAAAAGCCAGGCATTTGGACTACTGAAATGTATGGGAAAATTAGGGACTGGGTTGCTTTCAAAGACAGGGTCTTTTCCTTTTTGGGGTCCAGGTCCTATCACCCCATCAATAATAGCTTACAACTTTAAAGTTTACAAAATTTTTAACATGTATTTTCTCATCAAATTTTTACTATATAGACCTATGATATTAGTGCTTTGTTTTCATTTTACAGATGAAGAAACTGAGGTAGACAGTGGTTAAGTGACTTGCTTAAGGCCACACAGCTAGTATCTGAGGCAAGATACAAAGTCAAATCTTGCTGGATCTAAGGTCTGTGCACTCCCCACTATGCCAAGTAGCCATCTCAAAAGAATATCAACCTTGGAATCAGTGGAACTAAAGTCCTAACCTTACTATTTACTAGCTATGTGACTTTGGGCAAATTACTTAACCTCTAATGAGTCTTAGTTTTTTCATCTTTGAGACAGAGCTATTATTAACCTTGAGACCAAGAAAAGGCTTGACAATGACTGTCATAATATGAACAACAAAAACAATGAAACAAAAGAAAGTGAATTCTGTGAAATAATATGAAACAAATTTGGTCCCAAAGAATAGACATGAAAATGCACATTCCTTCCTTTATTGAAGAAGTGAGGGGCTACAGATGTGAAAAAGTACATACAACATCAGATGCGACTGATGCATTAGTTTCGCCACACTTTTTTTCTTTTTTTCTATCCTTTGCTATAAATATGGCTGTGAAAGGAAAGAGAGGCAAATATTAGTAAATATAGCAATATGAAAACAAAATGCATCAATAACAAAATGAATAATACTTGTCCCACCTATCTGAGAGGGTTGTTAGGAGAATTAAATGAGACAATGTAAACGAACACTTTATAAGCGAAAAATTACTATATGAGTAAAGGCCAATTATTATTAATGTGAAATTCCTCCCCAGATCAGAGTAAAAGTGCTGTTAAATTACTCAGTAATCAAGCTTCCCACCTCTTAGAAGGAAATAGGCGGTTTAGATATACTTTTGAGGTGTCAATAATGGAAATATGAGAACATTTTGTTCATTTCTAATTCATATTACATGATGCTTGTGCTAAAGGCTAAGTTTAATCAAGCTATTTCTGCCAATAAATGAATGCTGTTGTATATGTCCCACATTTTATTCAGAAACCACCTCTCCTAGTTGGCCTGAGTTTCCTCTGCTTAAATATGAGGAAATTATAATGTGAGCTCTTGTTCCCCTTTAGCTCTAATGGTCAACTGAACTTACCTTGATAATTTGGGGAGAAGCCATGACTCAAGTCTAATTTTCCAATTCAAAAGCACATTATTCAAGAAACAAGTAGATATGAGGACTATGTCTGTAATTCTGGTTCATAAATAACATTTCTAATTTCTACCAAACCAGGAGCTGATACAGAGGTCCAGCTCTAAATCTAAGGTCTACAATGCAACAGTTCAATGGATCTGTTGTCTCATTGGTTTCAATATTGACTCCCTTTTTGTGTTGCCCAGTCATTTTCCGGTTATGGTCAATTCTTTATGACCCCATTTGGGGTTTTTTTTGGCAAAGATACCAGAGTGGTTTGTCATTTCCTTCTCCATGACCCACTCTTCTACTGACAACCCATCCATACTCATCTTGTGGAATCCTTGCCTGTATCACTCTTACAGCCTCCATAAGGGATCTAGCTGATATTGTGGTGGCCTTCTCTTTCTTTCTACATTTCATTGCTAACAGTAATGTTAGAAACACTAACTAAGAAAAGACTATCAGATTTGGCAATTACTAGATCAATGGTGACCTTGGAGAGTGATTTCATTTGAGTCATGAACTAGGAAGCCAAGTCACAGAGCCAAGTACTCAAGGAGTGAGTGTGGAGGAAGCAAAGGCAAAGAATATGGATAGCTTTTTCAAGGAATTAGACAGAGAAAGCCAGGGGAGGTATGAGACAACAGTCTACAGAGATGTTAAGGTGTCTTTAAGGATTTTTAAGAATAAAGGACACTTAGACATCCTTAAAGGTAGTAGAGAAAGAACTAGTTATCAAGAGATAAGAGAGAGGAACAATAATTGAGGATGCAATCTATTAGAGAAGAGAGGGGATATAATCAAGTGCACACGTAGAAAGCTTGGACTTGGAAAGGGGAAGGACCACCTCACCTCTTTTTCAGAGCCTAGGACTGACAGTCTTAAAAACAGACAACAACAAAAAATAATATATATTGTAGAGGAGGTGCTAACTTGCATTGATGGAAAGTTTCCTCATTCAGGATTTCCTATAATAATTTTGATATGATTATTATAACAATAGTATAAATAATTATACTTTTGTTATTAATATAATAATTCCCTGTAATAACGAAATCACAGGTCTAATGGTTTCAGTGATTTCACTGGAATCTGTTCAGGTTCTAGTCACATCTGCTAAAGTCTTTCAAGCCAATCTGCAATGTTGAGAAAAAATATACTCCAAAGTGCCTAGGTAGGCCAATAGAAATTGGTTAGATAAGAGAAGAAAATGGAATATTTTCAAGTTATTGGAAACAGATGAATAAGCACATTTTATGATTAGCAGGCAGGACCACTAGAAAATGCACACTGGACATAAGATATTGGATTGGCATCTGAGAGATCAATTGGAAAAAAAATGTTGTTTTGGAATGTTTCAATAATAAGGAAAAAATAAATAATTTGTATATTTGTATGATGCCATCTCCTGGGTATCACACAGTCCTATAGTCATCTCTAATTTTATGGTAGAACATATGGCATGTAATTAATTTTCACTAGGTTTCCATCACAAGTGTACATACTCCACCCTAGCACAGAAAATATCCTTGGGGAAAGAAGTTCCTTAGAAAAGGAATTAATTGTTAACATATCACCCAAATTGTGTTCCTCTTAACAGTCCTAAAGTGAAAAGGAAAAAAGAGAAAAAGAAAGTTACATGATAACTTTATTATATATTTAAAAGGAATAGCGAGTTGTACATAATCAACTTGCAGTTTCATGTGTAATCATCTTTTTTAAAAATTCTACTAAGTTATGGAAATGCTTGTGGTTAAATGAAAGAACAAATTTATGAAAATTAAAAATAAAATTTTTAAAAGAGAGATCCATTGAGTATGAGTTGGAGTAGGGTCAGGGTAAAAAGTTACTGGAAATGAGCACTGATGTTTAAAACAACAACAAAAAAAGAACAAAAAAATTTTTTTTAATTAAAATAAAGTTTCAAACGCATCCAAATACCCCAAACTTTAATTCTTATCTCTCAGTATCTCCTGCCTTAGTGCTCAGGGATTTCTTTATTCTAGATGAAATTTTTTGATATACTTGTTCCAACAAAAGAAGTGCTAACTCTGTCAGGGACATCTGTGCTCTAAAAGGAAGGATGCTGGAGAAGGTAATTCAGAATCCCAGGGAATGAATGTCTAAAGGGGAAAATTCCAAGCAAAGGAACATTTAAAGTAAATATTTGAGGTCGAGGACATTTTTCTGGTATGGTGACACCATACAGGTTGATCCAGTCCAGCAACTAAAGCTATGTAAGGAAGTCAAACAAGAGATGTTTTACCACTGAAGAACATCACTTGGGGACCTCAGCAGCTCTCATAGGTTCAATTATCATCTCTGAAAATGATTGCCAGATCTATATACACAGCCCCAAGCTTTCTCCTGAGCAGCCCTGCACCAGCTACTTCTGGACATTTCAAACTGGATGCCCAATAGGTATCTCAAACTTAACATGTCCACAGCATCACGTGTTCTCTCTCTCCTGTTCCTATTTCAAACTTCCCCAACACTGTCAGGTATATTAGCATTTTTCTAGTAACTAAGATTCTTAACTTAAGTGTTATCCTCAACCCCTAAGTCTCTTTTACTCCACATATCCAACCCTTTGCCAAATCGTCATCTTCCACCCTCCCCACACACAGACCATCTCTTCTATCAGTACCCTTTCTTTCAAACTTACATAGCTGTTACCTAAATGCAGGCATTGGTCATTTCTTGCTTGGACTGGTGGATTAGACTTCTAATTGGTTTCCCTACCTCCAGTTTCTTTCTCCTTTAATCTATCCTCCACTCAACTGACAAGATGCTTTTCCTAAAGCACAAGTTGACACAAGTCCAATCTCCACACAACTGTCAAGTTGATCTTCCTAAAGCTGAGATATGATAGCCACATCACACACATACACCTCCATTTCCCTCGATAAACTCCAGTGGTTCCTTCTTATCTCTAGGATCAAATATAAACTCCCCTATTTGGAATTTACAGCTCTTCACAACCTAGCCCCTTCCTCCTTTTCCAATCTTGTTATACTTTACATGCATTCTAGGTTTTAATCATACTGATACTCCCTACATATAACACTCCATCTCCCATCTCCTTGTCTTTGCACTGGCTGTCCCAATACCTGAAGTATTCTCACTCCTTACCTTTGTCTTGTAGAATTTCTAGCTTCCTTTAAGACTCAGTTCAAAGGCCAGTTTTTTTCAGAAGACCTTTGCTGCTCCCCTTGCTGCTAAGAGCAGACGCCTTTACGACTGCCTTCCATCTACTCCAAATGTATCTTGTATGTATCTTTTTTTTTTCCCCACAAGTCCTGTGACTAGGACTTTAGAATATAAGCTCCCTGAGGGAGGGGACAGATTTTGCTTTTGCTTTAGGGACCTTGCATACTTGCCCAGCAATTAACAAAGTAAATACTTTATAAATACTTTTTGGTTGGCCATCAGATAATCTACAGAAAGACTGTAAATCTGATAAATTAAAAGCACTGAAGTAGTTTATTCTAAAGAAGAGAAGAGAACACTGAAATGTGACTTATCGATGCCCCTTAAAGAATAATAATGGAGAGTATAAAGATGAAAGTTACAACTGTTTTTCAAATACACTATCATTAAAACAAAAGGTTTACCTTAAAAAAAAAAAGAAACCTGTGTTAGAGAACAGGAAGAATTTTTTGGCTAGGAGGATGTTATACATGAACACATTACAGCAGGGAAGGAAATAAGGGAATCTCTTTCTCTGTAAATCTTTAAGACTACGTTTGACAGTCATCTGCCAGCAACAGTTCCTATGAAGTTACACTAGGCATCAGGAACAGATTTAATGAGATGATCTCTTGAGGTCTACCATGATCCCATGAATCATCAAATGCAGAATGAACTCCTGTACTTGATGGATGCAGTATTTATGTAATAGAGGTGTGGGGGGGGAAAGAATACATAATTCAATTCTATTCATCACATGGAAAGAATTATGAAACTATCCAATACATGGTATATTCAAGTGGTTTACAGTCTCTCATTACCTACCTAGGATACATAGAAAAGAAGAAACACTCTCCTCTCAAATGCTATCCCATTCTAGCCTCTTCCAAGATACAGCCATCTCCAGAGCTAAGCAAAGAGTTCCCTCATCACAGTCCATCCATTCTGTGTGAATGGAAAGTTGGCAGCCAGACCTCCAATTTATTTGTTTTTGTGATTTGTTGTCTTGCTTGAGTAAGCATTAAACAGAAGGAAACCTCTCTCTCTAGGTGAAAAATTACTTTCAAATTTTCCACTTAGGAAATTTAGTCCTGGTGCTTTTACTGGAGACTAAACCTGAAGTATAACCCTGGAGGGGTTCTATGAGATGCCAAGATAACCATAGTTCAGGCCCTTCTGTGACCAGCAATCTTGCTAGTATTTTCTCTCCTCTGCTGCTCTGATACCCTGGTTTTTTTTTTTATTCTGAAGGTTTAAATGACTTTGAAAACCTTTGTATAAATAGACCTCTCTTGAAATACCAATGTTCATCTTTTTTTTTTCTTCTTTCTATTGATTTAGCTCGTAATTTATTTATTTATTTCTGACACATTTCACTTATGTTCCCAGGTAAGGGGGAAAGCAGAAAGCTATAATTAAATTACAGGGTGGCTGTCAGGGTGGAAGAAATGAGAAGCATTGCATACAAATGCATATACATGTATACATGTGTACACACATATATACACATGTGTGTGTTGGTGTGTGGTGTGTGGGTTTGTGTGTAAAACCTGGTAAGGGTCACCAGTAAAAGAAGGAAGTGGAAAGTAACAGGAAACTGAGGTTAAAAGAAGGTGCTGGCTTTATTTTTGTAAATAATCAGAGAGCGTTTTCACACAGTCTATAGCAGCTCATTCCAAGTGCTGTGAAATAGTATATTATTACTTCTTACTTGACTGATTTGCTAAAGTTGGAGTGGAGGGCAAGGCAGACAGACAGTGCTATCCATAGCAAGGTCTTTAATGAGACAATGCAATGTTCAAACTGCACATGGCGCAATATTTTTCTTCTCTGCTCAATCTATATTAAGTCGATACCCCACTAAAACCCAACATTTGGTGCATTTTTCCAATTTAGCTCCTGTCAATGTCCCTAAAAGTGCTGAGCCCATCAGACTGCCTTCTCCCACACAAATTTCAATAACCGTGTAGTGAGAAATGCCATTAGCCAGCATCAGGGCTTTTAAACAAACAGCAAGCCTTCCCTCCTCATCCACTTTACTTCTGTTCAGTTATCTTCTCATCAAGAATTATAAAAATATATGAAGCCACCTTCCCAAGTAATATGGTAAAAGGGCATTTATTTACTGATGAAGCAGAAGGTAGAAAAACTGATGTGATGAAGGGCTATTTATGGTGAACCTGAGCCAGGTTTAAAGTGGAGGGTGGGGGGGAGGATCTACAGGCCACAGAATGGGATTCAGATGGGTTCGATTAAATGTCATTATGATTGAACTGAAACGTTTGATTCAGGTCCCAACCCACTCCAAAAAAACACTACCTCTGAGGAAATTTGGACAGGGTACAATAAAGTAGTCATTTCAGGGTTGGAGAACATATTCAATTATGGGGGGAAATAAAAACCCAAAGGCAAAAACAAGTCACAGTTTCCATAATAATAAGTCATGTTTCTATAAAGCTTTAAAATATATAAAGCACTTTGCTTTCAGTATCCCTGTGAGGTGAGTAGTATGAGTATTATTATCTACATTTTACAGATGTGGAAAACCAAGGTTGAGAGGTGTTAAATGACTTAGGATCATAGGCTTATAGATTTAGAACTGAAAGGGGTATCAGATGCCATCAAGGCCAACTCCCTCATTTTACATGTAACACAGACTTCAAGAATCAACCAGAAAAAGGTTCTCTTCACCATTAGGTAAGGGTACTACTGGCAATAGAATTTTTATGGATATACTGGATGGGAGAGCAAGGTCCTTCTATGACATATCATCATGCCTTTCAGGAAGCAGTTTCTCCATTCTCTTCCATCTAGGCAGGTTGGCAGCAGGCAGACTCAGTAGTCTAAGCCCAGAACTTTCATTTATTGACCCTATTATCTAGGGTCACAAAGTAGGTTAACAGAGCCAGAATCTGAACCCAAGTCTCTGATGATTTGAGATCTGTTGCTCTTTCTACTAACTGAGCTACCTCTGTAAAGGTTATTAAAATAAAAATCATCCAAGACTAAGTCCTGGAAGAATTTAAAAGGTGACCCTAAGGGACCTTTCCCTTTAAAAATAAAATTAATTACAAACTAGTAGCTGTGGAACTTACTTACCCTAGGGAGGCCTTCTGTTCTTAGTTTTTACATAAGGGGAGTCAGAGGAGGAGGAAGCGGTAGAGGTGGCTGTCAAGGATGACTGGATGGTGACGGAGAGGTACCAACAAGAGTAGACTGACCAACAGAAAAAAATAAAGCTCATATCTTTATAACATTCCCCTTGTGAGCTGGGTCCTATAAATGTTATTATCCCCATTTAATAGGAGAAGAAACTAATGCTTATGGAGGGTAAGTGATTGGCCCCGGATTATACTAATTAGAAGTGACAAAATCAACTCTCAAACCTCAGGTCTAATGAACGTAGCACAGTATCTTTTTATATAAAGCCAGTGGTTCTGAAACATTTTGTTCTCAGACCCTTTATAATCTTAAAAATTACTAAGGTCCCCAAAGTGCTTTTGCTAAGGTAGGTTTTGCCTATCAATATTTATCATATTAGAAATTTAAAGGATACATTTTAAATATGAATTCATTTAGATGCTAATAAACCAATCACATATAAGCATAAATAACAGTCTATGAAAAATAATCATATTTTACAAAACTAAAAATTATTGAGAAGACATTGTTTTACTATTTTTTTTTGTTGCAAATTTCTTTCATGTCTGACTTAATATAAGACAGATTCTCATGTCTGCTTCTGCATTCAGTCCATTGCCTTGTGTTGTTTTGGTTGAAGTTTTTGAAAAAAATCTGGCCTCATATGGATATGCATTTGGAAAAGAAAAGACTGTGGCAGCTAGGTGGTGTAGTGAGTAGAGTACTGGCCCTGTAGCCAGGAGGACCTAAGTTCAAATCTAGCCTCAGACACTTAACACAAAAAACTAGACCATGAGCAAGTCACTTAACCCAACTGCCCTCCAAAAAGAGAGAGAGAGAGAAGAGGAACGGAAGGAAGGAAGGAAAGAAAGAAAGTGTCTTAGTATTATCAAAATAGTTTTGACATCTCAGACTACCTGACAGGGTCTCAGGAATAGCCTGAGGTTCATGGATCATACTTTGAGAACTACTGCATTATAGTAGGCTTCCTATTTAACTGATATGACTAGTATGTGTGTATTTTAATATTCCAGAACTTGTTGGGGCGGCTAAGTGGCGCAGTGAATAGAGCACCGGCCCTGGAATCAGGAGTACCTGAGTTCAAATCCAGCGATAGACACTTAATACAAAAAAACTAGCTGTGTGATCTTTGGCAAGTCACTTAACCCCAACTGTCCTCAAAAAAAAAAATTTTTTTAAATGAAAGATTCAGAACTTGCTTATCGAAATCACAGATCATAAATTTAAACCTGGAAGAAATCTTAGAGGTGACTGAGTTTGACCACTTCATTTTAAGGATGCAGAAACTGAGGACCAGGATTAATCTTATCCTTCAGAGTAGTGACCTTGGGAGAAGACTTATTCGCAGAATACTGGCATTGTTTGAAGCATGCTTGGACTCTACAGAAATAATTTACAAGCCACATAAGAGAAACAGTCTCATTGCTTGATTATGATAGAAATTCATTTTAGAGATGTCTAACTTGTATGTAAGTGATTTTTGGCTATTTCCAAAAATCAGAGCAAACCTCAACAGATGATTGATGTACTCCATTCAGAAGAGTGTATCACAAGGTCCTTACATTCTAGTTACATTATGGCAGTCATGTAAAATTTCTGGGCTATAAGATTTTTTAAAAAGAACTACAAAAACTCAGGGACCTTAGAAGTCATTAAACCCATTATAGATCAGAATAGGAATCTACATTACAACACCCTTGAACAGTAATCATTTTTGTCCATTTAAAAATCTCCCAGAATAGGGAATCAACCCCTTCTGAGTTAAGCGGCACAGTGGATATATAGAACACCAGACCTTGAAGTCTGACTTGACTTCTTGACTCTTGAAGTCAAGAGAACCTGAGTTCATATCTGGCCTTAGATACTCAATAGTTGTGCGACTGTGGGCAAATCCCTTAACCTTTATCTACCTCAGCTTCCTCAACTGTAAAATAGGATTAATACCAGTACCTATCTTCCAGGGTTGTTGTAAGGATTAAACCAGGTAATATTTGTAAAGTACTTAGGACAGTGCCTGTCACAGAGCAGATAATAATAAATAAATGCTTGCTGCCTTCTTTACTTTTTAATTCCAGAAACATTTATTGAATACCTTCTATACTCTGTGCCAAGGCACTGGTGACATGGGAGTGGTCCACAAGAGAATAAAAAGTGGAGGCAGCCTGTTCTGTTGGAAAGAACACTGATTTGGGAGTCCTTTTTCCTTCTTTCCTTCCTTCCTTCCTACCTTCCTTCCTTCCTTCCTTTTTTCCTTCTTTCCTTCCTTTTTTCCTTCCTTCCTTCCCTCTTTCCCTTCCTCCTTTCCTCCTTTCCCTTTTTTCCCTTCCCTCCTTTTTTCCTTCCTCCCTTTTTACCCTTCCCTCCTTCCTCCCTCCCCTATTTTCCTTCCTTCCTCTTTTTTTCCTTCCTCCATCTCTTCCTTCTTGTAATCACTGGGAATTTTATGTAACACCCAGCCTAAACTGGTCTCTCTTTACCTAACTCCTATTGCTTCTACTGCTGCTCTCCAATTCCCTTGACATTTTAGCCACTATCCTTTTGAGGTTCTCTGGTTTGTTGGTGTGCTACCTAATACATGGCTTCCAGATCTGAATAGGAGGAAAGTGAACTTATAGAGGAAAGGTAATGGCTACGATTCAGATAGACTTCATTTCAGATCTTGCCTCAGATGCTAATTGTGTTACCCTGATCAAATCACTTAACCTCTTTCTGTCTCATTTTTTTCTCCTATAGAACAAGTGAGTTGTACTCAATCTCTAAGGTTCCTTCCAGCTTTAAATTTATAGTCCTATAACTAGATATCCTTGATCTCCCCTAAGAAGTGAACAAGAAGTGAGTTTTTTAAAAAAGAAATTGAATCTGAGCTTGACTTCCTTTTTATACTGACTTGCTAAGAAAGGGAATCTAGATATTTATGTTGATAGATATTGGTGCTGAACTCAAACTTTATTTAAGGGTTTTCTTGCCTCTAAAACAGGAGGATTAGACAAAAACTTGTAAAATTCTCTCTCTAACCTCTGTTTACATGGCTCAAATGATACCAGTCACCAGTCCCAAAACAGAATGATTTGTTTACCTGTTAGCTGATAACTTACATCTGTCTCTTTAATAAACATCTAAATTAATTACATACACCTAGCAAATATCTAATCACAGAAAAAAAAATCAGTAAGTCTCAAAGAATTATCTACCTATTTGTCACTGGAAGATAAAAATTGTCACTGAGTCTCCATCTCCCCAGAGAGACCCTCATCATGAAGACCATTAGCAGAGGAAAACACTCAAACCTGTTTGAGATGCATTTGCTCCTAGCACTGGGAGTGGAACCACTGACAAAACACAAATTCCAAGCAGACACTAAAAGATTGAATGCTATTGTCTCCCAATAGAAGGCCATTATCAAATATCCCATACAGAAGTCTTCTCCATAGATCAGCTTATCAGTTGATCAACCTCTGATTGTTGTTGACTAGGTCACAATTTTCTCCAGGGCAGTAACCCCACCTTGTGCCATTATTCAATATGTCTTTCTACATATGATCATTATTTAAAAGGCTTGAGACACATATAAGTTGAAGGTTCCTTCTTCATATATATATTTTTAAATTCCTATTTTTTAATTAGTGACTTTTTTTTTTTTTTGGAGTTAGTCAGTGAATAAGGATTTATCAAGTGTTTATTGTTCCAAGCACTGCCCTAATACCTGGGAATACTAAAAAAAAAAAAAAATGGTAAAAACACTGTTCCTGATCACAAGGTGATAACATTCTGATTGATGGCAAGACAATACCTAAAGAACTGTATGTGTATAAGAGCAAGGTAATAAAGTGAATAGAGTATTGAACATGGAGTCAGGAAAGAACTGAGTTTGAATTCTGTCACAGACTAGCTATAGGACTTAACCTCCTTCAGCTTCATTTTCCTCATCTGCGAAATGATAACAGCATCTTTTGAATGGAGCAGTTATGAGGATGAGATAAGAATATACGTAAAAGGCTTTGCAGCTCAAGTCACAGCTATCATTATCATCTTCACTGTTACTGCTGTCTCTCCCCTATCCAATGAGCCATCCCTTGTAACAAAGCGTTTTTAAAAGGGGAGGAGAACAATTCAGCAAACCTAATCTGATCCTCAACCAAGTGTGACAGCATATGAAATATTCCAATCCAATAGTCCCCAACCCCTGTGATAAAGGGAAAGGTACATTTTTCTCTTTTCTTCTCTAGGGCTGAGTCTTTAAAATTACTCAGTTTTCAGTTTATTTTCATTGTTTTAATTTACATTGCTATAGTCATTATGCATATGTTATGTATGCATTATGCAAAGCTGGTAGGTGGCACAGTGGATAGAGGACCAGGCCTGGAGTCAGAAAGACTCATCTTCCTGAATTCAAATCTGGTTTCAGATACACAGTAGCTGTATGACTCTGGTTAAATCATTTAATCTTGTTTGCCTCTGTTTCTCCATCTGTAAAATAAGCTGGAGAAGGAAATAGAAAACCACGTCAGTATCTTTGCCAAGAAAACTACAAATGGGGTCATGAAGAATCAGACACAACTGAAAATGCCCAAACAGCAATAGTCAGTATGTATAACATCTTCCTGGTTCTGCTTTATCCCTATGCATCAATTAACATAAATTCTCCCAGATTTCTTTGAATTCTTTTTTGTCATCATTTCTTACATTCCAGTAATATTCCATCATATTAATGATCACAATTTCTTTGTCTATTAACCAACTAATGGCATGTACAAATAAATAGGGGGGAAAACCCTAATTTCTTATTAAGTGCCAATTACCTTGTTAAAGACAAGAGATAGAAATAAGACAGTCCCTGTCTTCAAGAAGCTTACATTGTAATAGATGTGGACAACAAGTGTCAGGTACTGGTGGTAAAGGAGAGGTGCTTGATTTGGGAAGTCTCCGGAATGGTGAATTGAGTCAGAGAGATTTTTGTTCTATCTTTTGTTGTAGCAAAAGCATTGATTTGATTGCCATTTCAATTTGATTGCCATTTCAGAGCTGGAAATCTGAGGGTACAAAGAGACCCAGAAGGTAGCTCAGATAAAACATGAAACATGACTAGGAGCAGCTAGATATTGTGGGCTATGTAACACACTCACCCAATCAGCATGCGCCCCAGGGAAAGAATTCCAGAAGTGAGAGGGTTAACTTGCTTAGGAGCAGGGGTATGCTAGCAATGCTGGCAATTAAACGGCTAGCTGGGGGGGAAGGGTCAGTGGAGTATACATAATATACTTAAATTTAATCTTTCTTTAACATTCTTTCCATTACTTTCTTTTTTTTTAAATTTGATTTGTTTATTTACTTTTAGCTTGCAAGATTCAGTTCAGAACTGATACAACTATTCTGGAGAGCAATCTGGAACTATGCCCAAAGGGCTATAAGTAATTGCATACCCTTTGACCCAGTAATACCACTTCTGGGGTTGTACCCCAAAGAGATCATAGAAGTGGGAGGAAGACCCATATGCACAAAAATATTTATTGCAGCTCTCTTTGTGATGGCAAAAAACTGGAAATTAAGACGATGCCCATCAATTGGGGAATGGCTAAACAAGTTGTGATATATGAATGTAATGAAATACTATAGTGCTATAGTATTTAGGGGAGGAAACAGTCTTCATATTCACCTGGAGAGGCTTATACAAACTGATGCTAAGTGAGAAGAGCAGAACCAGAAAAAAAATTTGTACACAATCACAGACATCATACATGTGACGACCAACTTTGATAAACTGGACTCTTCTCAGCAACATGTAGTTATAATACAACTCTACAGTCTCAGGATGGAAGGAGACGTTTACATTCAGAGAAAGATCTAGAAAGAACAGAGTTTAAATGGAGACTGAAGTAATCTACATGCTATCATTCTTTTTCATGTTTGGCTCTCTTTCTTTTTTCCCATTGTTCACTCCATTGGTTACAACACTTCTATACAACCAGACTAATGTCCAATTTGAAAATATTTGCAGATCCTCAATACTTGATTCCACACTGCCATGGGGATGGGGAGGGGGGAAGAAAATTTGAAACTCCATTACTTTCTAAAATCTAGACAATCAACAAAATAACAGATCAAGCCCAATTTGTAGTGCTTGCTGATTTCCAAAACATAAATGCTCACACTGAATTTTTGTTTGTTTGTTTTTCTTTTTGGAGGTGGGAAAGGCAGGGCAAATGGGATTAAGTGACTTGCCCAAGGCCACATGGCTAGTAAGTGTTAAGTGTCTGAGGCTGGATTTGAACTCAGGTCCTCCTGACTCCAGGGACTGTGCTGTATTCACTGGACCACCTAACTGCACCTCATACTGAAAATTTAACAATCTGCTCTGTGCCTGTATGAGCTGACTCCAGCATGGTGCTGTGTGGGGTAAGAGAATCCACTTACCCAATTAAAAACTTAGAGGAAGTCTTTTGGTGAACAGGAATATCTTTTATTTGGCAGTTCCCGGGAGCTGGAGCCCCTCCCACTAAGCAGTGCAGGAGAGAGCTGGCACCCCCAGGCTAAGCTCAGACTATTATACCCTGGGTTTCATCAGATTACGTTCTCTTGGCATTTTCGATTTCTGTTGGTCGTCTCTCTTAACCCGAGAGAGAGACAAAGGACCAAGCAAGCCTCATCTCCGCCCCGTCCATTCCTATTAGAGGGGGGGCGGGGCACATTTTGGGCTGGAACTCTAACAAAGAAACCCTCCTTGTGGGCTTAGATTCATTCTTCCGGATTGTGATATCTTTCCTCCACCCTCCCCCCAACTTCGGGATTGGGCGCCTCACATAAACTAGGGAGGGAGCGAGGAGCATAAAAGGCCATCCTCGCCCCCCGTTTCTTTGTTCAGCCAGGGGCCCAACTCCTGGTTGGGATGTTTCCTCTCCACCCCTTGCTCCGGGATTGGGTGCTTAATCAGGGGAGTGAGGAAAGCAAGGGGCCGTCTCTGCCCGGCCGAGTGGGAATTTTTCCCTCCGCCCCTCCCTGCTCATGTTTTGGGGATGGGTATTTTACATCTTAGAGGAGTGTAATCAGGGGATAAGGGGGGGAACTGTCCTTACCCCCCTGGGCTTGGCTCACAGTCTTGGGGAAAACAAAAAGTAACAACATATTTAGAGATTACATAAGGCAAATATGAAGTAGTGTGAACAAGATAAATGTGCAATACACGTGAGGTAGTCAGGGATTATAGAAGGCACAAGTGAGGTAGGTGCAATAAACATAAGTGAGGTAGTGCGCAGATTATATAAAAACACAAATGAGGTATATGAAGGAGAGAGAATTCCATAAGTTCAGGGCTTATGCCTAGACCCCCTCCTATCCATTCTAACTACCTTATAGTTCCCTATTCCTGGAGAGTCTTCACTTGATTTCTCTACATTCAGTGCTGTGAAGGATTCAGTAGGGGATAAGATGGCAAAGTCAGGATGGTAGGATATGACCAAGATGGAATCTCTATCCCCAAACTCTAACAAACCTCCCCTTGTAAGAAAACACTAAGTAAACTGAAGTATGGACCACATCTGGCAATGCATTCACTGCTTTCACTCTCAAGTGCTTTGGTTATACTGGAAACTTTCCTTTTTAAATATCTTGGCAGGTAGAAATTCATGATCATCCTAAGATGTTTTTTGTTTGGTAAATCATGTAGTAATCTAAACTTCTCATTTTAGAAAAGAGCAAATTTAAATCTAGGGCAGTTAAATGATTTACCCAAGGTCATACACAAAGTATCAGAAGCATGGCTCAAATCTTTGTCTTCTAACTTAAAGTTAGTGCCATTTCTACCCTACCATGAATTGTTTCTTGTCAAGCTTCCCGCAAACCTTTTTTCATCTCCACTGCTTTTTGTTTTTTTATGAATTATTACTACTCATAATCTTATACTTACCCTATTCTTCTTTGTAACCTTCCTCCTCTAACCAACAAACTTAAACCCTTAACTGGTGTCACCCTTTAACGATCTCTCCAATTGGTAAGATCAAATGTTTGTTAGTTACAGTGGTCTATAGTTCCTTTTAGTTTCATTGGGGCAATTGATTTATACTAGTTAAGCTGCCTCAGGAAACAGCAATAGTGTTGTTATTGCTGTTTTAATGACCATTATTTCCATCTATTTTCCCCTTTTTTCACATTCAACAGCTTGAATAGTCCAAGTTGGAGGTACCTCAATTGCAGGCCATCTCTTCTCATTTTTATTTTTTTTTCTAGTTTGAAATTTATGTCTAATAAGTCATTGGTTGAATTGAATCCAGACAGTTGATTTGGAAATAGATCATCTGGAAGTAATCAATCATTTCCAATTTGTTGAAATTTAATCAATTTCATTTTTAATTATGCTATTATTTATTATGTCTAGTCTTCCTGACCCTCTTTTTAAAGGAGGTGTGTGTGTTATAATATATTATATGTGCATGTATTTTTACCTTCTGACCAAGCTTTTGACATTTCTTTAGTCTTAATTTTCCACTCTTTTGGTTTCTTAGTTTTCCAACATTTTCCATCAATTTCCCCTATATCCACATTCACACAGAAGTTACCTAGCATTCACACTCTACTTATACCATTCCAACATGGGAGAATTTGCTAGACCTTGCTCTCTACTAGCATTGCCTTTGAAATCCCAGTCATCTTCATGCCAAAACAGAACATTTGAGTAGGACTCAAATTATTTGTCTAAAAGGTTTTTCCTTCTGGTAGAATGTAAGCTCCTCAGGGGCAGAAACAGTTGCACATTTTTTCTTTCTACCTTATATAACTTTATGTACCCAGCTATCTTTATATACCTGGCATCTTATATCTTTATATACCTAGAGGACTTACACATATGAGGTGTTTAATAAATGTTTGTGGAATTTTAAAAATTTTGCCCCTACATTTTATGGATAAGGAAGTTCTTATTTAGTTAGGGTCACCCAGTGGTAGAATTTAAAATATAATTCTGGAAAAACATTCCATTCTGGGCTCCTTTCTTGAGCTATAACTTTCAGAACCCAATGTCCATGCAAGGAAACATCACAATTCTAACAATAACCCCATTAGCTTTTCTACGTGAAGTTCATCATGAAGAAGCCACTTAACTTTGTTTAAAATGTTTCTGTCGTTTTCAGGTAGGTGCTAAAATACTCTAATGAAAAAGAAATGTTTGGCCCCTTTTTAGGAGCTGCAGAGGATTTCTAAGGGGAGGCTATGAAACAGAAATAAAATTCCAGACTGCAGTCAGGCTATCTGAGGGAAGTCAATACTGCAGATGGAAAGATGTGTCACCATTTTAAGAATTTGGGGGGTGAAGCACGAAGGAGACAGCTGTGTTGCTGGGGGAAAAAAAAAGAAATCTCTTCATGTATAAATTTCCCTTTGTGTGACAGGAGAGACCATTAGAAGAGGAGATGCTCAGAGTGAAGGTGTTAATAGGATAATTAGCTTCCAGAAGGAGTAGGCTACATTCTCTGCCTTCCTACCCTCACCACCCACTCACTTTCCCTTCAGTAACTAGCAATCTGGCTTCCTGCTACTGAAATGGTTCTAATTGGTGAGTGCCTCACCATGCCTACTATTTCAGGCAGGCCCTGGCCATGCTTCACTTTACTCCCTACTCCCCAAGCAATCTTCTCATCAGCTGCCTTACTCCTCTTTCCCACCTATTCTTTCCCCTTTTTTCCTCCCCACAGAGCAATTCACCCCACCTCCCCACCAATACCCTTTGTTTTTGGTAACATAATCAAATCAATAATGCCATTGATAACTGGAAATCTACCACCCTATGGCTCTATTCCCAGTCCCTACTTACTAACCAGACCAGAACTCTCTGCCCTGGCCATCACTCTTCTAGATGGGTTCTTTCTCCACACAAATACACACCCTTAGAATGTAAACTTCTTGAGAGCAGGGACCATCTTGGATTTTATGTTTGTATCCCTAGTATTTGGCACACAGTAAACCCTTGATAAAGGCTTATTCATTCAGTCTGTCATATTTTGCTCAGAGGCAGCTAGGCAACCATTGAACAGAACACTCAGACCAGAAGTGGGACGACATGAGTTCAAATCTGACCTTAGATACTTTCTAGCTGTGTACCCTGGGCAAGTCATTTAACCTGTCTACCTCAGTTTCCTCAGCTGTAAAACAGGGGATAATAATAGCACATACCTCACACTGTTGTGCGAATCAAATGAAATATTTGTAACATGCTTAGAGCACAATGCCAGGGCCTGGTAGTAGCTTCATAAATGCTTATTCCTTTCTTCTTCTAACCTAGCCTCTTAAGTGCCCAATGAAATATCCTTCACAGAGTCCCTATATTTCTGGATAAAGTAAGGGAGGAACATATGTAGAGAATATATGTGGCAAAGGGGTTACTCATAGCTTCTGCTTACTGGGAGTCCTTTTTTCCCTTTATAGAGTCCCTACAAAGTTCCTCCTAGGTTGCTGCCTTTCTAAAGTCAGCAGCCTCCACATCTTTCCTCCTTGAGAGAGTCATGCTCAAGAAGATGCCTTTCTTGGGTGTATTTCTTAGCTCCCAGTGCAGACTTTATCATGCTTATTTCTGTACATAAATTATTCCCCTCCTATGAATAAGTTCCTTGGAGGCAAATACTGCATTATCTTTCTTTTCTGAATCCTTAACACAATAAATAGCATAGTATAGTGCATAGAGAACTTGTCTCAAAGCAGAGAAAACCCAGATGAATTGAAAGCCCACTTCTGACACACATGAAACATGGGACTCTGGTTAAGTTACTTAATTTGCCTAAAAGTTTCAAGAAATTCTCTAAGATCTTAAGTTGAAGAAGTGTTAACCTAGAGGGAGTTTCTTCACTTGGGAGGTCACTATAGAAATAAAATTACATCTAGTCAATCCTTAGCAGTCAACATACATTTATTAGGTACCTACTATAACCAGACATTGTGCTAAGTGCTGGGGATGCAAAGAAAGGTAAAATATAGGTTCAGTCTCCTTTCCCCAGCACTTAACAGAGTGTCTTTAACATAGCTGACACTTAATAAGTACTTGTTGACCCAAACTGAATGCTCAGTTGCTGATAAACAGCCTAAAACAATCTTAAAAAAAAAATACAAGCAGCCAAGAGTTGCACCTAGGTCTTGGTGCAGCTGCAGATGAGATAAAAGTTTAGATAAATACTACTTGATAGCAATAAAGTTTGATTATTATCATAAATTATCCTTTGTAACAAGGGTACATCAGATGATAAAATTTTCAAGGTGAAAGACATTTTAAAGCTTATCTAGTTCAGAGTTCTCAAACTTTTTGGTCTCAGGACCCTTTTACATTCTTTAAAAAAAAAATTGAGCATTCCACAAAGGGTTTTTGTTTATGTGGATTATATTTATTGATATTTACTACATTTGACATTAAAACATCTTAGTGTTATTATAAAAATTATTTTGACTTAGTATGCCCCCTGAAAGGGTCTCAGGACCACACTTTGAGAACCAGTGATGTAGTCCAATAACCACAATTTAAATAGGAACAAACTCAGCATCGACAAGTCTAGTTAGCTATTGATTGGAATTTGTCTAATGTCAGCCTGTAGTAAAGTTGGGTATTGAACTCAATTCAGGATTTTTTTCCCTTTTAAACTTCATTATTCTTAATTATTTCTGCTCACCTTTAGGTATAGGTAAAAGAGGATTGGACTAGGCAGTCAAGAAAGAGTAGGATTTTAATCCTACCTCTGACACTAACTTATTATGTAGAAGAGAGTCTCAGCAACATTCTCATTTGTGAACCGGGAATAATACCTGGAGTATTTATCTCTAAGCATCTCTGTGATCAAATAAAAACACGTGTAAAGCACGTTGCAGAATATAAAGTTCTATGCAAATGTCAGCTTTTTAAAAAAAAAAACCTATTATTATACTTAACTATGAAACTATTATTATTCATTAACTTCTCTTACTTTGTACCAGTCCACTGGGACTTACACTTAAATTCTAAATTAACTTTGAATCCTTTTCTAACAAATTATTTTCATTCAAAGTTAGAATTAAAAATTTAACAAATTATGTGCCATCAGTTTAATACAGGCAATTTTAAATTCAATTCAATAAACATTAAGCACCAACTATGTGCCTGGCACTACGCACTGGAGATACAAAAAGAGGTGTAAGACAGCCCCTGATCTCAAAGAGCTTAAAATCTAAGGGAGGAGAAAATGTGCATATCAATGCCTACAATGCCAGCTATAGAGAGGATAACAGAAAGACAATAAGAGGGAAAGTAACTAGAACTAAGACTGGTTGGGGAGGTTTCCTGGAGAAGGTGGGATTTAAAGTAAACCAGGGTGGTCTCTTGTCAAAGCAGAGCAGGGAGGGCTTGTCGGGCCTGGCAGGCAGTCAGAGAAAGTGCCCAGCAGGAGAAAACAGCCTGGTTCAGAGAGGTGGAATGTCTAGCTCATGGAACGCAGAGACCAGAGTCACTGCATCACATGTATGTGTTGGAGCAGACCCGCCAAAGGATTTCCGAAAAATGTAAGGTTGCCACGTGGCCAGCGGTAACCAGCCATACTCTGTCTGCTGCTAGGCTGAACCTCTCACATGACCTGCTGCGACCAAACACTGAAGATCTGTCTTGAGTTCGACCTGTCACATGATGTGGTGCCTCCAACCATCATCGGGCTGACGCTAAGCCAACGTGTCATGTGACCTGCTTCGACCAACCATCATCACACTGTCTCTAGTCCAACCTACCCGCTGCTCCAAGAAGTTTATGAGGTGTGCTGGGAGTAAGGTGTGAGAAGATTGGAAAGGTAGGAAGGACCCCTGTTATGAAAGGCTCTGAATGCCAAACAGAGCATTTTTGTACTTGCTCCTGGAGGCGAATGGAGTGCATTGAGTAGCAAGACAGCATGATCAGACCTGAGTTTTAGGAACATCGCTTTAGTGACTGAAGGGAAGATAAATTGGAGAGGGAAGAGACTTGAGGCTGGCAGACCCACCAGGAGGCTACTTGGAATAATACAGGCATGAGGTATTGAGAGCGTGCTGGAAGAGTGGTGGCAGTTATCAGAGCAGAGAAGGGGGTGTATTCAAGAGCTGTGGCAAAGGTGAGCACATACAGTACTTAAAATGTACCAGACGCTGTGCTAAGCGCTTTACAATTATTTCATTGATCCTCATAATAATTCTGGGAGGGAGGTGCTATTGTTATTTCCCAATTTTTACAGATGAGGAAACTTGGGCAAACAGGTTAAATGAGTTGCCCGGTGTTCCCCAGCTAGTAAAGTGTAGGAGGCCAAATTTGAATTCAGGTCTTCCTGGTTGCCACTCTGTCCCTCATACCTGTCTTAAAGTATTTGAAGGGCTGCCACACAGAGAAAGGACTGTATTTGTTATTTTTGGCCCTAGAAAGACCAACTGCAAACAAGTGGAATTTATAAAGAAGCTTAATTAGATTTGATGTCAGGAAAAACTTCCTAATGATGAGAAATCTCCAAAAGTGGAATGTTGGAGTTTTCTTGGTGGATAGGGGTACAGTCAAGAATATAATTGGATAAATTCACAGAGACCTAACACCTAGACTAAGGACATGACTATGGTCACTCTTTGTTTGTCCTGTTTTCTTGAAGAGGAGCAATGATATCAGGAGGGTGATGTCTTCACTTGCAAGTGAATTGGATTTAAGTGAGGAAGGGCTGTGCAGAGTCATCAGCCTCTCCTCCAGTCATAGGAACCCACTGGCCAGGACATAGATCAGAAGGACTGGTGATGGCCCTGCCAATGTCACTTAAAAAGGAGGGTAGAGCCAGAGGACCAAGGGAGCTATATCTTTGAGGAGGATGGGATGCTTGGCATTTCTCCCTGGACCCTTTTGTTCCTTGAGGGTAAGAACATTTATATCTTTGTATACTCTGATATTCTAATATAGTGGACATAACATACATGCATGTTGGATTTATTTTATTATTGTTGTTGTTGAATTAAGACATCAGTTAATATGAATTAATTTGTAGTTGTCTGGGGACCTTACGTAAATAAAATCATAATTTTCAAGGTGCTTTGCAAAATTAAGGGGATGCTACAAATGAAAATAGGATATTCCTTTACTTCTATCTAAGACTGAACCCCTCCAGCTTCTTTCCTGGTTGTGAGGCAATCAGTTTTATAGGTACTGTGAATTCTAGGGAATCTTCAGAAGGTGCAATTATCTCTTCCACATTACAACTTTTCACATCTTGTTTTCAATATATCGAAGGTCAGCATAAGAAATTAAATGAGAATTTGGGGGAGTTTTGTGGAAACCACAGGGCAAGAATTAAATGGGAATTGGGGGGGGGGTTGTGGAAACTGTAGACAATACACAAAGGCCACCAGATGACAGAGTCTATGACTAAATACTTAAGCCAAATTTTACAATGTTATACTGTAAATACCACTTAAAAGAAAAGGAACAAAGGGAGAGTCCAAAAATTTTATGAAGATTTTCCTGATGGTGGGGGTTCTGTGTTCCAAACCCTGGTGATGTGGAAGGGACCACTGTACTCTTTCTTTTATAGGCTGAAGGGATCATAGATTTAGAAGGGAAAGAATTGTAGAGACCAGTTCAGATGGCCAATTCCCTCATTTTGTAAATAAGGAAACTGGGAAAAGGGAAAGCTAGGTGGTGTAGTGGGTTGAGTCAGGTCTTCCTGAGTTCAAATCTGTCCTCAGACATTTCCTAGCTGTGTGACTCTGGACAAGGCACCTAACCCTGTTTGCCTTTGTTTCCTCTTCTGTAAAATGAGCTGGAGAAGGAAATGACAAACCACTCAGTGTCTCTGCCAAGAAAATCCCAAAAGGGGGCACAAAGAGCTGAACAGGACTGAAAATCAACTAAAGAAAAAACTGAGATGCAGAGAGATTAAGTGATTTTCCTGAGGTCACACAGCTAGTATCAGAAATGGGAACTGAATCCAGGTCTTCTTGACTTCAATAAGACTAACAATCTACTCACTACACAATGTCTCTGCCTTTGATTTGACCACAAATGCATGATTTTTTTGGATTTGGTCCCTTTTTCTGTAATTGGCTCCTGAAATCTGGATATTTTAACTTTTCATAACTAATCCTCAAGCAGGTTGCTAGCCCCCAGTCACTGACAATTAACCACAGCCCTAGGAACTGAAGGTGAATGAATGGGTGGAGCATTTCTCCTGTTTAGTTGCAGAGAGAAGCCTGAGAGTTGGAAAGCTCATTTTGTGTCCTGGTATCTATTTGGTGCATATAGCAGCAACACATTCACAAGGCACTTAAATGAGTCTGAACTGAAATATTCCATCTGGCTGACTTTATAAGCGCTGAACTAGCATATTCCTGGAACAAGGTACCTATGAAATGCTGCTGTGAATTGCCAGAGGATAGGGTTTCACTGTAGGACGGCAGAGGACTGAACTCTCCAAGAGAGAATAATATTACCAGAAGCCCCAGTTACCAGGTAATGAGAGATTCTTGACAAGAAACAATAGGAATAGAGTTAAAATAGAATTTCAACACAATAAACTCCACTTTGAGACCAAGTTTATCCACTCAGAAAAAAAAAATAAAGTAAAACCCACACACAATTACCTTGGAAAAGTGGAGCATTTTCCCATATATTATCCCTTCATTAAAAATATTCAAATTAAGGAACTAACACTGTTATAAGCTCATTTATAAAGCAAAAATACTGTTAATGCATTTAATGTTAATGCATTTACCTCTGAGCACTACTGGGAGGTGTTAAAATGTTAAGTTTATAAAATGTTCACTGATATTGAACTTGAATTGCAACCTAATGCTTGAGTTGCTACATTTAACATTAAAAGCATGTTATTAATCTTCAATTTAGGATAGAATAATTTTCACTCACCGTGCAGAAAAATTCCAGTTATGATGTGATTTCATTCAGATCAAATTTGCTTTAATTGCAATTCTATTAAATTAGAAATAGACATTTTATTCTGATATGATGCTTTGATGTCCCCAGTTTTAATGCTGATAAAAGCATTATCACCACAGGTGTAAGCTACATTATGCACAATAATTAGGGCTTAAATTAAAGATGTGTCAAGCTACCCAAAACTAATTTGAGGAACTGCTGCAGAAGAAGCAAACCAGAGGAAACTTTGGAGGCAGCATATGTTTTGGGCCCCCCTAAACCATTATCAACACTTTTGTCTTTTTTTAAAAAAAAAAAAACTAGGGGCGGCTAGGTGGCGCAGTGAATAGAGCACCGGCCCTGGAGTCAGGAGTACCTAAGTTCAAATCCGGCCTCAGACACTTAACACAAAAAACTAGCCGTGTGACCTTGGGCAAGTCACTTAACCCCAACTGCCCTCCCAAAAAAAAAAAAGCAAAAAAAAAACAAAACAAAAAACTATAAATCCAAAAGAAAACAAGGTAGAAAAACTTAGTTTTATTGTGAAAGCCAGAATGCCTAATTTGAACAAATGTTAGAAAGTCAATTTATTTTTAACTGTTTTTATGTCACCTCTTTTCCAAATATATTTATCTACTCCCTTCCCCAGAGAATTATCCCTTGTTAAGAAAGAACATTTAAAAAGAAAATGAAGTAGCTGTTTGGTAAAACTAAGCACCAGATTAATTCAGTCAGAAAATATATTATTTTCCAAACCCATAGTCCCCCACCTTAACAAAGGGAGGAAGGTATTTTTCTCTCTTCTTCAGAGTTAAGTTTGATTCCAATATTTGCACAGCATCCAGTTTAGTTTCTTTGTTCTTTCCACTTATATTATTATATCTTGTATATTGTTTTCCTGGCTCTGCTTTCTTTGTATAAGTATATATATTTCTTCCCAGTCTTCTTTCTCTTCTGCACATTCTTACTTTCTTAGGAGAATTTTTTTCTTTAGTTCAAACTGTTTTTCTTTTATTAAAGTCCAAGTTAACATATAAGCTGAGACTCAATAAAGGAAACTATATTCTAATAATGTATTATTTTATCATCATCTTCTCTGGGTAAATATGTATAATCAAGTAGCATTACTCACAAATCTTTAGCAAACCTGTCCACAAGAGTTCATGCTTCATTCAGGCAGAGTTTTTCTGGAAAAAAGAATCTCAATTCATCTAAAGTTGGTCTAGGTTCCTGAATAATATATAGAGAATTTCCTTATGAGATCTTACTTTGTCCTTTGCAATGTAATGCGGACCAAGAAAATCACCCTCTTTATACCTTCAAAGCTGTTTCAGTGACTTGGGATTCTAAAACCAAGTTATAGCCAACTAGTGTGTTCATTCTTTTTCAGAACTTCCAAGTATCATAATCTAGGGTTATTGAAGAATGTCACCCAATGACTGGACATTAGTGGCAGGGGAAGAGACCAAGCTGAGCTTAGGCAGAAGAAGAAATAACCCAAGCATGTTCAAGGCATTGAAACTGTGAGAGTAGCCCAGTGTATGGTGACAGTGGTGGTTACAGAGAGTGAGAAGAAAGATTGACAGTCCAGGAGAAAAGCTAAGGAACAAAGTGGGCATATACATAACTAGGAAACTAATTCTAATGGTGTTACCCTCGTGTTCTCATGTAGTGCCTGTGCAGTTAGGTGGTGCAGTAGATAGAGTGCAGGTCAGGAGTCAGGAATTCTTGAGTTCAAATCCAACTCCAGATATTTAACAGCTGTGTGACCTTGGACAAGTCATTTAAACCTACTTGCCTCAGTTTCCTCATTCATAAAATGATCTGGAGAAGGAAATGGCAAGCCACTCTAGTATCTTTGACAAGAAAATCCCAAGCAGGGTCACAAAAGAGTCAGACATGACTGAAACAACTAAATAACAACAAAGCACCATGTAAGGACTTCAAATCAAAAGACCTGGGTTGGAATCTCAGCTCTCTGACTTTGGACAAGTCACTTGCCTCCTTTAGCCTCAGTTTCATTGTTTGTAAAATGCATAAAATACTTGTGCTCTCCCCTTGCGGGCTTGTTGTTGGAATCAAACAAGATGATGTATATAAAAGGATCTTCCTACTATGAAGTACTATATATGTGCTAGCTATTGCAAGTTGGTTTTATTTTTATCCAATACAAAAGAGTCCAAAGAGCTGGAATGACTGCTTTACTTTGGCTCCATAGCCCCATCAAAGAACAGGTTTTCCATGTATACATATGGCTTTTCATGTTTACAGTAAAACAGACTATGAGATGGATGGATAACATGAGGCACTATGGTGCAGTGGAAAAAATACTGGAATTATTCTCAATGAACTTGAATGCAGATCTTGCTTCTGCTTATTACTACTAGTGTGACTTTGGGCAAGTTGTTCAGTCTTTCTGGGCTGTTTCCTCACCTGTCAGATGAAAGTAGGTCTTGGACTACTTCTCCAAGATTTTGTCCAGCTCAAATCTTTGAGCCCCTGACCTGATGCGTGATCTTTGTGTTAATGATCAGTAAACAGGGATAATTCATTTTTTATTCTTGCTGGCAACACATCAAGAGCCATTCGATTCAGTTCAATTTCACTAACATTTATTGAGCACCTACTATATGAAAAGATAAAAAAGCAGCCCCTGTCTTCAAGAAATTTGTAGTCTAATAATTAACTTAATGATTCTCATTCTGTATGGAAGAATATATTGAACTCCAAGTTATATATAGAATGGTCAGCATTTTTCAGGATAATTTTAAAATGCATCTGACTATTCTCTGATATATCTTTATTTTATTATTGTTACTAAGAATTCAGAACTCCAGAGTTTTAAAACATTTTTTTAAAACTTTGTTTAATGTGCATTGTATATAATTTACTACTCTGGTGAAATGGCAGCCCAAACAGTTGTCAGAATTTACTGCTCTTCAAGGCCCTTCTGTCCTTTCCATTTTAATTGCCTGATTCTCAGTGGACCTTGTGAATGTTCTGGATGGGACTTTTAGGCTATCTCTTGATGGTACCAAACAGCCAGAAGAGAGGTGAAAAATTCAATCAATCAACTGAGTGCTTAGTTAACATGACACCAAACTGGTACTTGGATTTCTTTTCCCTACTGAATTAATTGACTTTTGGACTGCTTTTAATTACTTGACTGTGTAGATATTTCTTTAGTTTAAGAAGCTGATGGTAGAGCTGGGACTAGAACCCAAGTTCTAGTCTGAGGCCTAGTCTGGGGCTTTTCATATTACATTTAGTATAGCAGTTATAGGTCCCAGCCCAAGCTTCACTTGTTCTTTGTATTTTGATGACTCAGAATGAGTGTAAATAGCTATTGTTTCTGTTCTGGCCCCAAACTCTGAGGGGTCTTTCCCTCCCAGATATTTTTATGAAGGCAAACTAAGCCACTTTCTGCCTCAATTCTTACCTACCCTTTAATTACTGAAAGGGCATTGTCTCAGACAAACTGAAACCTAGCAAAGACCTTATCTTAAAAAGGCCAAGGTCGCCCACTCTATCCACCAGCTGTCTTGACCTATGTCTTGCTTCTGGACTCTGATGACTCTGGAGGAGCGAGTGAGGCTGATAACTGTACACAGCTCTGCCTAGCTTAAATCTAACTCACACACAAGTCATCTACCTTTGTGATGTCATTGGTGCTCTTTGAGAATGAAGGACTGACAACGAGTATAGCAGTTGTTCAATAAGTATTTGTTAATAATGAGGATTGTGCAGTTAAGAAGGACAGGTCTGTGGCCAAAAGGGGAAGCACCTGCAACATGGATGGAATACTTCCTCATTTTGCCCAAGATTGAGGTCTAGCCAAGTTGTGGTATGCCAGCAGAAGAGTCCTAGAGCCTCCTTAAATAGGTGTAACTTTTAAGCTCTCCCTTCTCATTGAATCTCTAACTTCCTTCAAAGGTCAGCCTAATTGCCACTTCCCACAGAAGGCCTTTCCATATACTCGCTAGTTTTAGTGTCCCTCACCAAAAATGTTATTTTGTGCTTACTTTATATTTATATACACTTACCTGGATATGGTTTCCCCTTACACTCGTGGGAAGAGACTGTTTCATTTTTCATCTTTAAGTCACCAGCTCCTAAAAAGTGCCTGGCACATAGTAGGTATTCACTAAATGTCTTTGAATTGAATAGAATTTAAGAATCCTACCTTTCCCCAGAAGATCTTAGCTTTGCAGCAGCATCATAAATAGGACCAAAGTACCTATGTCCAATTTAAGAGTGTTATTGGACAAGGGTATCCTTCCACAGTATTAATCAGCTAATCTCTATCTTCTGCCATCTTCTGCCATCAGTCAAGTAAATACTCTTAAGTCCCGCATGCAGACCTGTCAGGTCTTTCCTGAGGTTCATTGCCTCTGAATTAGAAGGTGATAGTTAGATATGTTTCTGAGTCAAATTAGAGTTGACTTGGATTATATTTTTGCCACAGGAGCAAACGATCTATATCATAATGCTCATTGACCAGAGTTTCAGTTGAAGAACAGCTGCAGTTTCAAATGACTGCATTGCTAAAATAAAGGTATGCTAATGCTTCACAGCAAAACAAACCCCTCACAGTTCTGCTGCTCTGAATAAAATGTAACTGCAGTTTGAATGGTATTATGTTGCAGAAAAAGAGCAAATAAAATGCAGATTTGTTTCAGCATTATTCCATCTTATCTGCAGTTCTTCCTAATAGTTTGATGCACACCCACTGCATTTTCCCATTGCAATGTGGTAGATTTTTTATGCAGTTAAAATTGGTTTTATATAAAAAGGAATGCCATGAGCATTGCACAAAATGTTGCCACTACTCTTTCTCACTCTCCAGCATTTAGTTGTATAGTGTGAACATTCAGAACCAGGTCTATTTGTTGCCTTCACTATTCTAGCTCCAAACTACCATGGTAAGGATCATGCTAAGAAATACATACACAGCAGCTTATATAACGCCATAAATTAAATATGAAGACACTCCGTGCTTTCAAAAAATCAGAGAAAATCAAAGCTCAGAACAATTTTTTTTCTCACTCTGGTTGGAGTGAAAGGACATACAAGCATCAGCACTCTGAAGCCTTATACAATTCACATTTATTTGAAATTTCTTACACGTTTGTGAGCACAAGTTGTTAATCGCAATTTTCCTGAATAGCTTTTAGCAACGTTTCAGGACACTGAGGGCATGAGTGTATGTGTGTCTTGACTGAGATTGTATCTCTTTTTTTCCCTGTAATCCTTCAAAAGTACTTCATTATTATGACTGCTTCATATGTACTAAGTTGAGAAAAGGTTTTGGGGAGCAGATGAGGTGATAAGAGGCATCATTGACAAGCATTTATTGAAAGCTCAGTGGTATGCAAAAAAAATACACCATCTTTCATAAAAAGACAATGGTATTGACCAATAGAATAAATTTTATGATGTTGTAAAGTGAAGCACGAGCAGTTTTCCAGAGGACTCCTGCTGTGAACAGCTTCAGGGTTCTGATTACACAATATAGTGAACTCTCTATTTATTCAGTAACAAACTAAGACAAAACATTCATAGAAAATCACAGTACAGCATTCACAATTTTATGGCATAACAACTTATCACTAAAATGGCCACATAGTTTTCACCAAAGTTTTAAGCAAACTATGGTCACATAGTTTTAAGCAAAAGATAACATTCCTTTAGTAACACAATCATTTAGTAAGTCCTTAATTCAATCACAAAGTACAAAGGTCAAAGTTCTCTACCCCTAGGTCACATTGTCTTAATCTCTTCACTCAAAATGTCTTCTTCTTAATTAGAGAAGTCCTTAACTCAGTCATCTAAATATAAATGTCAAAGTTCTCCACTCCTAGACCACAGTAAATCATGATCTTCTCAGTTTGCATTAAATACCCAAGGAGAGGTCTTTTCATCTTGAATAGAGGCTGGCTCTCAGCTTCCATGGTTCTTCCTTCATGGTCCCAGCTCCTGTCAAAATCTATCCAACTGTCACCTGAGTTCAAAGGCAGACAGCTCTCAGTTTCTCATCTAACTCTTTGTGCAGTTCCTGTTCCTGTTGAAGCTCACACTGTCTAGTCCACCTCAAGTCCTTCACAGTTTCTGTTCCTGGGAAGACAAAGCTTAACAAAGCCACTATAAGGTGTACGCACATTGCTGGTATCCTCAACAATTCTTTTTTTGCCTGTGAAATCAACATGGATCCAACAACTAATTCTGAGGAATCAGCACATATCATTAGTATAGTCCCAGGACCTCTGAAAATGTCAGCAAGACCCTCTTCCGGGATTTCTGTAAACATACAACAAGAAAATCATCTTTTAGGACTTTTGAACCAGCAGCAAGGTCCTAGAGCTTCTGTAGTAACAGCACTGTTCTCTATCAGCATACAAATCTGACAAAGTTACATCAAAATAGACAAAGTACCAGCATCACAGTCATCCTTTCCAGTTCTCTTCTCTTCTCATTTCTCAGAAATTCTCAATTTGGTTCTCAGAAGAAGTTCTCAGTTCTCTGTTCTCCAGATCCTGGCAATTCTCTCTCTCTCTCTCTCTCTCTCTCTCTCTCTCTCTCTCTCTCTCTCTCTCTCTCTCTCTCTCTCTCTCTCTCTTTCAGCAATTCTCATTTCCAGCACTTCTCTCTCTCTCCAGAAGTAGCTGCTCTGCATCCACACTTTCAGAAATTCTGGCTCTCTAGCGTGGGCTTTTCTTTGTATAAGGTATTAGCTCCCTGTTCCAGCCCCTTCCTGTTAAATCAACAAGTTCATTCCCCTGTGGGATTCACAAGTTCTGGGTCTTAATACTGGACACAGTCATGAACTTGGAATGAGGTGCTAAGTACCTGTTCGATTGCACATACAAGAAATAGGGAAGTTCTTCAAATTCCATTACCATTATAGTGTAAGCTTAATTATAATGATAATATTTTGTGATTAAAAACATGTATATTTGCAAGTTGACCTGCTTTGTTGTTGAGATGTAAGATTTCAATTTGTATGGGGAAACTTCCAGTGTGGAGGTCCCTTTTCCCCAAAGCAGACTAGCAGTTATAATTTGCAGTCAATCAAGCCACTAGTATTTATTGTGTACCTACTATGGACCAGGCACTATGAAAAGCACTGGGGATACAAAAAGAAACAAAAGGCATTCCCTGCCCTCAAGGATTTTACAGTTTAATGGATTTGAGCAGTGCTTCTTAAACTTGTTGGTTGAGACCCCAAGTTTGACAACAGTAAAAGCTTTCTGAACGAGAAAGAGTCAAAAATTGCTGGTGTTGCATCTTAAAATTTCACTGCAGGGTGGCTAGGTGGTGCAGTGAATAGAGCACCAGCCCTGGAGTCAGGAGGACCTGAGTTCAAATCCAGCATCAGACACTTAACACAAAAACTAGCCATGTGACCTTGGACAAGTCACTTAACCCCAACTGCCCTCCAAAAAGCAAAAAAAATCCAAAAAAACTTCACTGCAGCCTAGGTTCAGAACACAAAGCATTCCCACTTTGCAGTGCACATGGCCTTAGAACACAATGCCAAAAGGAGTCCCAAGTGGAAAAAGTTTTAAGAAGCCATGGATTAGAGAACCATCTAGGGGCACTAAGAGATTAAGTCACTTACCTGCTCATGGCCAGTGTATATCAGAGGCAGGATTCCAAACCAAGTCCAGTCCTCTGTTCACCATGATTGCCTTTCGTGGTAACATAGTGAAGCTTAATGATCCGAGTAAGAATCAAAACTGAATCCTCTGATGGGTCTTCTGACCAAAAAGGTCCTTCCTACTTTAGCACAGGAATAACTAATAAAGTAATGAAGGGCTCATAAGAACTTGTCTATTGTTGACTTTGCTTGTGATACTAAGTCATCATCACACAGTTGGTTAAGTATTATCTGTGCCCAAATCCTCAGACAGTTTTGAGCATGGTCTATGGTACAAGACTTCTTGTACGACACATGTACCACAGGGAAAACCATGCATAGGGGGAGCAACCTGGAAAGAGCAAACCCCTAGAACCACACTGATGTGCCATGAGGAAGGCTCCTCTGGCCCTCTCCCTTCCTAATACACAAAACTATGCAAATGTGGGGTAACAGGCTACTCCAAACACCAGCCCAATGACTCAGGGCTTCTCTATTTTTATATGATATATCTAAATAGCCTCAGAGCTCAAAGGAAAGAGTACTGCCCTCATTAGGACCACTGACCACAGCTTCTTTGTTCCTGCTTCCCAGATCAAGTGCTCTGTCCCTCATCTACTTCGTACCAGATGTGGTGCTAGGTCCTGGGGATACACATACAAATCTATTCTTTTTATAACCAACTTGAATACTACCTGTGTATTCTATGTAAAGTATTATTCCAGGTAATAAGAGATTCATAATATTTATACTATACAGTGTTCTGCTCCTAAGGAGTTCACAGTTTAACAGAGAAGACTACATGATCAACTCCAAAATGGATATAATGGCACCCCTGCCAATATACAGAAAAACATAACTCTTTTGAGAATGGCCAGATGTGACACAGTTGTTTTGTTTCCTCTCTTCTACTCCTGCCTGTTCCCCAGTAAATGTGGAATCTCACATTGTTCTGCCTCAGACAATTTTGTTAACTAAGCCTCGTGTCAAGACTAACAACCTACAAGTGGCACTGAATGGCATACATGATGATTGGTGCCCTCTTTTCCAGGAGAAACAGGTGAGAGAACAGTGTTCTGAACCAGCATTAAAAGTCCAGGTGCCCTGGACAAGGCACACAGAAATAACATTAAAAGAGGAAGAGTAATGTTACCCATTGCTTCAGGGGGATGAAGGTTAGAGAGCATAAATCAAATCTTTTAGTTAAATCAGGCAGTTTTTCTGCAAGTATGTTGCAGACTCAGTGCCATACGCTAGAAAACCTCAGCAAAATGAGATCCTGCATCTACATTGTCCTTCTACCGACAATATTCAGTGAAGAATAGAACCCATTTAGAATCCATGCTGTTAGGTGAAAAGTCAGATGCTATGGCCAAGGCTAAGTTAAGTAATGTAAACTATGGGAGTGGTCCATGTCAACCATGATAGCCAGGTGATGAATGGCACCATGAGGGTGGGCAGAAATTCACTAAGCTGGGTGTATGTTCTGTAGTGCTTATTACATAGTATCAGTATCCAAGGTGTTGGCAAAAATTCACAAGCTCTGGTGTCAGTGAATTTTCAAAGAGTAAATAATGATAACAATGCCTCCTTGAATTCCCACCCATGCCCCCCAAAAATAATGGAACTGGTAGGAATCAATAAAACAACGTAACTTCAAAAACATTGTTCACATTCAGTTTTCTATAGTTACAACACAAATAAAGTGAAAAGAATACACAGACAATGATGTGAAATAAACTATGGCTAGATGGCAGTTTTTCTTTAGAACATGAATTATTTGCCTGGATCTTACTTTTCATTCAAGGCCTGCTTGGTATGCAAATCATCTATACAGCAGAGTACAGCTAAGACTATACCTCTCTTTTGAGCACAGTGATTAAAACCCTGTCCAACACAGGTTGATTAACTTGAGTAATCTTCTTTGAGCAGAGTGTGTTCAACACCCCACATCCAGCTTTCAGGAAAACTCTTCTACATCTCCTGATTTCGCCATTGGGGATGTAGGTAGGATATTGTATGTCAGTTAAGCGCTAATAGACAAGCTTTAGCATTCCCACTGTTGCCACAAACCCAATATTGCATAAAGAAACTCACAGGATGAGCAACGGCTTCCCATCATTCTCTGAGTAGGATATTAAAGCAAGACATGCATAATCAAGTAATTTTGATTCATTTTAGGGAAGCGATGGCATTTAGTGAAATTCAGTAAATTGTCCCTTTCAGCACTAATAACATGTTCAGAGCTTTCCCCACCAGACGTTCTGTAATGGCAATATAATAGGATTGCGATGGCAATTAAATGATTGCATATTTTAGGGCAATGGAGGGTATCCACTAGGGCATGAACCATTAGCAAAATGGTAACATTGTCATAGGATTTGTCATGCTCTGGCACAGAGATGCGTAAGATGGAGGCCCAAGCAATCATCCATTCTTCTGTAGTAAATAAGAGGTTGGAATAATAATGCTACTTCATACTTACACACACACACACACACACACACACACACACACACACACACACGACTAAAATCAATGGAATTATATAGAATTGGGACTTTAGACTTCCTTCTGTCCAGACCATTCCCAACAAAAGCATTTTAAGGGTCTATCTGAACACAGGTTTGAACAAAGTAAGGCTAGAAGATGCTAACAGAATAATCTAATGAAAGAGGTGACATGGTCATCATTGATAGGATCACCGGTTTGATGGAAAGAAACTTAATAACAATGGGGGCTCACAAATGGAAGGGGAAATCATGGGTGACAGTGAGTTCTTCCTCATAATAGGTCTTCCAGCAAAGCCAGGATGACCTATGCCTATTGAGAAAACTGAGGCGTGGCTCCTTTATCAGTCTCCAGGTGGGTCCTCCCACATGCAGACACGCCCACATACGAGTATTAAAGGGTTAGGAAGGTTGAGAACAACTGTTCTAGAATCTTAGGTAAGTTATTTAACTTGAGGTGAAATTCATCCAGGGTTCAGTTTCCTTATCTATAAAAATAAGTTGCTACATTAGGTGATATCTAAGCTCTTTTCTGAGCTAAGAGGCAATTAGGTGGCACAGTCAATAGAATACCAGGCCTGGAAGACCAAAGTTCAAATGTGACCTCAGACACTTACTAGCTGTCGGAGCCGGAGTAAATTACTTAGGCTCTGTCTACCTCAGTTTCTTCAACTGTAAAATGGGATAATAACACCTAGCTGCCAGGATTATTATGAGGATTAACTGAAATATTTGTAAATCATTTAGCACAGTGCCTGGCACATATTAGGTACTTAACAAATGCTTGTTTTCTTTCCTCCTTCCTTTCCAGATCTAAAATGTCATGATTCTAGTACAGAAATTAAATTCTCTAATTGCTATTTCAGTAACTTTATTAAATGAATACAAACACATCTGTAACTTTTCCCATTCCTGATTTCACTTAAGGATTTTCCGTCTATAATCCTTTTTCTAAATCCCTATGTACAATGTAATTATATGAAAAAAAAGTTGATGGATTTTGAAAAAAAAAACTATGTTGATTATTAAGAGCTTTCTTTCCTAAAGCATTTACATTTTATTCTGTTTTTTTCCTTTTGTAATGGAAGGTGAAGAGTGGCTAACCAGTGAGGGCCCAGTCCTTAGAGCATGCTCAGATTTGTCCTTCCTGGTGGGTTTTGTCCTTGTTATACTTTTATAATAATCCCCCTCTTAATTAAATCGAGTAATTTTAAACTGATTTTCCCATTCGCTTTGTTTCTGAACTTCATAGAGTACAGATCTCAGCAGAAGCATACTATAAACCACAGAAAAACTAATTCACTAAACATTTATTAAGCACCTGTTTTCAAAGTGATGTGTGAGGCCCTGGGGAGGTAAAAATATAGTTATATTTTTTTCCCTGCCCTCATGGATATGGTACATACTAAAGAAAGGTGTAAACAATGTACTATATCAGGTGTGAGTGAAGGAATAATGATTATATTCAAATAGAAAGATTAAGGAAGGCTTCTTGGGTCAGGTAGTTTTTGATTTGGATTTTAAAGAATAGGTAGAAATTCAGTAGGTGGAGAGGGAAGGAAGAGGCTACAGGCAAAGACACAAATTGTCTAGAAATTCATATTATGAATAAAAGATGGAAAGGAGTTTGGTTTGGAAGAGAGGGAATATAGCTTGGAGTGAGGAAGAGTTAAAGGGTAGGGTAATACTGGTTTAGGGAGGGCTCAAAATACTGACCAGTGAGTCAAAAATTTTCCTTGGGAAGAGATGGAGAGTTTTGAACCTGGTGGCAATCATATCTATCCACTGGGAAATGAAACTGTTTGCCCTGTGATGGTTTGTAGAAGAAAAGATGGACTTCTCATTCCACAGCTGCTTTCATGTTTTAGACAAGTCTTTCCTTCTTCTTTTGGCCATAGTTAGAATGTGAGAAAGGATCTTTGTAATTCTTTTTTTATTTTTTTTATTTTTTTTTACAATTCTATCCTGCTTACAATAATGACTCTAGAGAACAGATCTATTTCTCCTCTCCTTCCAGTAAAGAGAAGGGGAAAAACTACTAGAGAAGAATGTTGTGCACACTGTTAATTGAGGTCTCCCTGTTTCTTTTGCCTTCTTACAAGGAAGTGTTCAGAGATAGTATCCAAAAATGTAAAAACAAAAGGCAGGTAGGCAGTCGATTAGCATTTATTATCAATCATCTGTTATGTGCCAGGCACTGTGTGCTAAAAGCTAGGAGCATGTGACTTAAAAAAAAAAATCTTAAGATCTGAAACAGTGGCCTGAAGTTAAAATGATATGTTTTTTAAAAATTGATATGACTCATTTATAGTATTTGTACTTATATTTTATATGTGTTTTGTGCATTAAAAATATGTTAATATAATTGCATATTCTTTTGAACAAAAGGACAGGAGTGTCTGGCAATACTAAATTTGAGATTCTTAGTCTAAAAGCTCTTGTTCCCTTACTCCAAATGGAATCTGCTTTAAGCATCCAAAATATTCAGGTTAAAAAATTTATCATCCTCCTCTGAGTGGTTTGGTTTTGTTTTTTTAAAATTAACTGAGAGACCAAACTCAATTGAAGAGAAAATGCTAACTGCTTCAGATCTGGATATAACATAGCCAATTATCAAGGCAAATACAATTTCCAAGTAACCCAAAAGCTGGCCTAGAAGCCTTTTATCACCAGGAGAGTAAAACTAAATATTTACTATGTGCCAAACAAAATTAAGATTTATTTGGCACCAAAGGAAAAAGAAAACTGCTTCTGAATGTTGGAATCCCAGAGCTACAGAGAAGAGAACAGCTCCTTTGAAAGGAAAATTTTAACAATGTTTACAAGGGTCATTTCAATGTTTTTGAAACTCTGCTCCTAAATAATGCATGTTAGGCAAGTTATAAAGGGAAAAAAATATGACAAACCACCATCTTTGGGAGAGGTTAGTTATCCAGGTGAGATGTAAAGCAACAAACTGTAGCAGTCTTGCGTCCTTCTCTCCTGAGAGAGAAAAAGAGGGCCCTGAACCCTAGACTCCTGGGATGTATAAATAGGTTTCCTGCTACCTTTTCTTGTTGGGGGCAAGAATACAGAGTCTCTGTGTTCCCAGAAATCAAAATGGCCACTGTATTCATAAGGCAGGTATTTTTTTTTTCATACAACACATCAAATGCAAGAGTTTCCCCTCTTGAGAGCCCCAGCCATTCAGTTCATCAGCTGTTCCTAATTACCTTGTTGATACTGCTGCTCACACCTGTGTAGCAATTCATCTTGCTGGCTGAAGCAAATTTTTTTTTCCCACAGACTTCCATCCTGGCAGAGGTGGTCTAACTGATGGAAGGGCACTAAAAGATTGCCAGAGCTTAGTTTAGAAAATAAGAGTGTATTCTGTCCAGAGATTTCACAGGGAATGTGAATAACAAAAGTCATTGGCACCATCTGACCAGACTCAGATAAAAGGCCATTGCAGCTTGTTAGGACAATAGGTACTAAAATACAGGACAAGCTTATTTATGTTTGTGAAATGCTGGGAATTCATAGAATTAAAGATTTAGAGTTGGAAGAAACCTTAAAACAGTGATTCTCAACCTTCTTAATGCTGCGATCCTTTAATACTCATCTGTGGGCGTATCTGCATGTGAGCAGACCCGCCTGGAGATGGGTAGAGGAGCAGTGGCTTGTTCCTAAGACCATTGGAAATACGTTTTCTGATGGTTTTAGGTGACCCCTGTGACCCCTGTGAAAGGGTCGTTCGACCCCCAAAGGGGTCGCGACCCACAGGTTGAGAACCACTGCCTTAAAAGATCATCTAGTTCAAGGGTTCTTGATGTTTTTTTGTGTGTCACATTCACCTCTGGAAGTCCAATGAAGCCTACAGGCCCCTTCTTCAAATATTTTTAAATGTACAAAGTAGATTACATAAGATTACAAAGGAAAACAATTAAATTGAAATAGTTATTCAAATATCAGGGGGGATGTCCACATACACCAGGTTAAGAGCTCTTAAAATCCAATCTCTTTATTTTACAGATTAGGAAACTGAGAACCAAAGAAATTGTTAATTAATTTCCCCAAGGTCATGTAAGTTGTAAGTGGCATAGATAAAATTTTAACCATGGTTCTCTGACTCTGATTCCAGCAATCCTTTTTTAAAAAAATTAATTAATTTTTAGTTTTCAACATTCACTTCCACAAGATTTTGAGTCCTAAATTTTTTCCCTATCTCTTTCCCCTCCCCTTTTGCATTCTAATTACCCCTTCTCTCAGTCTACCCTCTCATCCCTTTCCCTTTCCCTTTTCCTCTCCCCTTCTATTTTCCTGCAAGGCAAGATAGATTTTTATATACCGTTGCCTGTATATCTTATTTCCCAGTTGCATGTAAAGACAATTTTGAATACTCGTTTTTTAAAACTTTGAGTTCCACATTCTGTCTTCCTCTCTCCTCACCTACCTTCATTGAGAAGATAAGCAATTCGATATGTTTTACATGTGTAGTCATACAAGACACTTCCATAACAGTCATGTTGTAAAAGGCTAACTATATTTCCCTCCATCCTACCCTGCCCCCCATTAATTTTGTTCTCTCCTTTGACCCTGTCCGTCCTCAAAAGTATTTGCTTCTGATTATCCCCTCCTCCCGTTTGCCCTCCATTCTATCATTCCCCCCATCTCTTATCCCCTTCCTTGCTACTTTCCTATAGGGTAAGATAAATTTCCATACCCAATTTAGAATGTATTGTTGTGCCGAGAATAAGAGTGAGCTGAGACCTGGGTTCAAGGTAAATTTAGGTTTGGATTTATTGATCAAGCGCTCAGACTACTCGAGTAAAATTACTCAAATGAGTAGTGATTAATGGCTCTCACAGACTTGATCATATAGGCCAAAACTACAAATCATAATCAGAGAGGGGGCTGGCATAAGCTATTACATACAGAAGCTAGAAGAGCGGATTGGTTAGCTATTTTGGGAATATGGTGCAGGGGTACAAAAGCATAAGGGTCCAATTCCTGATGACATAAGGGTCCCTCACAGAACAGGGTGAGGTGCAGGGTCGTGAGGAGGGGGACTGGAAAGTCCCAGGGTCATGTTCCGAGCAGAGGGTGTGGGGTCTGGGTGCAGGGTCAAGTGGAAAGGGGAACTGGAATAGACCAGGGTCATGTTCTGGACAAAGGGTGTAGGGACCCTGCTTGATCTTGAATAGACCAGGGTCATGTTCTGGGCAAAGGGTGTAGGGATCCTGCTTGGTCAGTGGGACAGGACAGGGGGTGGTCCCTAGATACAGTCCTTGCACCCCAGGCTAATCCTTGTACAGTATACAGAATGCTAATTTGAGGAAGTAAGGGGGGAAGGGAACTATGCCTTGGGCTATGTGCCCAGGCTTTTGCCTTAAGCAGTTTCTAGCTATGACTGAGAAATAGGGGCAGAAAGCAAAAGTAAAAAGGGGCTTGATGGTGTTACACAGGTGGGCCACGCTCAGGTGTGGTGGACAGGTGACCCAGGACTTGAATTAGGGCATATCAGTATGTTACTCCCTCCTTAAACCAAATCTTATGAGAATAGGGTTCACTCATTCCCTCTCCCCTCTTCCCCTTCAGTGTAAAAGCTTTTTCTTACCTCTTTTATGTAAGATAATTTACCCCATTCTACCTCTCCCTTTCTCCTCCCAGTACATTCCTTTCTCAGCCCTTCATTTTATTTTTTAGATATTATTCCTTCATATTCAACTCACCCTGTTACTGAGAAAGGCCTCATGGGTTATAAATATCATCTTTACACGTGTGAATGTCATAAAAACAGGAAAGTTTACCTTTTCATGCTTCTCTTGAGTCTTGAATTTGAAAGTCAAATGTTCTATTCATTTCTGGTCTTTTCATCAAGAGTGTTTGAAAGTCCTCTGTTTCATTGAATATTTATTTTTTCCCTTGAAGGATTATTCTTAGTTTTGCTGGGTAGGTGATTCTTGGTTTTAATCCTAGCTCCTTTGACCTCCAGAATATCATATTCCAAGTCCTCTGATCCCTTAACATAGAAGTTGCTAAATCTTGTGCTATTCTGATTGTGTTTCCATAGTATTTGAATTGTTCCTTTCTGACTGCTTGCAACATTTTTTCCTTGACTTGGGAACTCTGGAATTTGGCTACAATATTCCTAGGAGTTTTCCTTTTAGAATCTCTTTCAGCAGATGATCAGTGGAGTCTTTCTATTTCTGTTTTACCCTCTGATTCTAGAATACCAGGGCAGTTTGCCTTTATAATTTGAAAGCTCATATCTAGTCTGTTTTTTTGATCATGACTTTCAGGTAGTTTGATCATTTTAAAATTATCTCTCCTGGATCTATTTTCCAAGTCAGTTGAATGAGATATTTCACATTGTTTTCTATTGTTATATTCTTTTGGTTTTGTTCCATTGTTTCTTGATTTCTCACAAAGTCATTAGCTTTCATTTGCTCCATTCTAATTTTTAAGGTATTTTTTTTCAGTGAGTTTTTGAAACTTTTTTTCCATTTTTTCCATTCCAATTTCCGTTCCAGTTATGCTTTTTAAGGCATTCTCCTCGTTGACTTTTTGGACCTCTTTGCCATTTGGGTCAGTTTATTTTTTTTAGATATTATTTTCTTCAGCATTTTTTTGGTGTCTCCTTTGGCAAGCTGTTGACTTGTTTTTCATGGTTTTCCTGCATCACTCTCATTTCTTGTCCCGATTTTCCTCCTACTTTTCTTATTTGATTTTCAAAATCCTTTTTGAGCTTTTCATGGCCTGTGACCAATTAATATTTTTTTTTGGAGGCTTAGGAGCTTTGATCTTGTTGTGTTCTTATGGTGATATATTTTAATCTTCCTTGTCACCAAAGTAAGATTCTATAGTCTGATTTTTTTTCCCCCACTGTTTGCCCATTTTCTCAGCCAATTACTTGACTTTTTAGCTCTTTGTTAAGGTAAGTCTCTGCTTTCAATATGAAGGGTATACTGTCCCAAGCTTCAGGATTTTTGTGTAGCTGTTTTCAGAGATATTTCTAGGGACCTGTAAATTTTCAGTTCTTCCAAGGTTGTATGATGAAAGGAGAGGTGTTTACTCCTCTCCTGGTCTGTGCTCTGTTCTGTGAGTGACCACAAGCACTGTTTTCTGCCTTGGAACTGTGAAGAGGGTTGCCTCTCCACCACCACCAGCAGCTCCACCATGCCAGCACTCCTCACCCCAGGACCACCACCCAGGACTTTGACCCTATCCAAGCAGAGGCAAAGCTGCCTCAGCACCACCATCAAAGAGATCCTTGCAATCTGCCTCTGATTAGCCACTGGATCCCGTCACAGTCTGTGAGCTGAGAGCTCTAGAAGCAGCCACTGCCACCAACCGGGGACTGGGGCTAGACCTTGCTCCTCTCTCAACCAGGTCTGATGGACCTTCCCTCCTGACCTTCTAAGTTGTCTTTGGCGTTTGTGGGTTGATAAGTCTGGAAACTGCCATAGCTACCAGTGATTCAGTCCCCTGAGGCTTGCTCGAGCCCACCTGTGCCAGTGTAGCCCTTGCTGAACTGTGCTCTTCTCTCACACAGGTGCACCCGACCTTTCCTGTCAACCTTCCAGTTTTGTTTAACTCTGTCATTTTGTGGGTTCTGCTCCTCTAGAATTTGTTTAGAGTCATTTTTATATGTATTTGGAGGAGTTTGGGAGAGATCTCAAGCAAGCCCCTGCTTTTACTTTGCCATCCTGACTCCTCCTCCTCCAGTTCCAGCAGTCTTACCATTGAATTATTTTGCCTTTCGTATTATAGCTAGCTTGTATTTTTAAGTGGTGGTTCTTAAATTTTCATTAATAGAAGGATTTTAAGCCACCACTTTGTTGACGACTCACAGGATCCCTTTAGAAAGAATTAGGTAGACTGAGGTGAATGATCTTTTTCTGGAACAACCATAAAAAATGAAAACAAAAGCAAACAAACTTCTGTCCTGGAATACTAAGTATGGCATTTTGTTAGATTGTTTTACATGGTTTTATGGGCTCTCATTTTTAAAGAAGTACTAGTTTCCCCTAATATATGAAGTAATAATCTTTACTACTGACACTGAAATAATCTGCATATAGAACTTAATTTGCCATCATAGGATGTGGTAAGGAAGTTTAGAGAATTATTTTTTTCCTTTCTACATGGGTTTCTGCGATTATCCCCTTTCATTTCTGCATCACTCAAGCTAGGGATGATTTTGCTTCCAACCTGTAAAAACACTTTCTGGTTCCCAGCATTTTTCACATCCCCCTGAAAATTTTGAAATCAATGTACAAATGCACTGATGGATAAATATAGAGATATAGCTACATATAGACAGATTTTTGATGTCATTCAGTCATTTTAGCCACATGCAAGTCTTTGTGACCCCATTTAGGGTTTCCTTGGCAAAGATAGTGTAGTGGTTTGCCATTGCCTTTTCCAGATAGATAGATATAGATATCAACATAGACAAAAATACAGATTTAGGGTTGGTTACTTCAGAGTGTAGGGGAAAGATTCCCTTTTAGCTTCCACATTCATGCCACCAGGGCACCTTTTGTCTCTCTGTGTGTGTGTGTGTGTGTGTGTGTGTGTGTGTGTGTGAAGAGAGGAGTTGGACAGGGGGTGGGGAGGTCGCTTATGAACAATTTGACTAAAATGCCCATGACCTCATGTGAGGTATAGTCATTTATCCATGCAGATTTTGAATAATGAGTAAAGAAAAGGTACTTCTATATTTGTTTAGTGTCCAATCACTGAATCCTTCTTAGTTTCTAGGAGGGGTGAACAGGGCTTTAAGCTGTTCTCGGGAGGTCTGGGTCAGTCTATAGGTCTCGCTGGGTAGGTGGGGCTCCCAGCTTCAGTATCCAGCTGATGTTAACTGCTGGCAGGTCTAGGAAGCATTGAAGCCCAGTGTAGGGATGGACCCAGTTATCCTTCACATCACCATTAGAATCTTGGTTAATGCAGCTAGCAAGCTACTTACCCCCAGACAGGACCCTAGAAAGGTAGGGGAAGTCAGTGTAGGATATGTAAAGAGCACCGCAGTCATACCCCAGGGCACAGATAGCTACAGTCTTGACCCTTCTCAGCCACCCCATGGGTACCAGGGGCACCATGTTCCAGGCTAAGATCAAGGGCATAGCAATTCTAAAATCAGAGATTGGTGCCAGTTTCCTTGTCTGTTTGAATCTCAGAGTGACTACAGTCAAGAATCATCAGGGTTCTGCTGCTGCTGCTATCCTTAGAAGTGCTAGGACCCTTGTGAGGGGTTGGGGAGCAGAGACCCTACTTGCCTTCACTTTGATCTAAAGGTAGTGCTACATACCATTGTACCTTTTGTCACCATGTCCCGCCCCAACACAATTCAATTTATTTATTAATTTATTCGTCTCTTATTTTATCCTAAACAGTAGTAATGCTGGAAATACAGGGTCAAAATAAACAATGCTTCTCTGAAAGCAGTTTGTGGTACTAGGGGAAAACAATACACCACTAAGTAAATTCAAAATCCACAAAAAATTAATGCAAAGTAAAAGATAGATATGCACAGGTAACATGGGGAGATAGAATGAAGGATTTGGAGTCAGGAAGATCTGAACTTAAATCCTGTTTCAGACACTACTCTGGGCAAGTAACTCCCCAGGCTCAAGCTGTGTTTTTAATCTCTAAAATGGGGATAATAATAGACATGTACTTTGCAGGTTGTTGTAAGGACCAAATGAGATAATATGAGCAAAGTACTTTGCAAACCTTAAAGTACTAGATACAGGTTATTATAAGTAGCTTTAAAAAAAATTCAGGTAGTAGGAAGAGTGTTAATAACTGAGGGAATCAGGAAAGGTTTTGTGTAAGAAGTAGCACTTGAGCAAAGTCTTGATTGGGCAGGGGGAGGGGAAGGGGGGAGGGTTTCTGAGAGGCAAAGATGAGGGAGACAAAGCCTGGGAAGAGGAAATGGAAGGTTTCGTGTAGGGAACACTGAATAGACCAATTCAGCTAAAGAAAAAATTATATGGGAAGGATTAATGTGAAATCGGTCTAGAAAAATGAGTTGGGAACAGATTGCAAAGGGTCTTAAATATCAAATTGAACCATATGCTTTTTATTCTAGTGGCAACAGGGATTCACTGAAGCTTTTTCAGCAGGAAAGTAACAACATCAGACTTTTGCATCATTTCAATGCATTGCTACAAATAACCATACTTCACCAAACCTGAAGACATATCACTTTTGGAGTTGCTGTGGTCAAAACTAATTTAATTTAAATCCTTTTATAACTTAATTTGTAATTGTTTTGTAACCATTATGTGTAATAATAGCCTCCAATATTAACAACCTGCTTTTGGGTATGGTTTTCTCATATGATCCTTACCCTGCAAAGGTATTAGCTAGTTAGACAATAAACATTTAATAAGTGCTGAATATTACTTACATTGCCCCATTTTACACATGAGGAAACCAGAAAGAGTTAAAAGAACTTGCCCAGTCACACAGTTCACATTTGTCAAGGGAAGGATTTGAACCCAAGGCTCTGCTAACTCCAGATCCAGTACTCTTTCCAAAATACCATATTGCCTTTCCATTGGTATCTTTCCCACCTATTTCTATGGCAACCTATCTTCCTTCCGATTGGCAGACATCAGGAGGTCTCATCAATGAGAAAACAGTTCCATGTCACTCAGCACCGGCTTTCCTGACAGTTTTTAGGATATTTTCCAGATTAATGGATGCATAGTAGGTGGTGAGTGGGTAGGTAGTCCTTGCCTTCATCTCGTAAGGTGAGGGTAGCTGTAGTAAAAGGGCTTTGTAATCTATTTGAAAAAAAATCATGCCTAAATAAACTGTGGGAGAACCAAGACAGCCCCCACTATGAGGCCTTCTATAGACACATGGGGCCATGCTTGGGGAACTTGTGCCCATGTCACCTACCCAGTGTTAACCATCTTGGATGCCTGAGTCAGAGGAAGGGAATAATTGTAGGGAAAGAAGTGTTGATATTATAGGCATTATATGTGGTCTCAGATCTTTGTTAAATCCTAAATTAAGTTTTTATAGAAATTTAAATTTTGAAAGCCTGGGAGTTTATCTCCCATTTATCATATTGTTCTACAGAATTAATTGCCTCTTGTTTTGTTGTTTTACCTAATACTGTCTTTTCACAGAATCAATTAAGGAAATCAGGTGGGGTATGCCTGTACAATGCAATTCAATGAATATTAAGCACCCTCTATATTCAAGTCACTGTGCCAGGCCCTGGGGATACAAAACTAAAAGATCTCACAAGTACACAGATCTCTACAGTGTAGGGCATGATATGAGCAACCTAGATAGAAATCTCCAGAGAAATTTTGAGGAGGGAGAAGAGTGCTTTCTACTGGGGTCATTAAGGAAGATTTCATAGAGTGTGTGGCTCCTGACAACCAGAGATGAACTGGGAGGAAGGAAACAGCTTCTGAAAGGCAAAGATCCCGAAGGATACACTCTCAGTGTGCATGCATGCAAGGAGGCAAGAGTTGGTTTGACAAGTTCAGGAATTACCACCTAGTCCAGTTTGACTGGGACATTGAAAAAGAATGGAAAAAAGAGTGATAATAATGATGTTGATAACTAGCTTGTATATAGTGCTTTACGGTTTGCAAAGTGCTTTACACATATTATCTCATCTGACCCTCACAAGGACCCTGGAAGGTAAGTGCTCCATTCTAGAGATGAGGACACTGAAGCAGATTGAGGGTAAGTGACTTACCCAGGGTCACATGACTAGTATCTGAGGTAGGAGTCAAACTCACATCTTCCAGATTCTGAGTCCAGCACTTTATTATCATGTAGCTGCCTAAATGTTTCAGCTAGATCATAGATTTAGAACTGACAGTGTCCTTGACTGTCAAGAATAACCACCTCCCTCCACTTTGCAGATGAGGAATCTGGTGCTCAAGGTTTTAAGACTTAAATGACTTGCCCAGGGAAACACAACTAATAGGTAGTTAAGATGTTATTTGAACCCAAGTACTCTCAACTCTGTGTTCACTGTCCTATCCAGGACATAATGTGAAATAATTCTAGAAAGGTATATGGGAACCAGAATGAAGGCACCAGTCACATTGGATAGATTGCATTTTATCCTCCAGGGAATGGGGAACTTCTGCGTTTCACTTGTTTGTTTGAATTGATAGGAGAGTAAAGGAGGCAGGACTATCCTATGTTCCTTGGGAAGATTATTTTGGGAATTGCGTGGAAGATGCATTGGAGAAGGGAGAGGCTGGAGGCAAGGAGACTGACTAAGAGGTTTTTAACATTTGGTTTTTATCTTATTGATGAAATGATTTTAAGCTCCTTCTAGCAACTTGATCAAAGAACTGGGATTTGCATTTTGTATTTATATCTTCAGTGCTCAGCACTGTGTCTAGCACATAGTAAACCTTTGTAGATGTTCTTTTATTCATTCAATCATTGGATCCATAATAAGCAGAGAATACACACTCATTTTTTCAGCCATGGCAACTCTTGTCAACTAAGGAATGAAGGGGTGAGTACTCATACTATGAAAGCCTGGCTTCTTGAATTATTAATTGCCTGTTGGCCAAACTCTTGATAATAAATATTTTTAAATTTAGCTAGACTAAAGCTAGTGAGATGAACACATTATCTGGGGAAGATCAGGGAGGCCACTGAAAGCATTCTAGCTTGCTAGGACCTACCAGGACTTGTGTTCCAATGTCATTGCCTTTGAAAATCCATGGGCATGGTTTGACATCAAGTATCAGAGTAGGACCTTAATGGAGAAAGTACAAAATAAACTAAAATAGTATCATATGTTTGGGATGTTGGACAGTGGAATGATCTTCATCCTTGTGAGAACAAAATCAGTGGCCTTGTAGAGGTTTAGTTCTGTGCTCAGTTGCCTGCAACCATCTTTTTAAAATTGGTCTCTCAGCAATTCCACTCCATTGTATTCATTCTCCTGCAAGCACTAATGTGGAAGGAAACCAAGCTTTCCAAGAGAAGGCTTACAAGTACCTACCAATTTGTCAGCTGGTATGGCCTGGTTAAGAGCAAAAAAGTTGGTTAATTGCAGATGTCCGAAATAGATATGTACAGTATAAGGATTGTGAATATTTGGGGATGCCCACTGTAATGTAATTTATAGCATAGCAGGAAGGAGTAAGATAAATATCCATGCCATAAAAACTCTTTCCTCCCTTTTCCTTGCTGGAGCCAGTTTGGGGAGCTTGAGTGTTCTCTGTTACTCTCTAACCACATAAACAGAAACTAGCAACCACTTGGAATTCATTATATGCCATTTAATAGTGCTGGGAAGTAGATAGAACTGCAGCGATAAATTAACTCTGGTTTCCCTCCCCCAATAAATTTCCTCTGATCGTTCCAAAAGTATGTGACATAGGCCTCAGAGAGATGCCTTTCTGTCAAAAGGGAGTTGGGGTGTTTCTATAAGCAACTGGTACTTTTTCCCCTACCTATTTGGATTTAGTGCTCATTTGAAAAAAACAACCCATTCCTGTAATTCTTTGCCTATACCATACGTTTGTGGAGACCTAGAACTATACACCAATTTCTACATAAAATGAGATATCAGATTTAGCTTCCCTATGATTTGTCTCAGAAGGAGGGATGTCTTGTGTTAGCTTTAGAATATGTAGAAACAGATGATAAGCAAGCAGTTGTAGATCAGAGAGCTAAAAAATGGTAGAGATGGAAAGGATCACGTTGCCACCCAGTACAGCTTCATCATTTGGTAGATGAGGAAACAAAGGTCCAGAATGTGGAAGTGGTCTATAAAATGAATGGGTTGAACTGGATGACCTCTTAGGTCTCTTCCAACTCTGGATCTATGAATTCCATGATTTCTCCCACCTCCAGTTGCATAGAAGTAGTAAAGAACTGACACTAGGACCTAGGTCTCCTGATTCTAATATACTTGAAGATTTTGATGTGAGTCCTCTGTTCAGTGTGCTAATTGATAGCACATAAGCTGTAATTATCTTCACTATAGTCACCATTTAGAAGTAGTGTGGTACAAGGAATAGAGGTCTGGACTTGAAGTCAAGGAACTCTGGGTTAAATCTCACCTCAGACATTTCTTAATTATGTGACCTTGGGCAAGTCACTTAGCCTTGCTGGTCCTCAGTTTCTTCATCTGTAAAATGAAGAACTTGACTGGATGGTCTCTTAAGATCATTTCCATACCTAAATCTATAATGCTACTGTGATCACTTTAAGGTAAGATAAATGACTGCAGCTTCCTTAAAATAATGTTTCTCGCTGCCTCTGAGTACACCATGAAATCAGCTCCACTAACTTCACTTGCCTTTCCATGAAGAACCTGTGATCTTTCTTTCAAGCCAGCTACAAATTTTTTCACTTACAGTGAGAATGCCTGTGGTTTAATTCCCCCCAAAGAGTAAATGAAATGCTTATTGGACACCGATTATACATCAATAGTAATAATGGTTTGTTCCTAGATAGAAACAAACATGAAGAAAATTGCATCCAGTGCTTTATTTATTGCAAACAAAACAGAGAAATCCTATGAAAGACTTGAACAAATCCTCCAAGCCAAGTCACTATATATATTTTAACACTCAGTGACTTCACAGTGGAGGTGAGCAGAGAGGAGGGTTTAGAGAATTATTAGAAAACACAATTCAAGATCCAGAAATGAAGGATTGACCAACCTCATTAGAGGACATCTTAAAAATATACAATTTTACTGTAGTTTAAAAGACAGCAAATGACTGGTTACTGATAAAGTTGTGATCAAATCATCCAAGCAAAAGTTACAGTCGATACCAAATTAGGAGAATAAAGATGAGAAAACATCATGAACAATTATAACGTCTCTAATCTAAAGACCTCCAAAATGCTGTAGTAAAAAGAACATTGGATTAATAGAGGATTTGGATTCAAATGCTGCACTTGACATATTGCCTGTAAGACATGGCGATGTCTTGGCACAGTGTTTACTTGGCAAAGAATTGATTCACTAAGTCCCTTGGCCATTCTGGACCTGGGTTTCCTTAGCGATGAAATGAGAATTTAGATCAGAAGTGTTCAACGCAAGGCCCACAGGATATATGCAGCCTACAAAGTGCAACTCAAACCAGATTAAAATGTAACTAAGAAATATTTAATAAAATAAAATAAAACATTGATAATATTACATTTTAAAACTAAGTTAGTATGTGGCCGGCAGGGATTCTTATGTTTGGTTAAATGGCCCTTGTTTCTATTTGAGTTCAATACCAGTGGACTGGAGTACCCTTGAGATCCCTTCCCTCTCTAAATCTCTGTTTGAATGGTCCTTTAATTCCTTCAAATTTTTTACCACATTTTTGTGAGCTTAAGTTATTATGTGTGCTTCATGTTACACTAACTCCTCTAAGAGGGAGACAAACGTGTAACTCAAATGGTGTTTTTATTTGGCACAGAATTAATTTTAAAATATACAATGCATAATAAAATCGTGGCTGCTTGGTTGTACTTCTTTACTCTTTCTGTCAGGCCCAGTTTCCAGACAGCATTAAACCTCTTCATATTCGTCTAGGAGAAAGACACATTTGAGTTTGTTTAGTTCCCCACCCCCATTCCACCCCCTCCTCATATTAAGGGAGTATAAACCAGCTCCTCAGTTCCCAAATGTTCAAACTCCTCACCCATCCAGTATGGTCAGTAGCTAGATGAGGGACTCAGGAACATTGATATATTTCTCTTGAAACACAGGGTGTGGGATTTAGGATCTGATGAGATCTAAAATTCCTGAAAGCTGTGGTTTTTCCAGTCAATGTCCTGCCATTAACGTGAACTTCCAACTGATTCCTGGCCAAACTGGCCTATTGAGCAGTAGGGTGAACAGATCCTTGTGAGCAGCACTTTCATTCCACTTGAAAATTAATCTCACTTTCATCCCTCTATTCTTAATAATTTCTGTCCTGTAGATTCTTCTCCTCAGTCCTGTAGTCCTTCCTGTCTTCTCTTGCTCTCCCTTTTTGCACTAAGTTATTTCCTGAGGCCAAAAAAAAAAAAATCTTTTTTTTTTTTTTTTTTCTTTTT
>CM053599.1:132057577-132099793 GCA_028646575.1 Pseudocheirus occidentalis | reverse complement strand
GTTTTTTTAGCTTTGTGGAACTCTGCTTCCAGGGGGGAAAGCTCTGTCCCAAATTGCTGCGGTTTTCACAGCTGCAGGAGCTATTAGGGGGTGCTGCAGCCCCCACCAGCTTTGGCTTGCTGAAAGCACACCCCAGGACCACCACCCAAGACCACAATCTGGATCCAGGCCGCTCAATGCAAGAGCATTGGCCCTGATCAATCGCCTCAGCCCCCCTGCAGGATCCACAGGCCGGGGGCTCTGAAGCAGCCCAGTGGGGGCAATTGCTGGTTGTAGTAGATCCTGCCCTTCCCTCACTGCTTCCTTGCCCTGGGGGCAGATTGGCCAAACCACTTTTCCTTCCCCAAAGTTAGCTTGAAAGCTTCACTTTTACTGACCTTTTTCTAATCCTTATTTTTCCTGACTTGATAGGTGTGAAGATTGCTCCAGGGGCTGTAGATCTTCTCTCATGTAGATTCACACTGCGGCTTGGGAGGCTCGACTCCTCCCAACCACCTCCGGGCCTGGCCCTGGTTTCAGTTTTGGGCTGGGCTTGGTCCTCAGCCTGTCGCGATGAGCCCCTCCTGTCGAGATACCTTCAGCGAGAGATGTGTTTTCTGTATTTTTGTGAGTTTGGGAGCCCTAAAATTTGTTTAGAGTCATATTTTATGGGTACTTAGGGTGGTATTTCGCAGCTGGGAGCTGCGAAACTTTGCTGCTTCTACACTGCCATCTTCCAGGCCTTGGTTTTTTGCTCCTGAGCCCAGTGATTTTTTACTAAAGCATGGTGCTTCCCTTATTGCCTTCATAGGATTTTAAGATGGGCATGTGTCCTGCCTATGTAACTTGTGTCTATCCTCATGGAATATCTAAATGTATAGTCTGGCAGCTCTCTAGGAGAAGCATGCATAAATGTTTCTGGAATCTTGCCCATGGGAGACTGATTCCTGCCATAAGGGGAGTAGAAGGGCCATAAGGCTGCCCATTTGCTTTATTTCTAAGAGAGAGTGGTACCAGATTACAATTATATTTATCTGCTTCTGCCCTGCCTCCCTCCCCCAGTATTTCTGGTCTAGAAATATTTTATTTTTAAGTTTGAAAAGCTACATTTCTGGCTGTTATTTCTTAAAAAGTAAGAGTACATCAAGCCTACAATATCAACTAGGCCCCTTTCATCAAGTGCTAGTTACACAAAAGACCATCATAAATAGTGAATAGCAAGTAAATCTGTTGATCCAAGTATCTAACAAACAGAAATTGGGAAGTTGTTCAAATTAGATCATACCAGAAAAGACACAGGAGTGAATGAACTCTTTAGATGGGAGCAAGATGAGATCTCTGTTCATCTAGGAGAGATCACACTCACCCAAGGAGTAACTCCCCTAAGTCTCTGGTAAGGCAAGCTAGAAATCAGCAATGTGTGGGAAGGAAGCTGACACCTTAACTCATTTGACATTTCCCAAGGTGTTTTTTTGTTTTGTTTTATCTTTCTTCCCTGGTATTGGTTTCTAAGAGAGCCTGGAATACTCATGTTTTCTATTGAGTTATGAATAAAAAATATCTCACCCCCTCACACTTGCAGTGTTGAATCAACATTCTTTCCACCAATTAGGAGAGTCTTATCCAAAATATTCTAGTCCTTGCTAGAAACTTGGGTTACTGGATTATTGAGATTATATAGATTGATTTAGAGGTGGAAGGAAGTTCTAGTCCTACTCATTAATTTTACATATTAGGAAACTTGAAGCTTAAGGAGGATACATGACTGGCCTAATTTTTTCCATATATGCCTGGTGTGGTCATGTATATCATAGTCCCTAATGTTGGGTCTCTTGCCATCAGGTATTTTGAGCTGCAGTAGAACTGAAGCTGATTGGTTGTTGTCAGTAAGTTCAGCACCAACATGGGTGAGCCCCAAGAAGAGGGCCCCCAGGCTGCCCAAGGAGAAGAGGACTAGCCCAGGTCAGAAAACATAGTAGGAGCATAAAGCTTTCCATACCAAGCAGTGGCATTGGGATTGGGATTGGGCTCGGGCTCATGATTAGCTATCTAACTTCAAGCCTGTGCTAGATGGGGAGACCTAGTCACAAACAACAATGACAACAGCTTTAAAAAGGCACATAGATTTTGAGTGTCAGTGCTGCCATTTGTACTCAGGTCCCTTTGAATGAGATAAGTTGAATCATTCTCATAAAATGAAAGAGACAGTCATCAAACTTGAGCTAGGTCCTAGATCTCTTTAGGCCTAAGTTTCATGTTCCTGTAAATCACCTGATTTCAGGGAAATCAGATGGTGTGCCCCTACTCCCCCTCCTTTTTTCCTGTAAGGGGCTTTTTGTAACGGCCCCCTTTTGCTACCTATGGATAATCATAGCTATGTGTCTTTGTATTGGGCAAGAAGGGCTTTCCGGGGTCCTGTGTAGACTGTGAGGTCATGTCACGCCACCAATGGGGTAATGATCCAGCATTAGGGGATTTTGGTGGGAGGGGGGTTTTGGATTTATCTGAAAATTTGAGGTTTTTTCATAGAATTGTTTGTACAAAGGTATATAACTGCTTGCTTGCCTCTTGTTGGGTGCCTCCCTATACCAGGTCTATCTGGGATGGTGACACCCAATTCTCGTGAGACTTGTCTTTAGAATAAAGAGCTTCTATTTCTACCTGGAGGAACCTCTGAATTTATTTGGGTGAGGGTCTTTGGGGTCTTTATCACACTCACCATGACTCCAACTCTGGGTCTCTTTCTACTTTGCCATATTGCCTCCTTTCACAGAAATGTTTATATAAAGTATTATTATGAATTTTGCTGCAGGACAGGGGAGGGGAGGGATGACTATAAAAATGTAAGAGGTAAAAAGAAGCTAACCATTTTTTAAAACTACCACTTAAAAACATACCTGGTTTGCTTTTAGACCCAAAGAATGTTACTTTCATCTGCCTCCATTAAAAAGAAACCATTGGTTGTTTGAAGTCCCAGTTTCTGCAGTAATAACAGAGTGAATTGATTACACCAGATTTTGATAAAGTGTAATTGTGTGAAGGTTAAAAAAAAAAAGGCATGTCAGCAAGTTTGAAATTAGAGCTCAGGAAATTCTGCCAGCTAGAGGGGCAATCCCAGCGGCCTGTACAATTATTAAAATGCATTCTTATTGGGAAAGAAAGAGGCTTGAGTTGAGCTCGTCAGCTTAAAGGGCTTCTATGGAAATGTGTCAAGAATGGAGAGACTGAAAAGTTCACCCCGCCATGCTATTTACGACATTGTGTTTCACAAGTCACAGTTCAAATCCAGTTGTCTAAAGCTGATGCAATTCAATAGAGTGAGACTACTCCAGCAGTTGTGGCTATTCGACCTCATTATTCTTCTCCAGCAAAGCGGGTATGCCAGGTTCTGAAACTTTTGAACTGTGTCCTCAACACTCAGAATTCAATTTCCCAGGCTTCTTCACAGCAAAAATAGGGGCATTCTCAAAGTGCTACATATTACCAAGGCAAGATGATTTTTTTTCTTTTTTCCCCCTTTTTTTACTTGTAAAAAAGTGAATCGCTTTTACTAGGATGTAGAGTTTTAACCTTTAGTCTTTAAAGCTACCTAAGATTTGAAAGACTGTCGTTTCTAACACTCTTACTGGCAACTCAGTGTTTAGCTCCCATTCCCAGAAGGTAGGGGATGGCATTGAGTTATATTTCCTTGGGCTTCCGGTTTGACTCTCTCTGCCTACTTTCCACAGTGAGGAATCTTTCATACTGTTACTGATTCTTTTTATTTTTTTCTTCCAAGAATGGATCTCCTGATCTCACCCAAGCTAGATGTACAGCAACCCAATTTGTCCCATGGGGATCAGAAATGTTCCATTTTTCATGGAAGCTTCGACTTGCTCTGTTTCTCATCTGGGTAGATTCACTCCTTCTTATGCAACCTGGTAGCTTCCTGACTTGGTGCCATACATTGCAGACAACCAGTTGGCTCTAACAATAACTCAGAATTACCTAACTCAAGCAATTCACCAGTCTTAGCCTCCCCAGTAACAGATTACAGGCATATGCTGTCATGCACAGTTATTATCAGTTCTTCCAGAATATGAACCATCTGATCATTACATTTGTCTGTCTGACCAGAGAGTCTTAAGTTCTATCCAGTAAAGGTTTCTCTGGTTAAAATATTCTGTTGGATTAGAGGAGAAAGCAGAAATAGTAATAATCCATTTGTACTAAAATATTATCAGCCCTCAATCTTATGTATTTCTTCCCCTTCTCCCAATGAATAGACATTTATCTTCTCTTTTTTGCCACTCCTCTCACCTAATTGCGAAAGATGAAAAAGAAAACAAAACAACAAACATACATAGTCAAACAGAACAAATCCCACACTGACCATCTCCAAAAATGTCTGTCTCATTCAACATTTTGAGTCACCTTCTCTCTGTTAGGAAGTGGGCAGTGCGCTTCATCATCACTTGGTCATTGCTTCTATCAGAGTTCTTAAGTTTTTCAAAATTGTTTGTCTTTACAATGCTATTTTTATTATATGGATTCTCTTGGTTCCGTTCATGTCATTCTACATCAGTCCAGGCAGATCTTCTCCGGTGTCTTTGAAATAGTCTTGTTCGTTGTTCCTCTATTTATCACTGAGAATTGCTGTGCCTAGGACCCCTGTAAAGCTGCTAACCAAGTCCAGCAGAAGGAGGAGCCTAAACTGCTATAGGTACTCAGTAGATGCTGCAGACCCTAGAGGTGAGACCTCTGGAAAGAGATGGAACAGAAGCAGAAAGTAGCAACAAGGGCCAACCCAAGGGTACCTGGGATCTTGGTAACAGCAGAAGGGATTCTTTGATGAGGAGGTTTTAGACCCAGGTCTTGAAGGAGATATTATATGGCAGAACATTTCCATATCCAGGATGTCTTATCTCTTTACTTTGAGAAATCTTAGTGATATTTTGGAACTCGTGGGCTACTTGAATATGCCATTACCCTCACATGGTCAAAAATTCCAACAGACATTAATCAATAAATGAACAAATATCAGCAAGCATAGTAATAGGCATGCTCTATGCCAGTCCCTTTGCTGGGTAATTAGGGACACAAATACAAAGAATAAATTAATCTCTACTCACAAGGAATTTATATTTTAATGAAAGAAATTACAAGAACACATATACATATATGTACATATGTGTATATAATGTATAGAGTGTATACATGTTCAGGATAAAGAGAAGGACATAATATAAATTTTAAAAGATGAAGACACAAACCAAACATACTAGGTAGTTTGGGAAACAAGGCATTAGTATTTGGGGACGCCAGGGTGGGGAGGGGGCATTGTATCAGGAAAGGCTGGCAATTGAACTGCATCCTGGAGGAAAACAAGGTATAAGGTAAATGTGAGATGAAATCAGACATCTTTTTGGAGCCAGCTCATACTGGCACAAAGGAGATTGTTAATTTTTTCAGTGTGAACATTTACTACCTCAAATATTAGCAAATACTGTAAATCAGGGCTTGATTTACTGTGTTGTAGAATTTCTAGGTTTAAGAAAGTGATGGAGAAAATATTAATGAAACTTGGTCACAAATAGATTTCTTTTATTTCCCCCCTGAGAAACAGTGGTTAATTTTGAAAAATTTATTTCATTTCTATAACATAAAAAGATGACTGCACACCAAACTACAAATCTGTGTACAACTTGCTATTCCTTTTAAATATACAACAAAGTTATTATGTACATTTCTCTTATATATGTATATATAATATGTGAAATTATTCTATACATTCTTCTATTTATCAGTTCTTTCTCTGGATGTAGATATCCGTGGTTAACATTTACCAGCACACATTGGAGGACAGAGACATGGAAATGAGATGGAGTGTTGGGTGAGCTTATGACTGTCCTGATGCAATGTGGGAACACAGCCTAATGGGGATGAAATTGTTATTCCCTCAATGAGAACTCCTGCTCTAGGCCCAGGAATCCTGTGAAATTTATTCCCTTCCTGACCTTGGCCATGCTTATTACAAGAGTGGAGTAGAAAGGTTGTGAAACAACAGAAAAGGTTCAACTGAGGGTGTGTGCTACGAATTTGTTAGTGGGTGAAATAAGCTCAGTTATACGATTTTTTTCTCCAGTGAGGTTCAGCAACTGTGAAACAAGGGTGGAGAAACCTGTGGCGATTACCCAGGGATAAGGATTCACAGGTAAAATACAAGGAAAGGTCAGGGAGGCAAGGGATTCTAGTGAAGCAACCTTTGAAAAAGTAAAGTGATATAGAATAATAAGGAAGTGAAAGTCACTATAAAGGGTAGATGTAGGTTTAACAAACGAGGATGTGGGAGCAGAAGGATAAGATATTTTTGGAGAGTAGAGTTTCAAAGTTTCAGATCTTAGAGGCAGTGCAATTCAGAGACGGTAAGGATGAAAGTAATGGTTTCTATACAGGTGCATTGATGAAGAGAAATGAGAGAGGGAGGTGGAAGTCACTGGAGCTGAGGAAGTTGACAAATTATGTGGTCAGGTAGTTTCAGAGACTGTCAACACAACTATCAAAGGCCTAGGGTATATTCCCATTCTGACAACCTCTTTTTGTACAAGTTCCCTCAGATATGATAATCTTTTGTGTCCTTTCCAGCTGTAAATCTATTCTACATTGGCTAGGAAAATGTAGTGTGAGCTGGATAATGAAGTCAGTGGAAGAATTGGGACAATAACCTAGGAATCAATAGATGATGAAGATAACAAGGGCATTCAGTCAAAGGGCTGCACTTGAGGACCTAGAGGGTCAAATGTGACCTCAAGGCCATGGGTTCCCCATCCCTGGACTAGGCAAAGGATGAACTGAGTTGGAGAAGGACTGAGAAGGAATAGAGATGATTGGAAGAGAGCTGGAAGGCCAGGGTGGAGGTAGGATGGTCACACTACTTGAACCTAACCTATTGAGACTAGATGACCAGGAATGGGGAGCCAGTGCATCATGTGGTAGATTGGTCTGGCAAGTACTCTTAGCTGAATTAAGCAGATGGAGGGTTTACAGTGAATTTGACCCAGGGTTGGAGGTGGAATTTGGAACCTGAGTGTTTTGGTGTGTTTCTCCACAATCTGGACTTTCATCTCCTGTTTCTAAGAATAGGAAAAATTTATCAAAATATGGTTGGCAAAAAAAAGCAAAAGCAGTGAGAGATGTGAGAGATAGGAAATTAATAGTCTAAGAGAAACATTGAGATGAGGAATCACGGTGGAAGTGGGGTCACATCAGAAAGATGGGCCTCTGGATGTCTGGTTGTCATGAGTAAATTGTGGAAGGCCAGGGAAATAGCTTACTCTTGCTCCAGGGAACTGGGCCCCTGCTCTCTCCAGAAGACAACAGGGGGTCATTTTTTTTCTTTTATTTTCCTAGGCCTTTGTTCCAATGGGTTTAAATCCCTGTTTCATACATTTTGGTGGCATACGTTTGACTCCGAAGGAAAACAATGAAAACATTTCATCTAATATGCAGGCTCCTTTGAGGCTCAGAAATTGGATTTATTTTAAAATAATGAAAAGTTTGATCTAAGTCAGTGTTTGAGAGAACTCAAGAATACAAAAGAGCTGGGTTTGTGGGGAATCTATTTGTCCAGCTCTTCATGACCCTGTGGATGCCGTTGGTTTTCTTGGCCAAGATAATGCCATTTCCTTCTCCAGTGGATTAAGGCAAATAGAGTAAATGACTTGCCCAGGGTCACACAACTGCTAAGTGTCTGAGGTCACATTTGAACTTGGGTCTTTCTGACTCCAGGTCCAGTGTTCTATCCACTGAGTCACTTAGCTACCTTCTGGGTTGTTTTTGTTTGTTTGTTTGTTTGTTTGTTTACTAATTTTTACTCAACTGCAAATGTAACTGATTTTCAACCCATGCCATAGTACAGGGATGGGGAACCTGTTGCTTCAAGATCACATATGGCCCTCGAAGTCCTCAAGTGCTACCCTTTGACTGAATCTACACTTCCCAGAACAAGTCTCCCTAAGAAAAGGATTTGTTCTATAAAAATTGGATTCAGTCCAAAGGCCACACTCAAGGACCTAAAAGACCACATGTGGCCTCAAGGCCACAGGTTCCCCACTCCTGCCATAATATTATGAAATTAAGATCATAGCCTTTAGGACCAGAATGAACCTTAGAGATAATTTATTCTGGCCCACTCATTTTTCAGATGAAGGAATCAAGGCCAGGAATACTCAGGTGACTTGCCTAAGGTCACATAGCTGATTAGCAGTAAAACTGTGACTAGAACCAAAGACTTCCTTCCTTTTTCCACTACAGCATAGTACTTGAGATATTTGGACTAAATAAAATGTAAACTCCTCTATTTGGATTGAATTAGGGCAACTAGGTGGCTCAGTGGATAAAATACCAGACCTGGAATCAGGAAGACCTGAGTTCAAATGTATATTCAGACACTTACTAATTGTGTGACCCTGGGCAAATCTGTTTGCCTCATTTTCCTCATTTGTAAAATGAGCTGGAAGAGGGAATTGCAAACAATTCCAGTATCTTTGCCAAGAAAAATGGAGTCATGAAGAGTTGGGCATGACTGAAAATGACTGAACAGCATTTACATTTAAAACTCTTCAAAGTGTAGCCCAACCCTACCTCTCTGGCCTTACTCTATATTCTTCCTTTCACAAACACTGTAGTGTAGTCAGAGAGGCCTTATTGTCCTTCATAAATGGCATTCTATCTCTTGCTCTTTGCTTGTGTACAGACTCAACCCTCATGTACTTCCCTAAAAATCTCTAGTTTTCTGCAAGTCTCAACTCTCAACTCTTTCTGATTTCCACAGCTGCCACTGCCTTTCACCCCTTACTCAAATCACCTTGTATCTGTTTTGTATATGGATCTATGTATATATGTGTAACAGCAATCAGTTTAGCAGACTTAGGGCTAAGTATGGAAGGTGTGAGCTCTGCATGGAAGGTGTGAGCCCTATCCACTGTTGAGAAGGTGTAAACTCCCGTTGGTGGAAGAAGGGAATTGGCTGAGACAGGAGGCCAGAGCTGTATATAAAGAAGAATTTCAGAGATAGTGAAGAAGAATTGGAATTTTTCAGCTGGAGGAAGCAGGATTGTTTCAACATCTAGGAGCTGAAGAAGTGAGTTGGAGTTTTCTTGAGAGAGAGAGAGTGAGAGAGAGAGAGTGTTTCTCTCCCAGCATCTGGAAGCTGACTGAGACCTGAGATGGAGTTTTCCTGAGACCAGAATCTGGTGAAGGCCAAACAGAAGGCTGATATTCCTTCTGGGTCCTAGGGTCAGCTGAACTGCTGGAAGACTGAAGAAGCATGACCAGGATAAGACTTTGTTTGTTCATGGCCTGGCTGCTCCTTGAGTCCCAGGCAAGAGAAGTGGTGAATGGTTTGAGATGTGCTAGACCCTGTGAACTTCAGTGTGTGCCAGGGATTGCCCTGCGGAGTGGACAAAAACCTGGCAGCTGTCTGCTTCTGAGGACTGGATGAGAACCTTGCAGCTGTCTGCTTCTGAATCCAGGTGACTGTTTGGTGGATTCAGGAGGGAGCTGGGACCATGGGGAGATCCAGGGAATCAGAGAGACCACCCAGAAGAAAAGGCCTCCCCTTGGATGAAACTGAGGATTGCTGGACACCAAGGGGTGGAGGGTTTATGTGGTTTTCTAATGATTGTATTTAGTGATTGAGTTGATATATGGTTGCTCCATGAGTGGAAGATTGATTATTGTATTATGAATTTATTGAATGATTATTGATTTGCCCCATGAGTGGAAGACTGATTATTGTATTGTGAATATTATATTGTGATATATTGTGAATGTTTGCCTTGATTTGTAATGGAATAAACAGAGTGTTCACTGTTACTGTGTAATCTGAACCTTGAAAGCTGTTCACAGTAGCATTCTTTTGGGAATCTGCTTGTGTATGGTGTTACAATGTCCTTTAAACCAAAATTTAACTTCTAAACATGTCCTCTATACATAGGGCGACTAGGTGGCCCTATACATGTCCTTCCCAACTAGACTGTAAGCTCCTTGAAGGCAAGGACTGTTTCATTCTTGCCTTTGTTTTTACACTGCCTGAGATAACATCTGGCACATAATAGGTTATTGACAGGTAATAGATTGATTGATGACTGTTCACTCAGGTTCCTTCCTACACTGGGTGGCCAAAAGTTTAAGATCTAACTGCACTCACCAGATCCAGGAAAGGATAGCTATGCTCAATGAGTTGACAATGATTCTTGGCACAGGAGAGAGAAGTGGAGTGCCAGAAGTGGGATTAGACAAGGAACAGAGAACATATAACCAAGGCAAGACCAGGGACCACTAAGCATGACAAGTTGAAAAAGCCTTCTGAATAGAAAGGTACTCTAGACACCAGATCCAAGTCAAAAGAGGTTTATTGGGCAGGGAGAGAATCCAAGAGGAAAAAGAAAAGCCAGGAGCGTATGGCATACTAGAGGGATAGTCAGGGTTGGTGTGGGAACTTAGGGTACAGGAAACAAATGTGCTCATGTAGTTTGTGCTTCCCTATGACTTTCCTTTAAAGGTAAGACTTTGTGTGAACTGGCTATGCCTGCTTTTTACACATTAAGATGTGTTTGCTTGTCAGAAAGTAGGAGCTGAGGGAATAAAAAGCAGTGGCTTGTCAAAGAAAGGCTTGAAACCTATGGGCCAGTGCATGCAGCAACTGATTCAAAGGAATTCTCTGAGCTGAATATCCTAGTAAATCCAAGAACTCTAATCTCTGGAACTTTTCAGCTCAGTAAAATCTGTAAAGTTAAGTATGTTTCTGAGAAGAAGAAAAAAGCCTAAGAATTCATTTAAGGCCCAAGATAAATATGGATATAAACAAGATGGGTAAATTCCCCATGGATTGATAGGTGCTACTCTTCAGCATGGAAAAAAAAGAAAAGAAAAACCACCACTGGAGCTTTGGGTCCATGGGAGTCCATCTGAAACAGTAATAGTAAAGAGAAACCAAGGTGAGGGACCTCCCCCTATCATAATGACCAAGTGGTATAGTGGATGGGGCACCAGACTTGGAGACAGGAAGACACAGGTTCAAATCCCACTTCAAATACTGAGTAGCTCTGCAAACCTTAACAAGTCACTTTAACCTATTTGTTCCCTGATCTTCCTTCACTGCAAAATGAGAAAATTGAAGTTGATGGTCTCTAAGGTTTTTTCCTAAATCTGTGATTCTATAATCTTATGTCCAGCCTACTTCATGGGCCTGATAGCCAAGTCTGTTCATATGTTCTATGCCACCATCTTGGCTCCGCCCCTGGAAGTCAAAATGTATACAATCTCAGATAATAAATCAAAGGGAAAAAAACTGTCCAAGTCATTAGAATGTCTGTACAATGATAGGAGTTGTTGACTTTGTTCTGCAGACAACATACATAGCATCTAGGCCTTGATTAGCCTTGGTCCCTTTGTGTTTATTTGTTGCATTCTTTTAGTTCTCTACCAAGCCTGCTTAGGTTCAATACTGCCTTATGCTTGCTCTTGACTTTTCCTTTCCTCTTGACTTCCTTCCTGCCTGCCAAGTCAACCATATTTTTTCTTTTGGACTTGGCTCTGGTATTTGTATGATATCTCTGTTCAGATGGCTTCATAGATTGCCATTCTACTTGAGTGGCTTAGCCATTTTAGAGTGCCATCTTGCATCTGAGAATATTGTGAATTTAAAATATTTTAATTGACAAGAAGAATGTAAGATATAGAACAGTTTCTAGTCAGCCACCTCTGAATATAGTAGCTAGAAAATTTTGTTTCTTTGTTAACATAACTTCCCATATCTATCATATATAACTTCAAGACTATGCATTCTGGGATGGAAATGCATATTTTCTCCCTTAGTGATTACCCACTAATCCATCTTTGCCTCCCAACTCCTCATATCAACCTTCCTAAAAAAAATCCCTTCTTGAAGAGGAGAGTGTAGGCATATATTACAGATGGCACAGGGAAGGAAATAGTCACCACGACTACAAATTGCCGAAAATGACATGTGCCGAAGGCTACTTTAGGATATTAACTATGAATTTTGCTAGCTCAGTAATGTTTTAGCAGTAATGTACCACTTGGAGGGTTTTCTGTTTATTTCTCTTCAAAGGGATGTTGAGTCTTGCAGCATACAAAGCAATATCTAACGGCGGCAGGATTTGCTTAGATTTGGAAGTGAGCTGAGAGAGCAGTTTTATATCTGCTTTTGAATTCACAATCTGAGAGGAGGGTGGTGATTATTTCCAGCAACTTTGAAAGTCAGATTCTAGAATAAGAGAGCCCAATATATGTGAAAAGGGAATAAAGAGAAAAACACACACACAGAGAAAGAAAGGGAGGGAAGGGGAAAGAGAGAGAGAGGTGGGGGAAGTAGAGAAAAAGAGGAGAGGAAAAAGGAGAAGAGACAAAAAGAGGAGGAATGAGAGGGAGTAGGAAGAGAGGGAAGAAGAAAGAGAGGGAGAAAGGAGAGATGTAAAAAATATCGATGTGTAGAGAGACAGAGTGAGTTTTCCCAAAGATTTGTCCCTGAAAACCACTTACTCAGAATTTTTTTCCAGTCCAGACTAATAACCTCTAAACTTCGCTATGATATTTGCAGGTAAGGGTTAGTAAAGGGAATCTTATAAACCTAAGCTCCAAAATCACATTTTTTCCAAGAGATATTACTTACTAGATCTGGGTGAGCCTATCAAGAAAGGTTGAAAAGATCTTTTGAAAAGACCTTGAATTTCTTGCTATGCAGATTCATAACAGAGACAACCCATACGTCCAGATTGAAAGGAACCTTGTGTTTCTGACATCTGCTGATCTTTCCCTGTATCTCTAGTTGTGCCCAACTAGCTTGTGGAAGCCATTCACACTTAGATCTCTGAGGTCCTCTTTAGCTCTAAAATTATCATTGTGCCTTAGATGGCCAACAGGAAAGAGGTCAGTCATCAGGATGGTTTTACTCAGAGCCAAACAACCTGTTTGATCACACATCTGGCTCAACTCTCTGACCACTTTGCTATCCCATAAACGTAGTATCAGTGTTGTCTTGGGGAAACTTCATTCCTTGTTAACTTAACAGTGTTGAATTCAGTATTTGAGCATATCTTCTATTATAAACACAGAAAGAGATGGTCTGGTACTTGTACACCAGTCCACTCTGTCTGGTTTTCTTTAAGTTGCTTCAAATCCTCAGTAGTAATTACTAGGAAGGGGTAGAGGTGGAATCTATGGAACATTTACCCTCTTGGCTGCTAAAGGCTTAATTACAAAAATTAAAAACATAAATTTCACTGAGTTCCCTTCAGTGGGAGGAATGAACCCAAACCACAGCAATCGCTGCCAGGATATTGGGCTTCCACATGCTGGGAATAATGCAAACCACATTAAAACAATAAAGAGACAATGTGAAAACAAAGCTGCATCTGGCCAAAAGCAAAGTCAACCAAATGAGTTTATACTCTAGAGGCCAAGCCCAGTCCATAGGGATAAGAATGTTTGAAACAGGAGTCTGGTAGAGTCCAAATCCTGGGATAAAATGATGAGAGTGTTTCAGCTAACTGCACCATCTTAAGAAAAGAAGCCTTGTTTTGTCTGAATGAGATGATGCAAAATGAATGCATTTTGCAAACAAAAGTTCTGTGTGAATGTCAGGCTATGATGACGACGACAATGATGTCTGAACACATGCTAGACTAAGAATTCTTAATCTGGGCCAGATTGATTTTATTCCCTCAAAAGATTTAAGGAGAGATTTCAAAGGATCCATGAACTTAGATCAGAAAAGATAGCCTCTTTATTTTCACTAACTTCTAATCGAAATTTATTATTTTCTTTAATTATTTAAAAATCGTTATCTTGAAATGAAGTCCTTAGGCTTGATCAGACTTACAAAGGAGTCTGTGACACAAAAGGGGTTAAGAATTCCTGTCCTAGATTATAAGTGATTTGACAGCTAACATTAGGTATTTTTAATTATACCCAGACATAATGATGATGCTGTGTCCAAAACTCCTCCAAAGGTGAGCCACCTTATCAATTTGCTCACCTTGCCATGACACCCGCCAGCTGAACCCTTCATCGCCCAGGCAGTGCATGGATCTTCCTGGAAAACTATGTGCTAGTCCCTTCTAGAATGTGACAGACATATTGCCTTGTGGTGTTACACTGCTCGACCAGGAAGCATCATCCATACCTGCATTCTACTCCTTGGTTTCCAAACTGGAGCATTTAAATGACAGCAGAAACATTGCTGGCCCTGGCTTCAACTGGCAAGCCTAAACAAGCAGGCCTGCTGTAATGAGGAACTGCTGTCTCTCTCTCTCCCTGTCTGTCATCTTCCTCCCTAACTGTGATTGCCTATTATGGGTTTCCACTTCAGGGCAGCCCCTGTCTGCAGTCCATTTCTCAGGCTCACAGAATATTTCTTTCTCACAAGCACCTGGACCTTAAATCTGGCTTCATACGAGGGGGAAGGTAGCTCTTTTTTGCCAATAGTGACTAACGTCCCCTCATTCATCAGGTTGATCTGTCCTGCATGGTTGCCAAATCTGGCAGCGGTGCCTGGGTGATGCCGATTGGTCATGCTGACCTGCTAATACTAAAATTAGTGTGAGGAGGCCTGAGCCAATGGCTGGAAATCCAGCCCATAGCAAGGAGTACCTTGGACCAGCCAAAATGATCCTGGCCTTATTCTATTAGAGAGAAATTCCGTTTGCTCCAACAACAGGAACTCTATTGAGAATGGCTAATTCAATTCTGCCCATCTTATCAGATTTCTTTTTAATGAAACTGAACAATAGTTTCATTTGTTATGTTATTAGTTTTCCCTGTGGTAGCAGCAAGACTTTAACACTGTTGAAAGCTAAACAGTAGAGCCTTGCCAGTGTCTCTGGTTTATCGGTATCGTATGCCAGTTTGGAGGTTGTAAAGTTGCCTTGGTCTCCTTTCTGATCTCTCTCTCTCTCTCTCCTGCCGAGGGGGAGATAACTTTGAAAGGTCATCTCCTTCCACAATCTGCGCCATGGATTAGTGTAGATGGGTCAGGATCTAGATTGGTAGACCCCAGGAATTCTGCAGTGACCTGAGACCTCATGGGGCTATAGCAACACTGTCAATGAAATCCAAGCAGAATCATTATTACAGACTGAAAGGGTTTGATTATCTTGGTGGCTCACAGCTCCACTTCCAATGAAAGAGGCATTGTTATATTCCTGGGGACACAGCAGAATTTTTAAAAAGATAAGTGACTCCCAAATCTTCCTCTGAAAGTTTATCCATTTTAAATTTGAGCATCCATTTGCCTCAAATCGTGGACAGTATAACTATATTTTTGCTATGTGGTCCTTTGCTTCTGGGCCTCCATCACATTCCTTATCTCCTGCCGTAGCTCAGACATAGACATGAGATTTAGGGGAAATGAATTCTTATTGTAATATCAAAATTCTGTTTCTTTAGTGTGGCTGGTATAGGAACATAGCATCAAGAATTGCAAGGGGAAATAGAGGTTTCAAGCTTGACTTAATGTAGCAACCAAGTAAGTGACTTCTTCACTTCTTACCTGGGCTATTATGGTGGCCTCTTAATTGCTCTCTCTGCTTCAGTTCTCTCCCCACTACAATCCATTCTCCACATAGCTGCCAAAAGGACAGGTCTGACCGTGATACTCATATACCTAATGAGTTCCATTGTGACTCACTATTGCTTCTAGGACCAAATATATACTTGGTTTGGCATTAAAAGTCCTTTGTAACCTAGCCCAAACTCTCTTTCTCATCTTATCATATCCATTCTCTTTTACATAGTCTATGGTTTAGTTTAACTGGCCTTTTTACTGTTCCTCACATGTGGCACTCCATTTACATAGTTGTACATTTACACTAACTGGTCCCCATGACTGAATGCACTGTCTCTTCACCTCTACCTCTTAGAATCCCCAGGCTCAAATTAAGATTCAAGTCAAGCACCAACTTCTTTATGAAGCTCTTCCTGATCCCCATAGCTTGTAGCATCACCCTCATCCCAATGTCCTTGAATTCCATCCATCCCTCCATCTGTCCATCTATCTATCCGTTTGTCTGTGTTCTATCTCTCATTTGAATTGAGAGGTCCAGATCTTGACGGTCCAGATCATTTCAGTTTTGTCTTTGTACACTCAGAGTTTAGCACAAATACGCACTTAATAAATGCTTGTTGATGGTTGGACTCAAGGTCGTGAAAAGACAGTGTTGCCAGCAAGCATCTCTGCCACTGGCTGTCCCATGCTACCTAAAATTCTCACTATCATTTCAACTTTGGGTTGAGGCCCTGAAAATTGGTACAAAGCAAAGGTGAAAGTGTTGCTATTGACATAATAGATTTTTTTTTAACATTGGTTGCAGTCACCTGGTAGGGTAAAGTGAAAAGAATGCAGGGAAGTTTAGTTGTGCTGTGTAAGTAGGAGCTTAATGAGTCTTTGTTTATTGAATCAATAATCAGAGAAAGTGTTCAGTTTTGTGGAAAGCTTAAGTGGAGAAGCCACAATGGGATGAGGGAGGGCTCTGGAGAGAATGGGAGCTTCTGTTGAGAGAAGGGAATAGAAAGGCAGAGGGGCATGGAGAGATGTTAAAGACAGTCACTTCCTACTTTATGATGTGGCCTAAGGTTGGCTCTTAGAAGCTGACAGGAAGATATAATGAAGCATGTGGGTCTTGAAATGGGTCTCTACTATACAATATTGTTCAAGGAGGAAAAAAATTCTAAAAGCAATTCAGCTGACATGGAGAGGTAGGTAAAGTGAAAAGACCCAAATTTTATTGTGAGAAAACTGTGGATCAGAAGGTTTCACTCAATCCACAGTTTTTTCATGAAAATAATTAGGATAGAATACATAAACATGCAGCCTATCACTTAAATAGCTGTCAGACTCTGCTTACATTAACAAGGCCAGCTCTTGAGCCTGAAAAATCCAAATCCTAGTCATGCAAGGTCTCTACACAATAGAGAAATGAAGCTTTCTGTCCTGGATTGCTATGCTTCTGATGAGATGAGGAATATAACCAGATATTTTATTAGATGATTAGATTAAACTCCCTATTATATCAGCAACCTCGGGCAGCTAGGTAACTCAGTGAATAGTGCACCAACCCTAGAGTCAGGAGGATCTGAGTTCAAATCCAGCCTCAGACACTTAACACTTACCAGCTATGTGACCTTGGGCAAGTCACTTAACCCTAATTTCCCTGCCTTCCCCCCTCCAAAAAAACCACAAAAAAACCCCACAAAAATAACCTCTAGTCTTTTTTTTTTGGAGGGGGGGAGGCAAAGCAATTGAGGTTTAAGTGACTTGCCCAAGGTCACAGACTAGTTAAGTGTCTAGTGTCTGATGCAAGATTGGAACTCAGGTCCTCCTGATGTCAGGGCTAGTGCTCTATCCACTGTGCCACCTAGTTGCCCCAACCACCTCTAGTTTTTATAGCCTGTGCCACTTTACCCTATACCTCTTCCCAAGGTGATACTGCCTTTTTTTTTTACTACTACCCTCCCATTCACTTATCTGCAAAATGAAACTGTTGGTTTATATGATTTCCAAATCTCTCTTAAACTCTAATATTTTGTGACATTAGGGCAGAGTTGGTGATGCTATAGTAAAGTTTGCTTATGATGTATTAAAGATACTATTTTGAAATGACTTGTTGGCTGACATTATGTGAGGTAGTTCTGTATTTTCAAGAATTTCCCAATGACCCATTTGTACTGGTTACAACTGTTCTACATAAAAGTCTCCAAAAGTTTGTTAGTAGCTAGAGTAGACAAATTCCATTTTGGCAGGGAAGCTGTGGCTTTGAGGTTGCATAATAGACATTCAAGAATGGGCACAAGTGAATGTTTCTTATTATGAGTTCAGTGATCCAACATGGCATTTGCAGAATCATGAAATTTCCAAATTGGGAGGCAACCTCAGCAGCCATTTAATCCAACCCATATCCCCAAAGGAGTCCCCATTATAACATAACCAAGTGTGGTTAACTAGCTTCGGTCTGAAGACCTTCAATGAGAAGAAAGCCACTCACTACCTCTCAAGGCAACCCCTCCACTTTTGAGCAATTCTAAATGTTAGGAGGCTTTTCCTGGCATCAGACCAAAATTTGCCTTTTTATAGCTTCTACCACATAATTCTTGCTTTGGCCCTCTGGGGTCAAGCAGAGCAGGTCTAATTGTTCTTCCATAAAACAGCTCCTCAGATAGCTGTAGATAACTAGACTGTCCTCTCATAATCTTCTTTCCTGCAGGTTAAATATTCCCAGGTCCAGCTCTTCTGTGATATGGACTGTTGCCTACCAACATAAGAAGATGACAATGGCATGAAGATCAGCTACCTCATTGATAGCAACTTATTTAACTTAACAAAGCTTAGAAGCCAAGACTAAATTGGAGGGAGAGTTCCAGCATGACTATTTGTTTGCGGGTGAATGTACCCTTAGTGCTTTCTGGGACTGAGATGCAACAGAGCATGGATTAATTCTCTGACTCTTGTACTAATTTGGGCCTGACAACACCAAAAAAACAGATGTTCTCCACCATATTACTTCTAGTCCACCAGAGGTTCTCCACCACACTATCCATATGTGAAACCATTGATTACAATAAATGTAGAAATTGTAAATATTATACATAAGTTCATTTACCTTTTAAGTAAACTTTCCAGAGATGTGCAGCATCGACGGTAAGGTTAACACACACATTGCCAGAACCAGCTTAGTGTTTTGGAGGTTCTAAAGGAAGGTGTAGGAGAGAAGAGGTATTATGCTGTCTATCAAACTGAAGATCTACAGAACCATTGTGCTGACCTCATTGTTATAAGTCTGTGAAACCAACACCATGCCAGGAAATTGGATCACTCCCATTTGAATTCTCTTAGGAAGATTCTGGAGACTATCTGACGAGATAAAATACCAGGCACTGAGGTTCTTTCTTGAGCTGAACTGCCAACCATTCAAACTCTCTTGCTCAGAGCACAATTCCAATGGGCTGATCATGTTGTTCAAATGCCAAATGTATTTTTGCCTAAAAGACTATTTTACGGAGAACTCAGATAAGGCAAGTGCTCACATGGAAGTCAGAAGAAATGATACAAAGACACTCTAAAGAACTCTGGAATTGATTGTGAGACATGAGAGGCATTGGCACAGGACCACCTGGCATAGTGCACCCACATCAGTGGAGGCACTTTGCTCTGTGAGCTTAGGAGGATTGCTGTAACTTAAAACAGACATTAGATGTGCAGATTTAGAGATATCTCCATTGCAGTCCAGATGTTCGTAGAGACTCTTTGTGGTAGAACCTTCCAAGTTCACATTGATCTGGTCAGCTACAGTCAACACACTGTACCTTCATCACAACATAGTAATGTCATTTTGATCCTCTTTGAGCACAAAAAACAACAATCAATACTGAGTTTTCCCTGTCCTTAAATAAACAAAACACCTCACTTGATTCAGCCATCCCCAATAGTCATTATCCTGTATTTCTACTCCATTTCTCAGCTAAACTCCTTGAAAAAGTGATATATATTCAATATATCCAATTTATTGCTTATTCTTTTCAAAACCCTTTGCAGCATGCCACCTCTGCATTTTTGACACTGTTGGTTACCATCTTCTCTTGAATACACTCTTTTACTCGGCCTCCTTTCATGGATCTTCCTCCTAGCTACAGTCCTTTGACACAAACTGCATATTAATTATTTCAAACTGGATATCCTTTAGGCATCTTAAACTCAATATTTCTAAAATTGAACTTTGGGACTAAAACCTTCCTCTCTTCTGATCCTTACCTTTGCTATTGAAAGGCACCACAGGCTTCCTACTCACACAGGTTCATAATCTCTGTGTCACCCTCCCCTCACTTTCATTCACCTTATGCAATCAGTTGCTTAATCTTGTCATTTCTACCTTCACAAAATCTCCTAGATACAGTTCTGTCTACTCCACATAGCCACCAGCCCAGTTCAGGTCCTCATCATCTTTCACCTAGACTATGGCAATAGCCATTCTAATTCATATCCCTGCCTCACATCTTTTTTTCCTCCTCAAATTCTCTCCTCCACTGAGCTGCCAAAAGTGAGTTTCGTAAGTCATAATTTTGACCACACCTACCCAATTCAGTTAACTGCAGGGGCTCCATATTACCTCTAGTCCTTTGCTTTGCCTTTAAAGTTCATTAGAGCCTGGCCACTTCCTACCTTTCTAGTGCTTTTCTACTTTCCTACCTTCCATGACATCTGTGACATCTACACATCCAACCATACTAGTCTCCTTGCTGTTCCCTGAACATGACACTCCATCTCCCGTCTCTGTAGGATGGCTATACCCTGTGCCGTGTAATGCTTTCTCTTCTCCTCCCAGCCTCTTAGAGTTCTTCAAAGTTTAGCTTGAAGGCTACTTTCCATCTACACTATATGTATCTTGTATATACCTCTTTATTTGAACTCTTTCTCCCTCATTAAAATGTAAGCTCCTTGAGGGCAGGGATTGTTTTTTGCCTTTTTTTTGTATCCCCAACAACTTTCACATGCCTGATACAAAGTAACTGCTTAATAAATATTTATTGAATGAATGAATGAAAGGGCAGAACTGTTTGTGCCTTTCTTTATATTGTTCTTGCACAGTGCCTCATATATAATAAATGATTAATTAATATTTGTTGATAATTAATTGAGAGATTCAAGACCTTTAAGCAACCTGTTTACCCTTCTCTGGATAGTTTATGGCTTAAACTCTGGTGCCCAGAACCAAACACAATCTTAGATATGGTCTAACCAGGGTAAGGCATGCAGGGACTATCCTCTCTATTATTGGAAGCTTTGTCTTTCTTAATACAACCCAAGTTTGGGTCAGCACTTTGTCCACCATATAATAGTGTTGACTCATGTTAGGCTTGCAGTTTGCTAAAATCCAGAGATCTTTTTCAGACAAGCTATGGCATATAATCATGACTCTACCACTTCAGCTTTGCAAAGTCAGGTTTTCTAACCCAAGTGTAAAACTTACATTCATCCCTACTGTGTTTTGTCTTACTAGTTATCACCCAATGTTTTAGTCTACAAATAATCCTTTTAGATCCCTGCTCTATCCTAAAGAAGCTATCCTCCACAGCATTGTGGCATCCAAACATCTTATGTGCACACTTTCAATAACTTGATTTAAGTCATTTATAAAAATGGTGAACAGCTCTAGCTCAAACACAAATCCTCAGGCACTTAAGCTGACATTGAACTATTTATTACTATACTTTGAGCGTGGACATTTCATCTACTTTCAGTTCCATCTAATTGTACTAATGTCTCATCCACATATCTTTACCCTATCCACTAGAATAGCATGAGGCAGTTTAACTAATTGTTTTGCAATAATACAGGCAAACTATCTATGAAATTCCCCTGATTTATCAATTTAATAGCCCCGTCAATAAATGGAATTAGTGTAGGACTTGTTCTTAGTTAAGCTATGCTGAATCTGAGTTCTGCTTCCTTTTCTGGATGTTTACTGACCATTTCGTTAATTCTAGGTTCCAGAATTTTCCCAGGAATCAAAGTCAAGCTCACTGGCCTATAGTTTCCAGAGTCTAGTCTCTTCCCTTCTTTTTTCAAAACTAGGTTAATGTTTTCGCTGCTCTGTTCCTGTAGTTTTACCCCCTTTTCTAACATTTTTAAACAACCACTGAGAGTGGCTTAGCAATCATACATGCCCATTCCTTCAGTACCCAGATCCAGTTTATCTGGACCAGGAGATCTGAATTAATCAAGACAACAAAGTGCTCCCATATGCTCTTCTTACTTATCTTGGGCATGAAAAAAAACCCAAAACCAAACAAACCCCAAACCCAGAAGCAAAATAAAAATTCAGCAGCCCTGCCTTCTCTCTGTTGTCAGAGATCATTGTATCCCAAGCTGTATTCCCACACTTTATTTTATCTTCCTTCCCTCCCTCCCTGCCAATAGAGCTAAAAAGGAAAACCTGTTGTGTCTTCATTAGCTTTCTTCAACAGCCTCAGCTCATTGTAAGCTTTTGCACTCCTGGCAGTATTCTTTCAGGACCATGCTACCTTTTGGTATTTATCCTGTTACTGCCCTTGCTTCCATTTTCTATATATATATGAGAAAAAGAGTCCAAGTTGGTTAGTGAGTGCCTTGTGCATTCACATCAATCTCTTCAAACAACTCTTGTTTTCCCTCTTTGCTCAAATTGTTTTCCAGTGTGTCTTTTCATTTCCTTCTTGAGAATTTCTCATCCCTATTGGACTGACCTCTTATAGAATTTTAGATCATAAGATCCTGCCTACCCTTCTTCTGAAATCCATTTTCTCTAAGTCTAGAGGACATGTCAGACTATGACCCACTTTCCTCTCTATCAGAAACTCTGTTTCATTTACCCCCAAGATTCCCATCAGTTTGACCCCAGAAACCTCCTCCTACTTCTTTGTAAGAATTTGTTTTGAAACAGAATTTCCTCTTGTTAGTTCCTCCTTATTTTAAAGGAAAAAAATTCATTAAGACAAACCAAAAAGTTACTTGTTTTGCTGATTTTGGCAGAAAGAGATTTAGAAGATACTGGGATCATTGAAGTCTGCTATCAATTCCATGTCATGCTTTTCAGCCAAGTTTGTGATCTTGTCCCAAACTTGTCCTCTGTTTCCGTGTTTTCTTTTTTTTCACTAAGTATCCATGTTAAGTATAAATGTTGTTTAGTCATTTTCCAGTCATGTCTGACTCTTCATGAAACCATTTGGAATTTTCTTAGCAAAGATATTGGAGTAGTTTGCCTTTTTCTCATCTGTTTCATACAGGGGAAAGCTGAGGCAAACAGGGTTAAGTGAGTTGCTGAGGATCACACAGCTAGTAAGTGTCTGAGGCCAAATTTGAACTCTTGAAGAGGAGTCTTCCTGACTCTAGGCCAGCACTCTATCCACTGCACCACCCAGCTGGTCCAAGTATTCAGAGTTCTCAGTTATTTCATACCACCAACTCTCTGTGACACATATGACATCACATTTGCCTACTTGAGTTAGGACCTTTATTCCTTTTTGTATGTTGCCTAAATGTTGTGTGATTATATATACACATTGAGGACATAGGTTTTAAGACTGATTCCTCTTTTGGATTTTTGTCTTTTATGAATTTCTAGGTGTCACAATTGGTTTTCTTCCTACATTCTAGCTATTGTCTTTACTATCTGGATTAGTGGATATAAAGAGACAACTCTCTCCTTTCTCTGGTTAGTTCTTTTGATTAGATTTGCAAGACAAGGGGTGGCTAGGTGGTGCAGTGAATAGAGCAATGGCCCTGGAGTCAGGAGTACCTGGGTTCAAATCTGGCCTCAGACACTTAACACAAAAAAACTAGCCGTGTGACCTTGGGCAAGTCACTTAACTCCAACTGCCCTCCCCCCCCCAAAAAAAAGATTTGCAAGACAATAGACAAATACATTATTTTTTTCGGTATTTGTTAGGTATACTCCATCCCTGGCCATGAGCCTTTCATTCTTATATTTTAAATAATGGTCCAGATATCCAAATTTTATTTTATTTTATTTTATTTTATTTTTGCTTTTTTTGGGGGGAGGGCAGTTGGGGTTAAGTGACTTGCCCAAGGTCACACAGCTAGTTTTTTGTGTTAAGTGTCTGAGGCCGGATTTGAACTCAGGTACTCCTGACTCCAGGGCCGGTGCTCTATTCACTGCGCCACCTAGCCACCCCTAAATTTTATTTTTACATATCAAATAGCTTTTTACTTTCTAGATCATCTTTTCTCTTTTACATTACTTGCCCTCAATGAGCAGCAGTGATAAAATTCACCCATGTCTCTCCAGGCTTCAGTTTCTTGCTTAAGGTTTAATAATCTTTACAAGTCTTTATAGGTTCATCCTGTTAGTGCCATTTGTCCCCATAAGTATCACTAAAAGTAGGTTGTAGTCATCTGTTTTGACAAATCTAGAAAGGTTCTCTATTATTTCTTGAAGACATGCCCCAGGAAGACAACAGACCTCTCTACTACCATTACCAAGTTGACAAATAATTGCCTCAGTCACCCTGACACCCAGCGCTGCTATTCTTTCTTCTTTCCAGACCCCTTACTGAATGATTTCTTACCTGACAGCACCTGTGAACCTACTTCATTATCCCTTAGAGGACAAACAGCTGCTTCCTCTTCCTCAAAGCATGTAACTCCCTCCTTTCTGGGGAGTGGAGCTGTTTGGCTGGACTGAATGTAAGAAGGAGGTTGGTGTGAGATAAAACTAAAATGATTAGGTCAGAGTCAACTTGTAGAGTCTGAAGAATGAAAAATAGTTCTCCAGCATGTGATTGGGAGGTAAGAGATAATAACACTGGGTCAGGGAAGCAGAAGCAGAATCATTTAGATATGACAGATTTGGGCTGGGGTGGGCCTACGAAGAAACCATTAACAAGAATTCTAAACCTTTTTACTGTCATATATTTTGTTGGCAATTTGGTGAAGTTTGTGGACCCTTTCTTAGAATAATGGTTTTAAAATGCATGAACGAAGCATAAAAAATTGCAAAGGAAACCAATTATATTGACATACTGTTATCAGAATTGTTTTTAAACCAAGTTCCTGGATTCCAGGTCAAGAGCCACTGTGTTAGAATGACATGTTGCAGGAATTGATATTGAGATTATATAATGATTAGTTACCTATATCTATTAGGGTCTAATCCATTGTCTCTTTGCCTTCTGATAGAACTCATTGTTGACAGATAAGAACTGTAATCATTTGTGGCCAGATGTAATGAAAGAGACTGGGGAAGTTGAATGAGGATCAATTGGAATTGTGATGTTTTGGCTTGAGAAGAAGAGGCCTATGTGTTCTGGGGGGCAAGGAATGGGGGCCATTATTTTCAAGTGTTTGGAGGATTCTTGTATAGAAAGGTTAGATTTCCCCAGCTTAGTCTCAGAGGGCATAACGAGAAGTGTACGGAAGTTGCAAAGAGGGAGTTTAAGTCAGTCATAAGAAAAAAGACAACAGCATCATAATCTATCAATACACACTTCTTAAGTATGCACTATGAACTAGGCTCTCTCCTAGGTGCTGGGGATGTAATACAATAAATGTATCAAATGGTACCTCCTTGCAAGAGGCTTACATCCTAATGGGTCGGGACCAAGAATAAATATAAATACATACATACATATGTGTGTGGTATATATACATATACGTACATATACGTACACACGTGTATGTATATGTGTGTGATACATACACATACATACATATATACATATACATGTATGTATATGTGTGTATATATATATATATATATATGGAGAATGAATCCAAACAATTAGCGTTCTATCAAAGGAGAATAGGCTTCTGTTCTGTGGGTGGTGAGTTCTCCATAATTGGAGGTAATTAAGCAAAGGTTAGATAACCATGTGTGAGGGTACTGTTGCAATTCAGTTGCAAAATAGTGGTGCTAGATGGCCTTGAGGTTTTTTTACATCTCTGATTCTGTTTCCCTGCTTAGGAATGAACAGATAAGTGGTAGTTGGGCTCTGAATGTACATCTAACAGAAAATGTCTTTCATATTGTCCTTAGTTAGGTAAGAACTGTTCTAAAAGATTTAAGTAAGAACTGTACAAAAAGATTCTCACACAAAGCGTGAGAATTTAAGTATTGAATTGCATTACAATTAAAATAAGATTCAATTTATGGCAAGTTTGACCTATAACTTGCTTTGGAATTAAGCTTGGCATACCCATATGTGCCAGCTGGAATGTTTTTAGGGTGAGAGAAATAGGAAAGAGAAAAAGGGAGAACGGTGAGGGGTCAGAGACACACAGAGAACCACCAGTCCTTTTACATATCGGATTACTCTGTGGGAGCCAGAAAAGAAACTGCCAGTATTTGAAAGCCCACCTAAATGCTGGTCCACAGCAGTACTAGAGTCAATATTTAAGACCAGTGTGGTAATATTCAGTAGTTAGGTTATATATTACCTTTTAGAAAGATTTTTTTTTGGGGGGGGTAGTATTTTGGCATCAGATACATGATCTCTTCCCCCCTTTGCATTCTGAACATGTTTAATTGGTGTGTTGTGTAATTAATTGCATGTCTGTTGCAATATGGTGTTTACTTTCAAAGCACTCTGGGCCATGTCAGTGATTAACCATTTTCTCTGATGTCTGTCTAAGTGCTAATTAAAAACAAATATGCTACACCTTTCATACAAAGACATAGTAACACAGAGCAGACGGGCTTTCTTTCCCTGGGTTTTCCTCACTGCATTAAACTCTACAAAACTGCTATTGGCTTAGGCAAAGCTAGTTTAACAGCTCAAGAATAAGAGCTGCCTGTGAGGAGGGGGGAAAAAAAAGAGAGAGATTAAAAATAGGTGGAGAATCATCCCTGCATGACTACACCAGTAGCATCACCAGGGCATACCCCCAAATGTATCCCTAAAGAAACAGCCTGCGACCAGTAAATCAGGAAGCTGGAAATCTTCTGCTTACTATAGGATTCTGCCAAACAATTATGCAGTGAAATGTTCTAATTGCACTTCGATTTTAATGTTAAAACCCATTTCCATAATTTCACTGGATCTTTACAACACAGTTTAATATTTGCCAATGAAGCAAATGAGCTGCTAGTAACATTCACAGATGGTTCATGTTTCCCATTAAGTCTGCAAGCTAAGATTTGCTTTTGTTTGTGTGTGTGTGTGTGTGTGTGTGTGTGTGTGTGTGTGTGTACACACATGCATGTTTGTGTCTGTGTATATTTGGTAAATGGTGGCCAAAGTAGCACAAACTGAAGGCTTGCCCAAATTCGTGAATTGCAACCTTTAAATTGGTGCCTCTCAAGCAAATGGACAGCTCAGGTTACTAAGATAATTGCTTATTCCTCATACATGGAAGAACTTTAGGGAGTCACTCAAATAAGGAACATCACACCAAATCTATGCCCTCATGCAATTCAAAGAGCAGGATGCTTCAGAAATTAGGTATTGCCTTGAATATGTGTGTGTCTATGTGTGTTCATAGCAGTGTGCAATCACATTAGTGCATCAAAAACCACTCTTCATAAAGTCTAGGAATACTGTTTGAGAGAAGGAAAACACAATCTCTTCTGCCTGTCAGGAGCAGTATTGGCAAAGAAGGAACAAAAGAAAAAACCAACTGAAGGATCACAGACAAGAATGGGAAAGCAGGAGACCTGGTTTCTATTCCATCTCTGCCACTGTGAGCCTGGACAAATTGCGTAGCTTTTCTAGGCTGCTGTTTCTTCACACGTCAAATAAGAGAGTTCTTTTAGCCAGTCTTTAAGGACTCTTCTGGCTATGAAATTCCCAAGTTCTCTAGTTTGAAACTTGCCAAATTCACCTTGAGATGAATCTAGCAAGTGGAAGTAATGTTATTTGACAGACGTGAAATGGAGACTGAGGCTAAGTGCCTTGTTTAAGCCTTATAGCAATTTCTACTGCTCAGCCCTCTTGATTCCCAGCTAGACCATACTACCGCCAGTCAGATCTGGGTGACAAGCCAGGGGAAGTGACATCTGAGTGCATTTCATTACCTGTATCACTGTGAACTCTTATTCAGAACCAAAGAAGTAGTAGACCTTAAAGTCGCTTGGTTTGCTTCTGTCCCAAGAAGTTGCAATGATTTCTCACCTTTATGACTGCAGCAGGGTCTCAAATTCAAGTCAGTTACCTTTTGTTGTTCAGTCCTTTTTCAATCACGGTGACCCCTTTTGGGGTTTTCTTAGCAAAGATACTTGAGTATATTGCCATTTCCTTCACCAACTCATTTAACAAATGGGGAGACTGAGACAAACAAGGTTAAATGACTTGCCTAGGGTCACATAGCTAATAAGTGTCTGAGGCCAGATTTGAACTCTGATCTTCCTGACTCCAGGCAAGGGCTCTATCCATTGTACCACCTAGCTGCCCTATCACTTACCAACCAGTGACCAAGATTAACCTCCAAAGGCAAATGTCCATTAAGTATAATGTGTTCTTAAGTTGACTACACCTATAATCCGGGCAACTTCCTCTTCTGCTCTCAGAAGTCCTTGTTTTTCTCTGAAAGCATTTCTCTTAAATTCTTCAAGTGTCATCTGAGAATCCTATAATGGTGTGTAATATGAAATATTCACTCACAAATGGCTTCTGATAAGGGTTTTTGTAATTTAAAAATAACTATATTTTAATTTGAACTCTGTATGAGTAATTTCCTTTTGGGGCAGCTAGTTGGTACAGTGGATGCAGAGTTGGGCCTGGAGTCAGGAAGACTCATTCCTGAGTTCAAACCTGGCCTCCCACACTTACTAGCTGTGTGACCCTGGGCAAGTCACTTAATTCTGTTTGCTTTAGTCCTTCATCTGTTAAATGAGCTGGAGAAGGAAATGGCAAACCACTCCAGTATCTTTGCCAAGAAAACCACAAATGGGCTCATGAAGAGTCAGGCATGACCGAAAAAGACTGAACAACAATTTACTTTTGAGACAAATGCCAGGTATTCCTTCATTAACACCTTAGCCAGAGTATTGTATAGATGAACTTCCTGTTCACTCTAATTGGGGAATTTTTTTGGAGTGGGGAAGAAAATAAAGTTAATCAGCCCATGGAGTCATCCATAGTCAGTCCACTTTCTATACTGAAGCCTTTATTGCCATTTGATTCTTGTTGGACCTAAACATAGAATTACAGTGCTGAAAGAAACACATGAAATCATCTAGTTGCAACCACCATCCCTCAATATATAGATAAGGAAATTGAGACCCGAGGTCATACGATGAATTAGCAGCAGTTGGAACCTGCCAGTCATCTTGACTCATCAGCAACTCTTGCCTATGTCCAGCTCTATTGGATTACTCCTTTTCCTGTCCTTAATATTGGTTTTATGTCCCTGTCCAGAATATACCCTGAGTATTTTTTTTTTTTTGCTCTGGGTTTCCTGCTTTTTTTGGACCACGAGGATTTTGTACCTGTATTAACGGTGCTCAGCTCCCATCTCTGCAAAAATAGCAGAGAGGTAATAGTGCAGAATCAAGTCTGCAGTTCCAAGTTTGAAAAAAATCTACAGCAAATGTTAAACCTGGTGCCAAATGCCTAATGTGGTTATAGACTTTGAGATACAAGCATGTCATTGTGGTATTATTTGTCAAATACCTTGGCTGAGCTGTGGAGAGACATTTTCATTAGGCTTTGTTTAAAGTTATGTACCTGAGGAAAGGAGGAAAGGCATTCGGCTCTAGCAGAGAGCTATTTCTATGATTATTTTTTCTTTCATTATTATTGGGGTGTATTTTTTTGGCAAGTAAAGTATTTAATTAATCTACATGGAGTTTTAGTACAACATAGCTGATTAGCATAGTAGTCTCCGTGCCTTTTTAATATAACAAATCTACTGAGAAATATCCTTAGTTAATGAGCTGTGTCATTTTGGGAAAGTTTGCCCTATAACTAATGTGTGAAAATAGCACAGCATTTTTCAGGATGTGGGTTCATAGCCAAAAATATTCACTCTAGGTAGAAAACAGGAAAAAAAAAAGTTCCAATTTTTCAGCAGTCAATTCCTCTAGACTAGCCATGGAAACACGGGGGCACTAAGCCAGTTTTTAGTTATGAGTCAATTGTTCCTGTTGTGATTATTCAGGTGTTGACCATGCCAGACATTTAGAATTTCCCAAATGGTAAGTGGTTGAAAATCAGAATAAAATTTTTGGACCTTTTTCTGGACATTTCTCAGAACATGGTTGCTACCTGGCCCACCAGGAGTGGCTTAGTTTTCAGCTTAGAGAAGGATGGAGCACTTAGCCATTAGTCATTGTCAGCCTGAGGATTGTATACTTCCATTGGATAATGAAATCAGGCTGGAACAAATAGTGTAGAGAGCATGGACTGGAAAAGTATGAGTTACCTTTCAGTTCAGGATAGGTTGGGAGACTGTACGTTGTTCTGGTTTTGTTCCAAGTCAGTAGTGGTGGTGGTTTGTTTTTAATAGAGATTCCATCCCAGTTAAAAAATTGATCTACTTTGTGAATGGGTGTTGTTTCTATAATGCAAACCGAAATGGAGCAAAAACCTAAAAGTTCAAAAAGAATTGGTTTTGGTCAGACCTGTGATTTTGTTGAGAAAAGGAATACCCTCTGTCAATGAAGTGCTCTGTAATGCTGGCAGTGCTCCGTAATCTGAAGTTTAAGTGACTTGCCCAGCATGTCCATCCACTGTGTCATAGAAGGGACTTGAGCCCAGGTCTTCCTGATTCTGAAGACAACTCTCTTTCTGCTCTTTCATGCTGCCTTCCCAAAAAGGGGGGGGGGGGATGGAGGAAGCACATGGGGGAGGGGAATTCAGGTTCAGTTTGGGGTTCATCAAGTATTTGTTCAGCTTCCTCTGATTTTTTTGGTGTATGGTTCCATTTAAGACCCTTATAGAGACAATTAAACTCTTGCAAATAATAGAAAGTCCTTAATCCATGACGTTCTGAGTATCAATGCCTTTTCAACATGCCACCTGAGCTCAGAGAGGGGGACAGTGCATTTTTTTTTTTTATCAACTTTTCCTCCTGGATGGAAGCTGATATACTTCTCTTAGCAGTGAGATTACAACTTGGTTATCAGCTGAGAAGTGTGGCATGAAAAAAGCCCAAAGATCCTTGGGGCTCTAAATAGATGGTCCACACATTTGGGGATTCCAAGCAAAACAGAGGCGCTCTCTCTCTCTCTCTCTCTCTCTCTCTCTCTCTCTCTCTCTCTCTCTCTCTCTCTCTCTCTCTCTCTCTCACACACACACACGCACACACACGCACACACATACACACTTAAAACAGCTCTCTTTAGGCTCCGCTGCATTTTCTTCTTTCCTCTACTCAAGCCGACAGACAGTATATTCGCAGAAACTGTGATCCCCAAACAGAGACATGGTTTCGATTAGGTTGGTGCTGAAATGCCTCAGGGCTTTTGATGGAGACTTTCATTTATTCAGCAGCAATGTGTTTTTCCCTTTCCAGTTTTTTTTTTCTATTACATTTGGAAATATGTCAGTAGAAAAACATTACCCCCATGGAGAGACCTAGCAGGGAGTAGGAAAAAAAAATGCCCAACTATTGAACAGACAAGGAAGTTATTAACACTTCCTCTCTTGCCTCTGAGGGTAGCCTGGATGGCATCAACCAGACTTGGCTGTCCTGAAAAACTCTTGGGTGGATTTTTCTAGGGACTTTCAGAAACACAGATTTTCACAAGGTCATAGTAAGACATCTTCTAGGCACTGGATAGTATTCACTACAGTTATATTCATAAAGAATTTCATACAGGGTCACAAATGGTTATGGGAAGTAGGTAAGAGCATAATGAGCATATTTTAAATAGAGCTTTTGATATCTTATCAAGAAGACTTGAATTTGAATGTTAACTTAGCCATTTACGCATTCTGCTACTGCAAACAATGCATTTAACCACTTGGTCTCAGTTTTCTTATCTGTAAGTAAGGGTGGGAGTTTTATTGAGCAAATAAGTTAGTCATTAAACATTTATTAACTACTATGTGCTGGGCATGCCAAAAAAAAAAGACAAAACAGTCTGCCCTCAAGGAACTAACAGTCTAATGGGGGGGGAGGGCATAGCAAGCAAATAAATATGTATAAACAAGGTATATACAGGACACATAGAAACGAACAGAGGAAAGGCACTGGAATTAAAAGGTGTTGGAAAAAGCTTCCTGTAGAAGACAGGATTTTAGCTAGGACTTAAAGGAAGCCAGGAAAGCCAATAGATAGAGCTGAGGAGGAAGAGCATGGGACACTGGCAGAGAAAATCCCAGAGCCAAGAAATGAAGGATTTTGTTTGTGGAACAGCAAGGAGGCTAGGGTCATGGGATCAAAGGGTGAGTGATGGAGAATAAAGTGGAAGATCAGAAAGTTAAGAGGGGACTAGATTACGAAGGTCTTTGAATGCCAAACAGGACTTTGTATTTGATCCTGGAGGTAATGGGGAGACAGAGGAGGAAGGTGATAGTCATGCAACTTGGGACAGTCAATGTAGTGGCTGAATGGAGGATGGATTGGAGTGGGAGAGACCTGAGGCCAGTGTCTGCAGACTCACCAGTAGCTCTTACAGTAGTCTAGGTGTGAGGTGATAAGGACCCACACCATAGTGCTGGCAGTGTCAGAGAAGAGAAAGGGCCATACCTGAGAGATGTTTTATGGAGGCAAAGTCAACAGGACTTGGCAACAGATTAAATATGAGGAGCTGAGAATAATAGCGAGTTGTGAACTGGAGGAACTGGGAGGAAGATGTTACTGCTAATGAAATAGGGAAGATAGGGATAGGCATTGTTCAGTCAGTTACCCCATTCTGCTTTAAAAAAAATTAAGCAAATATCTTAGACCTGATAACTTTATCAGGTGAAAATATCTCTATTGAAGCTTTTAATCACTGAAACACATTGAACTAATATATTCCTTGTCACACCTTGTGGGTCTTTTAATACAATTTTGTTGTTCAGTTGGTTTTCAGATGTGTCCAATTCTTTGTAACCCCTTTTAGGGTTTTCTTAGCAAAGATATTGGAGTGGTTTTCCATTTCCTTCTCTAGCTCATTTTACAGATGCAGAAAATGAGGTCAACAGGGTTAATTGACTTGCCTAGGGTCATACTAGCTAGTATATGTCTGAGGTTGAATTTGAACTCATGTCTTCTTGACTCCAGACCTGGAGCTCTCACCACTGCACCCCTCCTTCCTTTTTTAAACAAAATAGCAAACCAGTTTGGAACCCAATTTTTGAGTATCTGGTAGTTTAGAAAAGTGAACAATTCCAGTCAAGCCTCTGAGAAGGAATTATTTGGGGAGGGGGGGAGGAGGAGCTTCCTTGCCTTCATCAGTGAGCTTGAGAGGACCCGGGATCTGGACTTCTCCTCAGCATACCAGCAACGTCCCTGGCAACAGCCATGACAGGTAGCAGCAGCATGTATGCTGAGAACTGAGGCCAGACTGACACATTGAGAAAAGGGCTTCAGAGTTCTACAGGGGCCCTGGAAATAATCTCCATCTTTCCTAAGGGGGAATATCTTGAAGGTTCTGGAAAAGATGCCACAAGTTCTCCTCTTTGCTACCTGTTTTCTAAACTTGAGCTCATATCCCTTTGGACTCTGTATAGACTTGTTGGAGAATGTTTGGAAGCATGCTTTGCACCAGTTGTAATTACTGTGCCACCTAAATAAATATCCATTTCTGAAGGCTGAGTCTGACTGGCTTGCTCATGCCCATTGATAATCTTTGTGAGAAGGAAACTACTAAAGCCACATAACTTCTAGCACTACAAACCTTCCCCTCCTTCTCTCCCCGCCCCCCAGACCCTTAATGGCCTCTAGAACACTAAGGGGTGTTGGAGCATGTGCCCTCTGGAAATCCAACCTCCTGAAGTTGTGAGCTCCTTTAAAAGCAAACTGTTTCTTGCCTTTTCTTGCATCCTCAGCACTTGCCACCAGTGCCTGGCACATAGTAGGAGCACAATAAATGTTTATTGATTGGTTGATTGATTTAGGAGCTACTAACTGATTGATCTAGAGCTACTCAGCTCTAGAGCACAAGCTACAAAAAAACGGAGATAGTAATAACATGTACCTCAGAGTTGTAACAGTCATATGGTGAATATATATGTGAAGTACTTTCCAGACCTTAAAGTTTTATACAAAGAACAGTTGTTATCATCTTAGCAGGAATGTGATGCTCTACCTTTCATTGAGATCGACTCTAGATCCCATGTGCCTAAAATTTACATGCAGAGGTATATGCCAAAGGCAGAAGGGACAGAAGGAGATTGGTAGAACTTTACAAAAGTTGAGTGGGCATCACTCAAAATAGATTGGAGGGAACTCTGACTGGCAGATGACATTGCAGTATTAGTCAGAAATGGAGGAAAGGAAAGGAAGCTAGACCACGGTGATGATGAAAGTTGAAACTAGCAGGGAAACAAAACATTGCTTTTCACCCAAGTACTATCCTGGCCCAAGCTGCTGTGTCTTTTACCCAAGTCTCCCTTTCACCTGTCACAAGATGGATTGCTGAGCAGAATCAGAAACTCTCAGCTGTTAAGAGTTTTCATTTCTTCCAATAATCTAGACGTGACCTTTTCCACAAGCCCTATTCAATGGATATATGAATGCCTGGTTTCTCTGGCAATCACTGCCTACAAAGAAAGAAAGGAATGGATGGGGCCAGACAGGAAATACCTTGATTTCTTCCCAGTACCTGGACCAAGGACAAAGGTATTAGTGTTTAGAGATTACATATGGCAGTGGTTAGTTTGTATTAGTGATGGATATGTGCTGATTTTCTCATATGCAAATATTTAGGATAAACTGGTGATGTGAGGAGTGGTGTGGGGGAGAGGTGTGTAGAGTGGTGCCATGCCCTGTAAGGATATCTGTTGGCCCTTTTCTTTCCCTTCAGAACAAAGGCCAGTAGGAATGGTCCCACGCTAAGGTGTCCCAACACCTCCCATATCCACACTCTCTGTGGCTTATGATTATGGACTACTATGTAGACTTAACAAAGATTTTAAATCAGAAGCATGTCTGGCCCTGTAGTTGGCACCTCAGTCACCTTCTGCCCTCCAAATGGGCCTGGGGCTTCCCAGCAGGTGACTTGTAAAACCCTAATAGCCAACGCTGAGGGGGAAAGGTATGAAGACAGAATTAAAAATGAACATTTTAGAGATTGTCCTGAGGTTAGGGAGAGACAGAGCTGCCTGGTGGCTATGTTTCAGAGAGCCCAAATGATATAGTCTACCCAGCTTTGAGATAAATAATTCACTTTTGTATTTGCAAAAAAGAAAAAAAATGCTTGTTGCTCCTCCCTATAGAATCATCTCCCTTTATTTCAGAGAGCCAATGGCTAGAAATGGAACTGTGTGGAGTTTAGGGAATTTAACTTAAACAGTTTGGCATCAGATTAAGTCTTGATTTAAAGTTTTATTTTTAATATTTAAAGGATGAGTGTTACTTTCATATGGCAAAGAAGCAGTGAGTAAACAAATAAAAAATTCATTAGAGATGGGCTGCTTGGCAGAAATGAAAGCTTGAAGCAATAGCTCTAGTTTCAAAAGCCTAAAACCCAGTCACTGGGTCATTAGCACAGCAGGTAGCAAAACTCAAAAAGGGGGTACGCTATTATTGGTTGCTTGTGTTCCCCAGGTTTCAGAAAATCAGTGTAACTGATTCTAAGATGGAGAGAATATTTATCAGCCGTAAGCTCTTTGTGTTACAAAGACTTGAGGGAAGCAATTGATATAGTAAGAAAAATCTTTGGTTTGGGAGTGATAGGACCTGTGTTCAAATCCTGACTCAGCTACTTCTTTCCTGCGAGATGTTGAACAAGATGTTGAACAAGAACTTGACTTCTAGGTCTCTATTTCCTTATCTGTAAAATAAGGAGGTTGAATGAGATGACCTTTTAGGGCTTTTCTAGCTCTAAATCTTGTGATTAGCCTAGTTTTGTCTCTGTCGATCCAGAGTCCAGCATAATCCCTTGTGCATAGGAGTTACTTGGGGAAATGTTTAAGAAAAGAAAAAAGGGAAAAGGATCTACATGTACAAAAATATTTATATCAGCTCTTTTTGTGCTGACAAAGAATTGGAAACTGAGGGAATTCCCATCAGTTGGGGAAAGACTGAATAATTTGTGGTTTATGCATGTAATGGAATACTGTGGTGCTGTAAGAAATGATGAGCAGGTGGATATCAGAAAAAACCTGGAAAGATTTACATGAACTGATGCTGAGTGAAGTGAGCAAAGCCAGGAGAATGTTGTATACAGTAACACATTGTATGATGATTACTTATTCTCAGGAATGCAATGATCCAAGACAATTCCAAAAGACTCAAGATAGAAAAGAAGCATGGAGTCTGGCTGCAGATCTAAGTGTACTGTTTTCACTTTTTTTTGGTGGCTTTTCCTTTTTGTTCTGTTTCTTCTTTGACAACACGACTAATGTGGAAATATGTTTACATGATTGCACATGTATAACCTGTATCAGATCGCTTCCATCTTGAGGAGGGGGGATGGAAGGGAGGGAGAAAAAATTTGAAACCTAAAATCTTATGACAAATGAATACTGAAAACTGTCTTTTCATGTTATTGGAAAAAAATAAAATATTGTTTCCACCCCAAAAATGTTTGTTGATTGATTGGCATTATACTTATTTTTGTATGTTTTTATCACCACTATTAAATAGGAAACTCTTTAGGAGAGGGTACTGTTGCTTATAGGTATATAGACCTTTGGCTTTGAGAAAATGCTTTCTGTGTTATATCATTTAATTTTCATATCAACTCTACAGAGGTGGTACCTGGAAACACAGATGAGTAGACTGAAGCAAATGACCAACAACATCCACCACTATATTAGTAGTTAGTTCAAAACTTGATTGGCCTTAACTCTACAGCAGCTCAGAATCTCAGAACTCCAGCTATATACTAGCCTCAGCCTTCCCAGTAGCAAAGATTATTTAGTATTTAGTAAAAGTATTCTTGTGGAAAATATAAGAAATGAGTGGATTAAACATTTAGACATTTAACCAGTTACACAATTAGGTAAATTCAGTCAGTTGGTTGAACTGGGAGTTTATTTGTTAATATTTCAATGTCACTTAGTAGGAGGTCTCAAGTGAGGTGGCCTGGGGATCTGTGTTTTGACCTGTGCTCTTTAATGCTATTGTCAATGTCTTGGATAAAAGCATAGATGGTATGCCTATCAAATTGGTGGGAAATACAAACCTGGAAGCACTAGCTAATGCACAAAATGACAGAACCCCAAAAATTCTCAACAAGTTAAAGGTATTGAACTAAATCCATGAAGATGGATTTCAGTAGGGGTAAATGTAGAGTCTTACATTTGGGTTCCAAGAATTAGCTTCTTAAGCATGAGATGGAGGAAGAATGGTTAGAAAGCAGCTTCTCTGAAAGTGAACTGGGAGTTGTACTGAACTTAAGCTTAGACTAAGTTGGCAGTGTGTTAGTGAAATAAGAAAATGTATATATTGGGCTAAATTAAGAAAATGATAGCTTCCAGGAATAGGGAGACAGTAATTGCCCTTCATTCTACCCTTGTCAAACCACATCTAGAATATCATGTTCAGTTTTGCATTTGAGGGCAGTAATAATCTGGAGACAGTGCAGAGGGTATATATGTGATAAAAGGCCTTAAGTCCATGACTGATTGAGGGATGTGGGGATAGTTATCCTGGAGAAGACTCAGAAGGGCTATGATAGTTCTCCAAGCATTTGGAGGGTTGTTATGTGGAAAAGAGAGTAGATTTGTTCTGTCTGGAAGCCAAGAAGTGAAACCAGGAGCTTGAAAAGGCAGGAGTGGCAAATAGGTTTATTTCAAGGAATTATGCTAATGGTGAGAGCAATGCAAATGTGGAATTGGCCCACTGAGGAAGTGGAGAGGTTTCCCTCATTGGAGGTCTGCAAGCAAAGGGTGGATGGCCACTTGTCAGGTATATTTAAGTAGGGATTCCTTTCTAGAATAGGATGAATGAGATGGCTACTGAGGTCCTTCCCAACTCTGTGATTCTGAGGCTTTACACAGCCTAGTATAATTTCAAGGGAGTGACAGTTGGGGCTGGGAGGCCTTTCCAGTATTTACACAAACTTCCCCAAGGCCTGTTGAGCACCAGTCTTGCGCTGATCCAAGAGTAAGCAATCACAAGGCTCCACCATTTTTGTGATTCTTCTATTAATTAAACGGATGACATTATGTGATTAGCCATTAGTGAAGATGAGTGCACATAGGAGTGGGGAAAAAAAGTGCTGAGTGAGGGAGGTATGCTATTAAGCCAGTTTCAGTTATTTCATTATTATGACAAGGCTGGTACATTTCAGTTCTACCAAGTAAATAAGTTTGACTAATTTGGGACAGTTCACCATTTATTTAGACGTGATTCTACTAGCCCCGCTCTTGTCTTTAAAGCAATGGAGCATTAGCCACTGCATGGTGCAAACAGTACTTTTAAAATTTAAGTTTATAGTTTTGAAAGAAATATTATTACGTGTATCTCTTCATTGAAAGACCTTTTACATGTCCTGTGTACCAAGGGTTATAATTGCTATACACTGCTGGTTTAGGAGATGAATGCTGTGAACAGTCTGGGTTTTTTGGCACTTGGCCTGCTAGGTGGTGCAGGGGGTAGAGTGCCAGGCCTGGAGTCAGGAAGACTCTTCTTCCCGAGTTCAGAATCTGACCTTAGATACTTACTGTGACCCTGTGCAAGCCCCTAAAACCTGCTTGCCTCGGTTTCCTCATTTGTAAAATGAACTGGAGAAGGAAACGGCAAACCACTCCAGTATCTTTGCCAAGAAAACCCCAAATGGGGTCAAGAAGAGTCAGATACAAGTGAAAAACAACTGAACAATAGCTCTTGTCTATGCCAGCGATTCTCAACCTATGGGTTGTGCCTCCTTTGGGGGTCGAATTACCCTTTCACAGGGGTCACGGGGGTTGCCTAAGACCATAGGAAAACACATATTTCCAATGGTCCTTAGAAACCAAGACACTGCTCCTCTATCAGTCTCCAGGTGGGTCAGGCCACACGCAGATATGCCTACATACAAGTATTAAAGGGTCAGGGCATAAGGAGGGTTGAGAACCACTGCTCTATGCAAATATGAGAGAGGTGGTGCATTGGGTAGAGCACACGACTTGGAGTAGGTAATACTTGAGTTAGGATCCTGCCTCAGACACTTAAGGTCTCTGACTCTGCTTTCTCATCTGTATAATGGAGTAACAATAGCACCTCCCTCACAGGGTTGTTGTGAATGTCAAATAAGGTGACACATAAAATGCTTAGAAAACTTCTAAAGTGCTATGTAAACACTAGCTATATTGACACAGTGTCCTTAGAGGTCTTAGTACACTTTGGGAATGTTGTGTGCACATATGTGTAAAACCTAAATTGAGCCTATGATTTCCTTTAGTGTAGCCATTCCCTTTACCTTCACATATCACAATTCCTCCATATACAATAGTTTCAAGTTCTTGTGGCCAAAAATAATTTAAAAATCATTACTTAGTCATGATTACAAATTATTTAGTAACTTGCTAGGGACGGGCCTCCTCCCTGAACTTAGATTAACTGGTCCTTGGGACAACAGGCATAGGAGTTTTTACTGGTAGAGTCTATGAAGTCTCTTCAACATGGCAGGATGTGTCAGAGCCCTATTAGCAAACCTAGGGTATCTTCACACTGAGGCATGGCCATTGAACATTACTGTAAGGCTGCAGAAGGGCAAAAAACAGCAACATCTATTTCATAGAGTTGCTGTGGGGCATCAAGAGAGAGAACGTATAGTGTAATTTGTTAACTATAAAGTACTATGTAAATGCTAGCTATTATTTTTATATTAGCAATTTAGAGAATGTATCCGATATCTAAAATATGCTTATATCTAAAGATATTTGACATCTAAATCGTGTATACATCCAAAATAAATTTTACAGCTAGATCTGATGTTCAAAATATGTCTTAAGATATATTTGATATTTTAAAATGTTTTACATCCCAAATATATTTTCATTTAAAATGTTTGATATATGAAATATATTTTGATCTATATTTGATATTAAAAAATATATACTTGATCTTTATAAAGTGGGTGTTTTAGCACTGATTTCTTTTAGAGTAGATGAATGCTAAAAGGATCAGTGATCTGTGGTGAGAATGCTTTATAGGGAAACCTCACAGAGATTTAGGTGAACAAGATTTTCAAGAGTGGCAAGCACTGTGTGTGTGTGTGTGTTTTTGTTTTTGCTTTTTTGTTCGTGTTTTTGTTTGCAACCTTACCTGGAACTCTTGCAGCTGCAAAACCTCATTACAGTACTTTTCCCCCCAAGTTTGGCCTCTTCATCTGACATGCAGAAGCCAAATAATTATAGGACTCTTCAAACTGGATTCTGTGATAGAACCAAAGCACTGACTATCTGATTCCACCACATGGAAATATGAAACCCAGAAGGGGGTGGGAGGAGCTGAGTTCTGAGCCACAGTGGGCTAAGCCAGTCAGGTGTCAGTACTACGTCCATCATCCATAGAGTGAGCCCCAGGTGGTGGTGGAGGATGGGAAAGGGGTTGCCTAAGGAGGAGTAAACTGCCTCAGGTTGGAAAGGGACCACATCAGAGCTTCCATGATGAATCAGTAGTGAGATCAGCTTTTATTGTTGTCGTTTGTCCTTTGTTCTTGAAGAGGACCAATGACATCAGGAGGACAATGTCTTACAGGTGAAATGGGTTTAAGTGAGTCAGGGCTGTGCAAAGTCATCAGCCTCACTCTCTCCTCCAGGGTCATCTGAGTCAAGTAGCAAGACATAAGTCAGGACCATTTGTGGCCTGAGCAAGATAGGGATGGTCATAAAAATGATGAACCCAAATTTCTACCACGCCTTCATCTTTTTTATTTCTTTTTTTTATACTTTGGATAACTTCATGATATGACTTAAGAAAGATCTGTATTGTACCTGTAAGGGTCTTCTCTAATCCCAACAACAATTACTGCTATGCTTTAAGGTTGATCTTTGTAAAGCAGGACTTTAGCTTTCTTGAATCTATATAGTTATTAGTTGGTCACATGTATTTGTCCCCTTCCAATCATTACCCACTGAAGAGTATAGCCTATTTACTCTTTCTTATATTTTTACTTTTTTCTATTGTGTCAGTTCTTGTCTCTTCCCACGCAGAGTTTTGTTTTACTCTTGCTAGTTTCAGGATTATTCAGATGATCGTGTCTATAGGTTAGAAATTTTGCTACCCTTAGATCCGTGACTAAAAGGATATGAACTTTCTGAAGGTAGAGACCCAGTGAACACTATTCTAAGGGCGGTCGCCAATGAGAGGTCTCAGTTTACTATTTGAGGAAAAGTGGAGAGCAGCAACATAAAAGCACTGTCAGGTAGGGTGATGTATGTCTACACCTGCCCAGTATAATGTCATCCTGTTACTGCCATCTTGTTCATTATACTGTAATAATTAACTTTGAGATTTTGAGGTACTATATCTGTCTAAATTTCTTTCTACAGGACAAACATCTGCTAGATTTGTATGCATGAAACTATATCTTTTATCTCAGCCATAGAGTATATGCACATATTTTTAGTGTTTCCTTAAGTTTTCCCAAATGGTGATTAGTATGCAGCAAGCTAGGTAAGTCTGGGTTTGTCACAGGAGAATCATAAAAAGTGCCAGGAGAACAACTGTTCCCTTTCAATAGAAAACATACATCTCCCATAGAATACAAATAACATTAATGAGAAAGTTCAGGTTTCACCAATAATTCTCAGGGCTGTGAGTTGAGTGAACCAACCTTTTGGGAAGATCTGGGAGAACCTCTGACACTACACAAGATTGTCATTCACTCAGGTTTTTTTCCATCAAATATTACAGTGATTTCTAAAGATCACAGGAGAAAAATGTCTGTTTTTCAATAAAATGACTAGGTTGCAACTCAGCTCCCAGAATACTACTTTCAGAATTAATCTTTGAGACTGTGGAATATTAAAGAAATATAATAAGAAATCTATGTACAGTTAATTTTGTATGTGTATTTCTATATATTCTTTAGTGTTCTGATGCATAAACCAGCAAAGACATGAATTATGAATGAGAACGCTATTAATTGTGGAACAGGGTTTCCCAGAAGAAAAAAAAAATATATATATATAGTATGTGTGTTCAGAGGAATGGCAGGGAAAGGGAAAAAAAAATCTTGGTTCTAATAGTCAGGGGGAAAAACCTTTTGAGTGGTTTTTATAAAGATAAAGGTAGGTCAGTCAACTCCTAATCATTGTTCTACCATCAAATTATAGACCTAAATGGAAAAAAAAATAATAGCCTGACCAAACCCTTGTATCTTTTTGCTCTTGTAAAACCATTCAGTTAGGTTGATAGGGTGCAGCAAACACAGAGAGAAGCTTGATTACACCCTAAGAAGCTGAGGTTTCTTTCTCTGTTTCATTCTAAAGTTGTTTACTTTTAAAGTTGCTCTTTGATATTGGGAAATATTTCCGGCTCAATTTCAAATCACTACCTCTAACTCACCAGCATTAACAATACTATCCAATTAAATAGAATAGTTACCCTGATATGGTTTGCAGATTACAAGCCATTTTCCCTCTCTACAGGAAAATTTCAAAATATCTAAATAGTTCTCTTAAGAAAATGTCAGAAATCTGGGTTTGTTCCTTGCCTCT
>CM053599.1:131913706-132057477 GCA_028646575.1 Pseudocheirus occidentalis | reverse complement strand
GGCTCAATTTCAAATCACTACCTCTAACTCACCAGCATTAACAATACTATCCAATTAAATAGAATAGTTACTCTGATATGGTTTGCAGATTACAAGCCATTTTCCCTCTCTACAGGAAAATTTCAAAATATCTAAATAGTTCTCTTAAGAAAATGTCAGAAATCTGGGTTTGTTCCTTGCCTCTCCTTTCCTTCCCCTCAATTATTATTTCATTACCTTAGACAATGGGACTTTTTTATTTATGGTCTTTTAGAATTAGAGTATAGACACCCAGGATAAGCATGTTTTTATTTGGATAAACAAGTGTAAAAAAGTTAAATGAAAACAAGAAGATGGGTTGGGTTTTTCCCCCTATTGGTGACACCTGAGCTTAGTTCAATTTCTTAAGCAGCTGGAGTTGGTTTCATTTAATTCTTTGGAAAGGTAATTGGCTAAAAGGAAAGTTACTGGGCTGAGTGTGAAAACACCTGCAAAAAATGAGTCATTTCAAATCCTGGGCATGGATCTCCTGCTGGGAAGGGAGTAAAACAATATGCATGCTGTATTCCCCTCTTTTTGGAGAGAATGCAGGTGCAGTGGCATACCTCAATAATGTGTCTTTGCAAATATTTAAGAAACAGTAAAAAGGCAAAATGACTCTGAACACCAACTTACATATACCTTTTCAGACTAAGCTTTTATTTTTAATATTACAAACCATTTTTCTTTATTCACAAACCACTGTAGTGATATAAACACTAATTTCTAAAGACAGATATACACATTTTCTGGGTTTGCAGATTTTTTTTTTGTTGTTTAGAAGTCACTATATGCCACACATGGTATTAATTTTTCCCCATAATTCATAATATCAGTAGTTATTTATATAAGTTGAAAACATTCCCAATATATACTGTAAAAAAAAAACCTTTTTTCTTACATCTCAGACATACATTTTAAAATGACTTATTGGAGTCTTGTAGGAGCTTTCTAAACAAAATATTCTGCATCATTGGTTGGCACCCACATCTTTTAAATAATTTTATTAAAACTACTTAAATCACGGGGGGAAGTGCATCTATCTTGTCAGTGGAAATCAAAATTGCAAATAAATTTGGCTATTACGAACATATTTATAATTGTGTGTGTAATTTAAAAAAAAAGATGGCAATTCCACGTTTTTCATTTTGAAGCTACTCAGGAAAAAAAAATCCCCATTTTATTGTCCCAATTCGGATGCCTTAGCATTTTGGTAAATTTGTTTTCCTTAGAAATATTTATCTAGGCCACTTGTCTTTTCATACATTTGGTTTTACAGGTGGAGGAATGAGCATGTCATATTAGTTCTGTATCATTCCCCAACCAGTGGAAATTAATGTCATATACCCTTTTTTTTGTTCATTAACATTTTTCTCTTTTTGAGAGTTTATTTTCAGTCTTAGATATCAATGCTACAGAAACTTTGTTTTCAAATCTTGTGAAACTTTATTGATGGTTTATTGTCCAACTGATCATACTGCATGCACATACGATGACAAGAGGAAGCTGGATCACAAACACTTTTTTTGTTTTTTTGTTTTGTTTTGTTTTTTGTTAAAGCAGAGTTGTTATAGCAAGTTGGCAGGTTCACAGCGGTGAGTTGATAACTTAGTAAAGTGCATGCCCTGGGGCATGCACTAGTACACATGAGAATATAACTATTAGCAGCAAAACTGCAGACAGTTTTCTGCTTTATTTATTTAAATACAAAAAACAGGAAGACCCGTGACAAACACCCCAACTCAGGATAACTTGTAAACAGGACAACATGGAAAGAGTCCAAACATATGCACAGACAAACTGCAAGTTTTTCAACTGTGTTTGAATCTGCCACCTTGGCCCCTTCCCCAGGTTAAGTAGATAAGCTTCCAAGCAACCCAAGCGTGGGTCACTTTTGTGCATGATGCTGTACAACGAAGGAGAAGATGGCCCTACTTTTGCTCCCATATGAAATTTGTCCTGGGGCCTAGCAATTAACTAAAAAGGTATTGGTTTGGATTTTTTTTTTTTTGTGGGTGGGTGGGGTATAGAAGGGAGGGGACAGGTTGTCACGGATTGAAAAATTGCAGATTGTTTACACGACACAGTCATGTTTCAAAAAGTACCAAGCTGATGAAAATACCATGATTATCTCTACTCAATGATTGCAATACTTGTAAAATGCTTATATAAATTTGAATATGATTATCATGTAATTCCATAAAAATGATACGTCTGTCTCTAACAGTTGTTCTACTAGGCTAAATCTAAAGCTTCATAGGCTGTGTTTCTAGAACTTAACAACTCCACTGCACAGATGTAAATTTTATACATTTTTTTTTACTGGTACAAAGAATTTAAGTTTTTATTACTTTCTTTTTTGGAAAAAAAGAAAAAAATAGAAACAGTGCTTTTATCACCTTTTTATTAATGTTTTTTCCCTCCCATAATATAAAAGTCAGCAATGATATCAATAATTTATTATACTGGAAGAAATATAAAAAGAATGCTTATTAATGGCCTAACTAGCAGTTTTTGCCTAAATAACTAGTTATGGTTAAATAGCTGAATACTGCCTGGTGGAATGGTTTAAAAGGGTGGGCTTGGACAGCTTTAATCAGATTGTATGTACAAGTGTCTCTAGAAGCACCCCCTATAACAACATAACCTTTGGCTTGGAACAAACAAGTGAATAATTTATGACAGTTGATAAATGATAGTTGGTGCAGTGGGGCCCGTTTTAACTTCATCAATTTAATTACTTTTTTTTTTTTAGCCAACCCCCTCCCCCAGTCCCTTTATCCCTGTTTCCCTCCCACCCCTCCCTTTTCATAAACTAAAATAAATGTAGATGCAGAAAAAATGACTACTGTAGTCACTTAACACTCTTACAAAACATGTGATAATCCCAATAGCTTAATATTCAGCATATATAATTCATTTACATGATATAGCACTCTTGATTGTGGCCCTAAAACAGTTTTTATTCATATCTAGCAGCTTTCTAGATCAACCACAAAAACTTCTACAGCCAGCAATCAAACTACGGAACCTTCAGAAATTAAAGACCCACAATATTAAAATACACAGAACAAAATATCTGAGGTATAAGATAAAAAATGTAATTTTTTTTCCTCTTTTTAGAGTTGCTAAAATGATGCACTACTGCATGTATTGCAATACCCGGGCCTCGGAAAGCTTCCTTTCTCCCCACATTGGAAGGTTTTTATGGTTTTGTCATTTAGTATGGAGCAAAACGGCTGTATCCCCCTCGGTATATACTAGCCTGTAATGAAGAAAGAACGAGACCCACATCATCAGCATGGCTCCTAGTCTTGGCATCAGTCAAGGGTGCAAAAGCATTCTGAAACAAAGCAATTTGATGGATTGTTTTTTACATTTTACTTTTTTAACAAGTGGATTAGCAAAAAGCCTAATGTTTAAAATAAATTTTAAAAGAAAAAAGAAAATGAAGAATAAGCAGAGAGTGCACGGGAGGCTTTGGGAGTGTTTCCCTCCTCCCCCTCTATCCCCAAGCTCCACACTTGTGTACTTATAAGCCCAAAAAGGGTTACTCAGATCATAATTGTTCTAAGAAGTCCAACTCTAAGGGAAATCTTATTTCAAGAAATCCCATTATGAAAATATGTAGAATCTGTATAACCAAGAGACTTCCAAGCCCCAGGTAATAACCGTCTTTGAAGAAAAAAGATATGAGACACTAAAATTTAATCATAATAAAATTCTTTAGATTTTAAACAATCTCTTGGAGTTTAATGAGATGGAAGCTGACTTAAAACTAGAGAAGAGGAAGTGGTCACTATTTACTTGTCTCTACTATTGTAAACTGGACCTTGATGACACTTTTTTTTCTTGGTGGAAAAAATTAATATAATTTGTTGAATTCAGACTGCTGGCTGTTTGACTAAATTAAATTTTTATCTGTCCACCACTACCTCCAAACCTTTTTTTTTTTTTTTGTGCAATGGTAACTATACTCCATATCATGGTAGAGCCAAGTAGAGACAGCACAAGATAATGGAGAGAACACTGGATTTGGAATCAAAAGACTTGGGTTTAAATAATGGGTCAGCTACTTTTGACCTATAGGACATCATCTCTCTGCCCTTTAGTTTACTTTTATAAAAAGATTGAGTTAAATAAAGGTTAAGAACTCTTGATCTAGTCTGTATTCTGACTCCTTTAGCAGCTTGGAAAGGCCATCTCAGAATAATGTTTTTAAATGCATATTTAAATAAAGTAAAGAGAATTACAAAGGAAACCTCTGGTACTGAAATAAAGATTTTATCTTTTTTTTTTCCCCCAGTCCAAGTTCATGGACCCCCTGACATCTATCCATGGACTCCTTAGGGCAGTGGTTCTCAACCTTCCAAATGCTGTGACCCTTTAATACTTGTAATGTGGGTGTATCTGCATGTGGGCAGACCTGCCTGGAGATGAATAGAGGAGCGGTGTCTTGGTTCCTAAGACCATTGGAAATATGTGTTTTCTGATGGTCTTAGGCGACCTGTGAAAGGATTGTTTGGCCCCCAAAGGGGTCATGACCCACTGGTTGAGAGCCACTCTTTAGGGGGTCTGTAAACCCCATGTTAAGAATTCCTGGTTTGGATGATCTGTCTCTAAGACCCTTTCCAATTCTAGGTCTTATGAAGGACTCAAGTCATTGATACTATTCTGAGTCAATTGTCAGCTCTACTGCTTAGCAACTTGAGCAGTTCTTTACATTATCTCTTCTTTCATTTCTAAGTGGGTAGAATGGGACTTCAAAAATGCTTTGAGAAGGTAGTTGGGGGAAAATTAGTCGATGCAGGTAAGCTTGTGCTGAATTGCTTCTAAGTAATGGCCATATTTCTATAACCAAACAAAAAGTAATTTCCCATTATGACTTACAATGGGCATATCATGGCACTTAACTGATTACTTTCTCTTTCAAAAGCACTGGCAATTTGATTGAAAACTTAGGAGGATGTATTTCTGAGATGTGATTTAAATCTTTGATCTAAGCAGAAGACTGTATGCCGAAAACATTGTAATTGATTGCATACGCTTTCATGTGATGGACACATCTTACTATACTCAGAATTTCAGTGCATAGAATTTCAAACAAGTACATGGCAGATTTACCACCACCCTTACCTCCCATATTTAACCCCTCCCCAATTCATCACTAGACAAAAAATAAACAGAATCAATATAATTCATTCTAATTATACTTATGAGCTGGACACACACACACTCATACACACACACACACACACTCTCACTCTCTCTCTCTCTCTCTCTCTCTCTCTCTCTCTCTCTCTCTCTCTCTCTGTTCCTCTCTATTTTCTTTCTTGGGTGACTATCATTTTAAACATGAACTGTAATATGGGAGGAGGAACAGTCAGGTGTTCAGCTGCCTGACAGCAGAGGCCTGGAAGTCGGCAGCTTAGCTCCTCTGTAGTCTGTGGTGGGACTTGAACCTTGGGGCTATGTGAATGAAAAGCAAGGGAAAAAAAAAGAAAAAAAAGTTCTGCATTGACACTGCATTCCGTTAGTGATGGATTTAATTATCAAAATGACTAATTATTCCATTAAGGTAAGTGCTCAGCTAGGTGATACTTGCAAAATTAGAAATATAATAACTTACATGCACTACATTGCCAAGAAATTAAGACATTTATCAAGTTTACTGGGAGGATTAATGTGGCATTTTAGCTGCCGTTAGCACAAGAGACAAATTCAATTAAGGGAAAGTGAGAAGATGTCAACCATGCTAAGATTCCAGCAGGGGGAAGGGAAAGGGAGGAAGGAATATGAGGAAGAGGAGGAAGCAGTCACTCACCATGGCACCAACGCCGTAGGTGGGGGCTGGAGCAAGTGTGTGGTGGTAGGGGTCGGCAGCATAAACTCGTCCGTAACTGAAAGGGAAACACAACTGAAGATTAATCAATAATAATTGTTTACAAAAAAAAGAACAAAAACAAACAAGAAATTGTTCGGGGGGGGGGGAGGGCAAGAAGGTGGGAGAGTAGAAATAGGAATAGAAACCAGAAAAAAAAAAAAAACCAAAACATGATTCTGTTCCACAATCTGACAAGTAAATTCCACATATAGGTAACATTTTCCATACTGCTTGCTTAGATGTCTCCGAGATTCAGGGGAATGGGCAGGAAGAGAATGACCAACTTTTTAGAGCTATTTGAAGAGGTCTGCCTTTCCAAAGTCAGGAGGAACTCTCCCCCATTCTCCCCCCCCCCCCGGCATTTTTAATGTTTTTATGCTAGCGCTGCAGGGCACAAAAAGAGATAAATCTCATTTTTGGATGTTGGAATTCCAAGGACAGAGAAGAAATATGTTTAAACAAAGCTAAAGGTATCTTTGATGAATGCTAACCTAACTCCATGGAGCCTCTGCCTTCCTCTCAACATTCCATTTCCTCCCAACCAAAAACCAAAACATCTTGGGTTTTGGGATTGTATCTAGACATCCTTTGCTATCTTTTTTTTTCTTTGCCAAAGAAAAAATAAAGCTGAGAGACCATGCTAGATTTTAAACCTGTCATCCCTCAAATTTGATGCTGATGACTTATTGCCAGGGGACTGAAGGAAGAGCAGACATAGAGGGAATGAATTTTGAGATGTCATTGGCATAGGGACTTCAAGGTGAGGAAACTCCCTCTACCAACATAGGTCAGTGCCTGCTCTGTAAGGCAGATTTAGAATTGTCTGGGGGCGATGGAAGTTAAGTTGTCCAGAGGCTTCTAGTCTGTTGAATCTAGGTCTTTCTTGACCCCCAGGCTAGCTCTCTTTTCACTACGTCACCCAGCCTTTCTAGCTGATTGCTAGCTTTTATATTTCACAGTAAACTTTACAATGAATATGAATTATCCCTTTTGAACCTGACGTCTACCCTATGAGGTTTTAATACAAGTAGTAATATTACTATTTTACAGATAAAGGTTCAGAGGTTAAGTGCCTTCTCCAAAGTTATAAGGCTATTTTAAGTGGAAGAGATACTCTAGAACCCAAGTTCTATTCATTTAAAACCACTGCTATTTCTACTATTAGGAATAAAACTAATCTGTCAGCATTCTTCAATGTGTTGCAATCACCTAAGGGTTTCTTTTGTTTCTGGAGCATGTAGTACAAGGTTCATGGATATAATAAGTATACCTTTAATGGACATTTGAATAATTTTGTTGCTCTGCCCAACTTCTTTGTCTAGGCAGTTTAATGTGGTCAGTTCACACTGTGAAGTCAATTGGGGGATTAAAGTATAAAGTATAAAGAGACACTTTTAGGAGCACTTTGTAAACAAGAAAGACTTGTCAGAGGAAACCACTGACCTTTATAATGGTAGAAAAGTAGAAGACCAATTAGCCTCCAAACCCACTTCTCAAATTTCTGATCCTTTCTTCTCTTTCCTATACCCACCTCTCTAGGCAGGTGGCCTATCTAATAAATCCATCCAGAAAAGCAGAGGTAGGGGCACAGATGTTCACAACCACTGGGGATGCCTTTCAGATCCACCTTCCTCCCTCTGATACTGCTAAGAACACTTCTAGGTTACTGGACTGCTCCCATGGTCTAGACCAGTGGTTCTCAACATTCCTAATGCCACAACCCTTTAATACAGTTCCTCATGTTGTGGTGACCCCCAACCATAAAATTATTTTCGTTGCTACTTCATAACTGTAATTTTGCTACTGTTATGAATCATAATGTAAATATCTGATAGGCAGGATGTATTTTCATTGTTATAAATTGAACATAACCCACAGGTTGAGAACTGCTGGTCTAGACTGAAGTAGGGGTCATTAAACTCTCTTCTTTCTGGTAATATGGAAGACCAGCAAGTCTTATAATCTGCCTTATCTCTGTAAGTTTCAAACCCTTTGCACTATCATCTGACCTAGTGATATAAACTGAGGTCTTTGGAACCTTTTCATCTGTCCTGTAGCTGATTTTTTCAGGGGAGCTCCCCCAATTAGAATAGAAGCTCCTTGAGGGTAAGGTCTGCTTTTTTTAAAAAAAATATCCCCTGCACTTAGCACAGTGCTTGGTAAATGCCTTTTCATTCATTAACTGATTCATTCATTCATTTCTCTATTCATGAGTGTGGGCCCAGTTCTGCTTGCTTCCATTTGAAGAATACTGCAGATGGGATTGTTTCATTGGGCAGCTAGTTGCAATAAATGACTTGTAATGCTTAGCTCTATTCTGAGATTCTCACATAGTAGATGAGTGCTAGATTTAGAGTCAGGAACCTCTGAGTTTGAATACTGCCTCTGATACTAGCTATATGACTGGGCAAGTCACTCGCTCTCTATAATCCTCAGTTTCCTCATCTGTAAAATTAATGGTTGCTTTAGATGGTCTTTAAAGGTCCCTTGGAGCTCTATGATCTTATGGCCTCAGAAGAAAATCTCTGAATTGTTTCAGGTTCTTATAATGCAAAGCTCACACTCTGGGTTAGCTAGGTGGCACAGGGGATAGAAGAGTGGGCCTGGTATCAGGAAAATCTGAGTTCAAATCTAGACTCAAACATTACCAGCTGTGTGACCTTAGGGAAAGCCACCAAAACTGGGATAATGATAGCATCAATCTCCCAGGATCCTTGAGAGGATCCGTGAAACAACATTTGTAAAGCACTTTTAATAGGGCATGGCCCATAGTAGGCATTATTTCTTCCATCTAGTCACCAAGCCTCCATCTATAATGCATCATCAGTTGTGGATATAATTCAACATTTTATGATACAGCATCCTTTCAAGGACTATTCCCTACATCAAAATTATTTCATAGTCCAGGCAGAATACCTACCAACCTCAGTGACAAGAGAGCAGGGATATCCTTATTTTCATGAGAAAATGCTAGGACTTGATAGTTAAACATTGTCTGAATATTGGATAATAAGGCAGTTTGACAGAGTGATACTACTTGTCAAGAGACATATATTCTTAATCTTAGATATGTTTTCCCTACTAGTTCATTTTTAAATGCTGTATGAGACAAATCTTCATTTGTAAAATGAAAGGGTTCCTTTCAATACTAATATTCTATAATTTTGAAGTGTTTCTTTACTGGCCTCCATTTATCAATGAAATTTAAGCATATCCAAATCCTGCATCAATTTCTCCTTTCTTTGGGATTTTTCATCAAGGTCTTTTCCTTGAAGGGAGAGGGGAATGTCCTCAAGTTCTGAGGGTCAATATGAGTGGCATGGTCACTCTCAGAAGGAACAAAGCACATAGGCTGCTTAATTTACTGAACCTCATAACATACATGTAAAAAACACTTAATGAAAACTCTGGTTTCAAAAACAAGGTCTAAGGTAGTTTTGATAAAACAGTTTGGTTGTGGAGGAAATAGAACATTAGTAATATTTTTTTAAATAAAAGTAGATCTGATCACTGATCTTGGAAAAATACTAAGAACTTAAAATACATTTAATCAACTGCAAAGGTATTAACATGTTCATACTATACATACAAAACCATAACATCAAATGTTTCAGGTCAAACCCAGAAATCTCAGAAAACTTTATGTCACAGCAAACCCTAACAATAAATTTCTCAGAAAAAAAGACCACAAATTAAATGCAATTTTTAAGTCCCTGAAAATTTTGGTTTCAAGTAAATGAATTAAGCCCCCCCTCCCCACCACTTCTTAAAGTAGAAAACAATTCTGCAAACTGCACAAGATTAATGAAAATGAACCCCTGTCTTCTATTGCATATTCTGCTGGTAAACTGTTACTTGTAAAAATACTGGGGTCCCAGCCCATTATGAAGAGTCCACACTATTAGGTAGCATATGCTTCTAAGGGGAAAAAAAAGGACTGAAATAGTCCCCTGTAATGAATAGACTTTTTCTCCTCAGGGTGACCTCTACCTTCAGAATATGATGGTTTTATTATGATTAATAAATTTCATTTCCACAGAGGAAAAAGGAACAGTGTCAGCTCAAACTTAAAGCAAGAAGGCTTCTTTTTAAATGCTAATTTCTAAACATGCCCTTGTATGACACTAAGATTTAGACACAAGGTTATTAGGGAAGATTCGGACTCTAACATTATATTTGTGGCAGATATTCCAGGTATATCAATAACCTGATATCCTTCCAACAGGGTAAATGTTGAGATATTTAGGTAAGTAGTCAATTCACTTGGATTTATATAAGAGTGATATGAGACTACTTTATTCCCAAATTATGTCCTGAAAAATAACATTGAGTTTTCCTCTATTTTGTAAGGATTTAAGGTGTTTCTTCTATCTTTCATCTAGACTAATCATAAAGTAAGCAATCTAGGATAAATTAAGGTTACCTTATCTTTTTCTTTTTTTTAACTATGGAAATATAAAGCACAAATTCATGCACTGCAAGGGCCTGAGTTATAGAACTTAAAGCTGCTAGTGGAGGAGGAAGAAGATAGGTAAGTGAGAAATGAGAAAGTACCACAGTAGTAAAGGTCCTTATTGATTTATTTTTTTTTAGCATTTCTACTTTTACTCTCAATAGTGTAATACTTTAATTCACTTTGAGGTATTCAGAAATAAGCTATCTCTATACTGGAGGTAGGAAGTCCACAATTTCACAAAATCTCAGAGAAAGCAGTGTTTTGCAAGGTAATCCAATGGCTTAGTTTTGCAAATACACTGGCAGAATACTCAAGTGTAAAAGATATAAATTCTTTGAAACTGCAAACAAACAAACAACATAAATAATCCAGCTTTAGTTGGCTAGTATAGTAAGAATTATCTATAAACTGTGCTTGATGCAGTTTCGTTATAGCACAAGCTGGCAGAACATGGAATTTACAGCAACACAGTAACTCAATCCCATCCAAGGCATTCAGTTTTCAGGAATACCATAATGGCCTTGGTATATAGGTTTACCACATGTTCCTCTAGCATGGACACAAAGGTAGCTTTAGAATGAGAGTACACTCTAAGTATTTATTTATTTACGGATTTAAGTATATGCCTTTTATATGTTGTTTTTGAGACTATTAGGAAGGGCAATAAAACATGTCCACAGAAAATATTTTGTGAAAAGGGGTTGTATCTGAGGGACACAGACCAAGTTCAAACAAAATACATGTTGGTGTCTTTCTTATTTCTCAACAATCTAATTACTGGAATCTGGATTGTCACTTAGAAGGCAGTTAGCCTTACTAGCATGTCTTCTGGCCAAGTGGATATGAATTCATTTGGCAGTCTGAACCAAATGCTGAAGTCATGGACTATGTCTGTTCTTTAATCCCCATTTCTGTATCCTTGGGAAATTCTGTGGAATTTTTAAGTCATCTTCTAAATTCAATTGGATCCTGAATTGAGTCAAAGTCTGGATATTAGCACAGGAATCCTGTTTTCTAGTGTTCTCATTTCCCAACACTAATGCTTTAACACCCACATGACACTTTCTAAGTTATAGTAAAGAAAATGTTATAAATGTCATTTGTAAAATTATTTCAATGGAGTACAGCAAAATAGGTGTTATGGTGATAAGGGGCTTTCAAAGAGAGTGATCCCTTTGCCACTCTTCCCTCAACAGTACTTAGAACAATAAGTGAAACAACCCACATTGGCTATATCTTACCAAAGAATTCAATTTTGAGGAATTAGTACGGGGAAAACATAGGTTTCAGACCAATGACAAACAGAAGGATGAGGATTGAAATAATTAGTGTAGTACGCCATCTCTCCTTTGTGATCCCTTTCAGCTACTCACTTACCTACTTGGCATTTTATGCTCTCCATTCCACCCGGGAATGCCACTGATTCAGAGTCCTGTGGTGCAGGAAGGGGAGTCATGTATGCTTTTGCCTCCATGAGGTAACTAGAGAATCTCTGATACCACTAAGTGCTGACTAACGTGGATAGAGTACATCAAAGTGTCCTGTGGTGTACAAATAGGATTTTCTCCATTCTGACCGCAAGACAAGTTTCCCATTTGTACATTCCAGATACTGGGAAAAAGGACATTTGGAAGTGGGGGTGAGGTACTTCTGTCATCCTGCTCTGTGAAGCCTGAAAACCATTTTAATGAGCTTATCAGTGTAACAAAGAAAGGTCTTATAAGCACATCCCAAACTTTCAGGAAGCAGTTACTGTTTTGTATACACACATTTACTTTGGTCCCAGGGCCCACCTTGTAGCAGTGATACTTACCTAATTTAAATAAGTTATCAAAGCTGTAGTGATAGATTTAGGTAGTATATAATAACTGTCTAGGCTAAACACAGATGACCCAGGAGCCAGCTCTAAGACTTTGTAAGGGGAAAATGAGAGAAGGAAGGTGAAGACACCTTTCAAACTCTTCTTTAGTCTTCCACCCGGACCCCCTCTCCTAGGCTGCTGAGACTTTTTGAAATAATAACTCACATTTCTTCAGTTCATTTAAAGTTTGCAAAATACTATGCAGAGATTATCTCACTTTATTCTCAAAACATCCATGTGAAATAGGTGCTATTATTGTCACATGCTTTTACATGAGAAGAAATTAGGGTAAAGAGAGGTAAAATTAATTTCTCAGGGGTCACACAAAGCTGGAGGCAGGATCTGAACTCCAGTGTTTCTGACTGTGAGGTTAGAGCTAAATCCACTGTAGTGCTGCTTCTCAAATGAAAGTCAGATTATGTTTGGAAGAATCAGCCTAGTCCGTTGGCTTTTTTTCTCAGTAATTCTTTTCTTTCAGGACATGTGATTAAGGGTCTGTCTTTGGGTGAACAGTACTGCCTTCAGAATAAGCCATGTTCCATAAGGGCTCTGGGTGGACTGTCTCAGGGAATGATAGTAAAGATCTTTGGTAGCTGAAAACAAAGATTCAGTCATATAGAGGGAGAAAGGAGAATTGACCTTTCTTTCAAGCCCTGGATGTTTTAGGGAGAGAGAAATTTAGAGCTCCTGTTATATATATATTTTGACCAGCACTGTCAAGTCCTTTGCCCCGACTCAAACCCCCAACCTATACAATTTCAGAGAGATGATACAGAGTCTAATACCATTTGCCTTACTTCATTATTAGTTAGTAATTACCAATTTAATAAGAAGTTTAAACATTTTTTAAGGTATGAGACTTTTTTGCAAAAAAAAAACAAATATCACTTCTGTGGTAGCAGAGCCTGAACAACCAACTTTTGCCTTTGTGGCCTCAGTATACATTAGACTGATTTAAAACACACAAACTATGAAAGATTATTTAAATAGGTTATATATTCATGCTGAAGGGATGCTTCATTGAATAATAGCAGATATTTATAACACATGGACATATAAAATACCTTTCAAATCCCATCCTTAAAAAGCACTCTGATCTCAGCAGCTAGGGAATACCTTTCTCATTGGATGGCTCTCTTAAGATGATAGATTGCCCCAGATGAAAACACATGCATATACCCCCTCAAGAGATGTATACACACACTTACTATGTCTCAGTTCTGCTATCAGAAGACCTTTGAGTTGTAAGTGTCCCATAAATAAATCATGAAATCCCAGCTTTATTGAGTTTCTTCAGGTTAACTCCTGTGACTGGCTACACAGACTGACCTACAAACTGCACAGGGATAATGGCAAACAGGGCTGCCAATGTTTCCACCAGTTGGTGAGAAGGAAGGATTAATTGGAACCTCCCTTCATAAGAATGCTGGATAAGTTGAGGGGTCACTGATACCAATCAGTCGATGCCACCGTCACACCATCTTTTACTGTAACAGTGGCCAGAGGCAGGAGGAAATTACAAGAGTTCACATACTGGATGTCACAATTTGTTGTAGCAGTAAGGGCTATTATAAGGAAATGTGTGAATAAAGTTTACTTATGAACATTAGTAGAACATTTTCCCATCCCTTTCTCAACAGATACTGGCCACAGTTTTAATTGGGGAGAAGTACATACATCATAAGCATTGAGGTGACCAAACCTTACTATTCTAAGAGCTATAAGAGGCTCTAACTTTTTCTTATGGAGTTCACTGACTTAGTGGAATTGGGTGGATAAAAACCAATATAGTCAGAAAATGCTTCCAAATGCAGCAAACACCCCCAAGTGGAACAAAAGAAGAAATGAGGATAAATTTCCAAGATTAACACTCTGGTATTATCCATAATCATCTTGGAAGTATCTGAAATTCTATTACTACCAGGCTTCTTAATTTGTATTTGCTGTAATCATTTTCACGAATTACTTAGCAAATCTTGTACAACCTCATGGATTTATACAATCAGGAGAAATAGTCTGCTTAGCACTTACTAACCAGATCTCTGAAGAGTAGATATGTCCATTTGTATAGACATATACGATACGTATATGTATGTAGAGATGTATATATACAGATATATATGCAAACTTACATGTGTGTAAATGTGTATACATATATATTTCTATATTATAGCATATTATATTATGTTATATTATAGACATTGAAGTGCCTTGCAGAAATGAGTTATTGGCTAAGGCAAGTTTGAATCCATCATCATTCATGATCCTTATGAATACAGTTATGGTCCTCTAACATGGAGACTTGAGTAGAGATTTCCAGGTTTTTCTGAATAGACAAAAGTTACAAAGGAGGAAATGGCTCACATGGTCATAGAATAATAGATCCAGCCAGAAGAGCTCAGAGATCATCTATTCTAACACTTTCATTTTACAGATGAGAAAATTGAGGCTTGGGGATATTAAGTGACTTGTCCACAGTCACACATGTAGCATCAGAGGCAGGATTTTAATCCAAATCCTATGACTCCATAAGCTAAAGCTATTTTATGCCTGGACAAACCCTTGACTTACCATGCATCCAAGACTAAAAGGCCTATAGTTTTCTGCATTTGTTTTTTGTTTTTTTGGCTTTTCTGTCCCTGTGAGGCCACCTTTCTTCCCATTCTCTGACAATGTGCTGTTGACTTCTTCCTCCCATAGTCTGCTCATAGAGTTCTTCTGCCTAGAAGGTACTCTTCAGCTGTGTCCAGTTTCCTCTGTCCAACACATCCAACTCAAGACATTTAAGGATCAGATTTAGAGCTAGATGATGCTTCAGGAGCCAAAGAGTCTAGTCCACCTCTTTCATTTTACATTTGAGGGAACTGAGGCCCACGGAGGTTGAGGACTTGTTGAAAGCCACACTGTAAGCATCAGAGATGGTATTTGAACCTGCTCCAACTCCAGAACTCTTTCTACTGTACCACATGATTTTTTCCTAATTCCCCTTTGCAGACAATCACTACGATACTCAGTCTTCATTCTGTAGTTATGCATAGTTGATTTTTGTTTATATGCTACTTGATATGTTCACTATCTTGTTTATAAAGTGTGTGTGTCTACACACACACACACACACACACACACACACACACACACACACACACACACACCACTTAGTCTGTAAACTTCCTGAAGGCAGGACTCCTGTCATTCGCTTCTTTTGGATTCCCCCATAGAACCTCATATAATGTTATATACATAGCAAACAATCAGTAAATAATGAATGAGCGAAGGTTTCCCCATCTGTAATTTGGGCACCCAGGAATGGCACTGGGCCTTAGAGACTCTGAGGGATAGAACTTTACCTAGGTACTTTATACAATCACACACACACAATACTTGAGATACAAAATTAGGATACACAGTCAACTCCCAATTAAGTTGATATATGGATCACCCACAGGGAAATTTTAATCCCAGGCTAGGTTTCTCCTAACAAAGTCGTATACATTCAAGAATTACTAGGCTCATTATAATGACACAAAACATGACTAGTAAGGTAAATTTGATACCAAATTACATAATGCATTTCAAAGTCAAACAGAAATGATCTTTGGATTATCTTGTGTTTTAGATTATCTGCACCACTGGCCCACTTCATTAATGAAAATAATTGGGAATTGACTGCATATATACATGCATAAAGTACTCTGACACAGAAGCTATACCAATAGATGAAAATTATTATTACTTGCCATTTATTATCAAAATGAAGTAAAGCACACAAACAGTTGTGTCACCCTGGTCTGTAATTTGCTGTTCCCCTTGGAGCTCTTCTGAGCCCCGTGGCACATCCTGGTTGGGAAGTAATGCTGTGCTTAGCAGACCTCAGGAGTGGATGGAGCCCTACTATTGAGCGGAGAAGGAAGATGATGTTGTGCCTCACTGGGGCCAGGCCTAGAAGGCCACAGTGAAAGGAAAGAGCTGAGCCCCTTAACTTAGAAAATTAATGTAGGAAAATGATTCTTTAGCCACTGCTGTTTTCAGGATGCTGTTGCTTGCTGCCACTCCCAACCTTCACAGTCAGTTTTGAAATGTACAACTCAGAGGAGAAACAACTACAAAGATGCTGAACTTTTCTACTGATGGCAAAACAAGCCCCAAGTATTTGAAACTCTTTAGTGCCTTAGGACACCTCATGGACACACATGACAAATCTCTGAAGTCTAGAGATGAAAGCCTTTTTCATTGTGGTTGTGTGTATATGAGAGAAAGAGACTGAAATTGATATACATTGAGCCATACTTTCTTACAGGCACATAAGAGGGTGCCAAGGCCTAGCTCGATCAACATTGTTCACCTCAGTGGCCCAACCAAAATCATAAACTCACTTCTCAACTCTCATTCATACTCATGGCCCATCTTCTACTACCACCAGCCAACCTTGACCAAATTCCATAGTATCACATAGACTCGGATGCAGGGAATCTGTGTTCTAAGCTGAAGGGAAGAATTCTTCTTTCCCCTTTGTGCTGTCAGGAGCAGCAGTTGGCTTGTAAGAAGTGCCTTGATGTCAAAGAGGCAGAACCTATATAAATATAGAGGTAAGTAGGCAGACAGACTGACTATTTTGTGTTCCTTAGGGTTAACGCTACATTGCCTGAAACGGATCTCCACTGAAATTTGTATCCTTCTGTAGAAAAAGGATAGATATTGTGACTGGAACCACTGACGGTTTAGCGACCAGTATAAAGCAGGATAGGCTAAGAAAATAAATGTCCCCATAAGTATAATGCTGTAAACCCAGAATACTTATAAGACCAGTTTATTTTACAAGGCAAGAAAAACCAAAATAGTTCCAGGCATTTCAGTATTCTCCTAAAAGAGGAACTATCAAAAATTATAACCTCTCCTTCAGGAAACATGCAGTTTGATGTGACTTTGAAAGCTGAAGAAAATGATTATTTCTTTTTGTGTGTGTGTAATAAGATTTGGTCACATGCTAAAATCTATTATCTTTTGATTTAAGCCACATAGATGGCATTTTACATCTGGTCAACTTTGCTGTCAGTGACAGGCATAAACAACACAAACATTATAACTTCTTATGAGAATTTCAGCCACAAATACCATCAGACATTGTAATCTGACATTTTAATTAAGTGTTTGTAGTTGTATCTCATATCTTATATGGTGACTTTAACTCTGAAGAGTAGGTATTAATCCATGTCTCCTGGCCCTGAAACCCAAGCCAATACAGGTGCTTAATTGGTCAAAAGTTAGAGACCCCCACACCAGTACTACGAGAGCAGTACAGCAATAAAAAGAAGTAAATTTGTATTTAAAATTCATATATAAGATTAAGGAATTTGTTCCATTAGCAGGTGGACACACTAGGTGTTCTAATGATTTTCCAGGTATGCATGAGATGGAATTTTATGCCTCCTAAGAAGCAGTCTGGCAAATAGTCATTTGTTCATGGTGCATCACAATTCATATTGAATAAGTAAAAAGACTGACTTCATTTATTTTTGGCTCTCTTAAGAAAGTGCTAGATGTTGGGAGAAATAACCTGCCAGGTGATCAATCCAGGGGACTTATTTACAAGAACGATTCAAAACAGCAATGTTTAGAATTTTCCAAAGGCACAAAATATATTTATATTCGACCAAGGAAACAATATGGACAAATTATCTTTAACTTCTAAATTTAATTAGCATCAGTTCATTACCCTGTACTGTAGCAGGCAACCAATCAACCCCTTTTTATGACTTTGACCAAAAACATTTTGCTTTTATAAAGGTGACAATCTACCAGATCTCCCCTAAGTGATGTTTCATGCCTAAGACATTCAAATGAAATAAATGGCATTTGAGAATACACAAATAATTTAAAAGGGGAGTTAAAAACGCTTCTGAAAATTAGCAGATATATGAATTACAGGACATTTTAAAAGAAAACACCTAAAAAAGCAATTCCTTCTTTAGTTGAGTACACTTTTTCCCCTTTAAACATCCAGGGCAGTTAAAATCCACTCCAGGATTTTGGATTTCTGGAGCCCAAAAAATACTCTACTACATATTTTAGTGAAGGGATAATGGTCTCATTGGTCTTACAGAAAGAAATGGAATCCTGAGACTGGATACTTAAGACCATTATCAAATTTGTTTTATATAATTTAATATATTGTACTGACAATTTAAATAGCATGCTTGAGGGTAAAGGGTGTCTCATGTTACTAATTTGAGACTTTAGCCATTTTTCTACATTAAAGATGTCAGGTTCCTTTTAGAGAATATAGTTTCTGACCACAAAAGGATATGACCGCAGCATCTGTTGCTTATACAAATTAAATGGTCTTATTGTATAAAGTAAGGTTTTGATTTCAGAATTGGCGAGTTCAGGAAGATCATACAGTGTTTTTATTTTATTTTTTAATTTTAGATCATTATTACGTTCTTTCCATTGCCTATGTCCCCCAGAAACAATATAAGAACTAAAGAATTGGGAGAAAGGCCATTCATTACTACTAGCTGGGTAGAATTGTCACTTGCCCTAGATGACTAGTTATTTCCAAAATTCAATTTAATTTGTGTTTTTGAAATAAATCATAGATATATAACTCAGGCATACTTGAGTGTGCTATATATGGTATTTATCTTTTCTTCCTTTCACTTCCTGACTGATAGCATATTAGTAGAGTTTCCTAGTAATCATTTAGGTGACATTTTTTGGTATAGACTAAAAATTACATTTGGGTTTTGTTCCAACATTCACCTAATAGCATTTAATGAAGTAATTCTTTTCTACCCAGAATGTAGGTTAAACTATTCCGGACCATGTTAATGCAGCAAAAACAGAAGCTATTTTCATGTACATAGCATACAATTATGCAATTTCCATTTGCTAATATCCTACTATCAAAAAACCTTTTCTCTAAACCCTATTGCTCACATCACTTTTCAGTAGAAAAAAATAGAATCTTTATGTGGAAAAATGAAAAGCACTTCTACTAGTAAGCTCTCATAAGGCACAGATTTCTTTCAGACATCATCTGCCTATAACCTAACATCTCTATCACAGTAGGTTTTGAGTTATTTTTTGGGGGGGCTATTATATGTATATGATATATATGTATGTATGTATGTATACATACATGTATATACACATACACACACATATATACACACATCCATATCCCCACATACAAAATATGTCAAATAGCATAGAATGCAGTGTCTACAACTTTAATCCTCTTTTTCATTCAATATTTTAATATTATAGTCTCTATTATGCTGTAAGATTTTAAATAAGCTTCATTCAACATAGTCTTACTTTTCTGGATCATGTATTATTAAAACTGGAAATAAAACATCAAAGTCAGCAAAATACCTAATGTCTTTTTATATGGCAGAGCCTAAAGGCTTCAGCTATAACTTTGTGAGACGACTCCAAAGATTTATATTATGGACTTTTACTAAGCTTTCTAGAGTGATTAACTGCAGCATGTGAAAAAGGATATTGAGACCTGGATGGATGCATCAAGGAGTATCAATGATTGTTACCTGCAGAGGTGTTACAAGAAATTTCATCTGCTGCAACGAAGACGAATTGATTTCTGCAAGAGAAGATAAAATTCACAATACTGCTTGCTCACTGGGAAATGTGCTATCTGCCAATTGACTTGATGTGTACAGATGGGGGGAAAGGGAGGTGCTTCAGTTTAATGAATGTAGTGAGAGAAAGGGTTGGTGTAGTTGAGAACAGGAGAATTTAGATCATGGAGTAAGCATGCTGGGATCTTTTAAATGAATTAATGGTAACCTCTGAACGCAGACTACTTACAAACTTTCAGTGGAATCTTAATGTTTTGTGTTATAAATGTGTCATGCTAAAATATCTTTATGAGGGTAGGAAATTCCTAACTACATGTATGTGAATGTATCTGCTAAAAGATATGAAGATATATAAAAAAATCTACTTAACAAAAAACAAACCTACTGCAGCTGAGAAATTAACAAAATTTAGGCTTTAAATTTTCTAGTACAATTTCAAAATAGAAAACCACTTTGTTAATTCAGAAGAGAATCTGTTATGACATCTTCTCATATACTATAATTTCAGCATTAGAATAGCCTTGCTACATAAAGTGGTATCATAAAGTAAATGAAAGAACTTGATTTGAAATAAACCTTCTCTTGCAAAATTCGTGTTTTTTTTCCACAATGCAGTGTGAAAAAAGGAACAATGGAAAATGAACTTTAAATTATTTCAGTAAACAGAAAATAAGGTAAAACTCTCTTAAGAAGTCACAGTTTATATGCATTATGCCATGAAAAAAAATGGATTCTAATGGTAGCATTTGAGGCTGAATGTTTGCCATGAGTAGGCTTGGTGTGATGACCATAATTATGATCGTATCGGTCCAGTTCACAACATTAGTTAAATGCTATAGAAACAGCAAAAATGATATTTCTAGTTCTCATCTACGAGACTCTATCATGTAGATCAGCCAGCTTTGACCAAGGAAAATGTTTTAGATCCCAATCTGTTTTGCTATGGTAATGGAGACCTGGCATTAAAAGTTTTTATTAGCAGGTCACTTAAAATCTCTTAAGAGGGTTTTACTAAAATACAATGTATGCTCTGAAATCTACACATGGATATTATGCCAAATTCCCAAAACTTAACATTCAATTCACAATTCTATTAACTTTTAAACCAGAGTAACCCTATGCAGAATTAAGCTTGCATGAGGACTTGTATTTTGGGGGTTTTCTTGTCTTGGAAGTCTGAGTGAATTCATTTACTTCATTTCCCAAGACAATAAAGCAAGCTTAATTATATTCCCACTCTCTATTTCTTCATGCATAAGACCTTTGTGACTTACAAACATTGGTAGCTCAGTAGGAAGGTTCAAATAATAGTAAAAGTAAAATCAATAAAAACCAAGATGAGCTATTTGGGTTATATTTGTTCTGCCTTCTCTGACTTACATAGTTGTAAGAGAAGTTGTACAGTAGATTCAGAATGGACTGAGATCAATATGTGCTACACTTCTCTCAAGTCCAGGTGACTGATTGCACTGTCATGAGCTATGTAACACTGCACGGATAGCCTAAACTGGATGTTTAACTTAAAAACCAAAATACTCATCTCCTTCCAGCAGACCCTCATGATTACATCATGAAAACATCAGCTTCCGGCATCTACCAGAAATCCTAAAATCTTGTTCTCCTGGGTACCAGTTCAGATAGAAAACTCTTCCAAAGAGGCTACTTCTTTCTTCCCCAACTCTCCATTTTCTTTAAGACTCTATGTAGCTCATCAGACAGTAATTAAAATTGACAATTAAAAGTGCCACTAATAGGTGTACCAGCAGATGCAAATCTCATATGTTGTATCTGTGAGTTAGTGGGGGAAAATATGAAAAGAGCCACAAAGACACAGAACTATAAAGAAGTGATATTAAAAAAAAGCATAAGCATACTAAGATTTACATATCCAATGAGTATTGTGCTTCAGAGTTGTCATGCTGAAGGCTATAAACCAATTCCAAAGATGTTACCACAAACAGATTTTTGGTACTTCTTTTTTGGAACTGCCCTCAAAGCTAGTTTATGAGGTGTAATGATTTTACTCACCTTGTTTGAGAGACTTGATTCTGAATGATTTTGGACTATTTAAGAAAAATCAATTCCACCCCCAAAATAATGACAATCTACTACTGGTTAGGATGATCATTCAGAAGAATGTGTTGAAGTCAATTCTGAAAGAAGGACTCCAAAAAACATTCTGAGCAAGGGTAACATCACTGGAATAAGGTTGTACTCTCCATTTAACTACTTTTCAAGGGAAAAATAATGCTACAGTTTATTCTGTTGAGGTATGTTTTTGTTTTCTCAAAAATCAATGATTATTTTTATGCTCACAACTCAAAGCTAAAGAAAACTTCTCTTTTACAGAACTGATGACATTTACCTATGGAGCAAACTAATCATAAGGTAAAGATTCCCAACCCTTTTGAACTGATTCTTTAACCAAAAGTCAAGTAGAAAAACAACTTATGGTAATGGGACATATATATAAAAAAATATGAGGGTGGAGTTATCCTAACAGAGAAGTTCAGGTAGAGTTTTACTGGGCAACTGGTCATGATCATGGTGACAGATGCTGATGACTATTTTTATAGCATTTTTATCAATATCTCCACCCTTCCTTTGAAAAAAGGAGACAAGCCAGTGCAGTTTCAGTGTCTGAGAATGAGAGGCTACTATCCTAACACTCTATTGAGCTATTTTCCCTAAGCCAGACGCCCAATCAAAAATATTCTTCCAATCCTTTGTAAATTTCAAAATGTACACCTATAGTATACACCTTCCAGAACAAAAGAAGAATATTTTGAATTGTATTTATGCCCAGAGGAAGGAACAAAGGAAGCAGCTTACAAAGGATTTCTTCCTTGTTCTAACTCTAGCTTGCTCAATATTGCCTTTTGCATTATTTTTGCAGTCTATCCTTTAGAAATAAAATTTCAATGAGTGACATATTTTAGCAAGTTGACAGGATCCCACAAGTTTAGAAGGCCTAAATAAAGTCAATATTTTTATGTCTATGTAGTATTTTGTGGAATCTTAGAGGAATCTAATAATACTTTGGAAATATCCTTTGTGAAATTAGCAGAATCATCAAATTAAACTTGCTAAAGGGCTAATGCCATAGGCGCTTGAGACTCTGGTACAACTCTTTTGGTCATTTCTGCCTCTGGGGCATCTAAGCTTTAAAGGGGCTACTGAGACATTTGCTACAACTATTTTATTTAGATTATTATCCTGTTGGACTAACCTGAGAATATTTAATTGAAGGGTAATGAGTTCTGAGAAAATGTTAAGCTCTAACCAAGGGATGAATTGCACAAACCTAAATTTTTGGAAGAGGAGCCTAGATTACCTTCCTAACCTTTTCCTGCTTTCTCGAGGTAATTCTTTCTCAGCTCCTTTCATTCATCCTCCCATTATTGGAAGTGTATCTTTTCCACCATTTATTCTAAACAGAATTATTTGTAACTCTAAGAATCTTCTTTAATCTTATCCAAATTTCCATCTCAAATCCTACCTTCTTCAGGAAAATTGCCTGAATCAGGAAGATTTTTGCCCGGAGAGAAGAAATCCTAATCTCAAGGAAAACTACCCCTATCTCCATTTTAGTGCTTAAGTTACTTTAAAGAAAGATGAATTTGTATTGCCTCTTTAAAATGTAAATTCCTAGAAGGGAGAAGCCACATTTTTCTAGGTTTTGCACTGTAAACAGGCAATCAAGATCTTAACATATGGTTATTCGACAAGGAGTTATTGTGATAGCAGACTGAACCTTCTCATTCTAAGCACTGAAATTTTGCCTGGTTTAGGTTCTCTTCCCTCCCCCTCTACTAAGTGTTGCCTTTTATTTAAGAATAGACTGAAATTGAAGCTTTGAAATGAAAGAAATTTCATACCACAGAAGTATCTTGGGACAGGCCAAAGCTTTTAGATTGAAGAGTCTATTCTGACCACACAGTTTAAGGACTGATGATCAATTACATTTTTTTTCCTGGCCCCAAAATGAAATTTTCAAAGGCTACACACTTGGGAGTATATTGAACATAGTTGGGTTCTTCTCTTGAATCATGGTGGTGGCAAATGTACATATAGTTGATGATGATGTGATGGACAATTTGGTTTTTCCTCCCATAAAACAACTGACTGCTCACTTAATTATTTCTTCTGGAAATTCCCAATGGTTTACTTTTTAAATTAAGTTAAATATTAACTCTTAGCCATTCTCACTAGTGTTGATATAGGAATCAATGTTCAATTTACATAGCTAAACAACTTCATGGAAAAATTGTCAGTCAATTGGGAGAAAATTCTTTGTCTTTTTTTGTTAAAATAACTAAAAAGATAGCTAGCATTTGTATTGTGCTTTCAGTTTTGCAAAGTGCTTTACAAATATTATCTCAGTTTATTCCCATCACAACCCTGGGAGACAAGTGCTATAATTGTTCTTATTTCACAAATGAGAAAACTGAAGTAGGCATAGGTTAAGTGACTTGGGCAGGGTAAGACAACTAATACGTGTCTGAGGCTGCACTTGAATTTGGGTCTTCTTGATTCCAGGTTCAGTGCTTTATATACTACACCTTATTTTGTTCCAATCTTGTCGTTTGGGTCTTGACTTATACACACTGTTTACTGAATATATAATTTATGAATCAGACATGCAAGTTGCTGCCTGGATTCAGTGTTACAGAGAACTGAACTTATGTATAAAAGAAACATATTTTTAAACTTAATTTTGTATGTTTAAAACTGTAGATCCTGGCAAATACATATTTTAATTATTTAATACCAGGGCTCATTCATGTAATATACTCATTTGGACAAAGTATCTAGAAAGGACAATATGGCATTCAGGTATAAATGAAGGCAAACTGATTAAAAATATGTTTATCAAATTATATCAATCAGTAATAGAGAATCATCTTGAGTCTTTTGTTTTCTTTCTGTTGGTACTGTGGAAGTGAGTCTTAAAGTATATTTGTTCTAGTGCTTTTTCCCAGACTAGTGATGATTTAGGAAAAAAACGTGCAAAACCTATTTGAAGTTTGTCTCATTCAAGTGGGGCATGTCTATCAAGCTCTAGATCCAAAGCTGTGTTATCTAGGCTCCAGAATCTCAATCACATTAATCCAATATTGGATACTATATTGGCCAACTTTTTAAGCTAAGGTTTATTCCCAGAAGCATGTTTTGTTTTCTGGTTTAAGCTCTATAGTATTTATATAATTAATTCTAGGTTTAAAATCAAATTACATGGAGATTGATTTCATCATTATAGTACACATGTAGCTGAAGCAAACCCCAAATATGAAAATCCATATATTTATAAACATTATTCATCAGGGAATGATTTTTTTCCCTAGAGACATTATGAGACCGTTGTAAGGATAAAATATAACAGATTATGAAAGTGTTTTGGAAAGTTAAATGTGCTACAGAAATATAAACTAATATTAATTTTCTTTTCTTTTCAAAGAGGTTCATTGCAAGATTCCCTCAAAAAGTAAGCCACTATATTGCCTTAAAATGTTAAGCAATTTATAAACATTAACATATAAATTGGTCTCCCTTTTAAAAGGAAGCATACCTGTATATTTACTTAAAAATTTATATAACAAAGTGAATAAGCACTATGAATTAGTCCCCATTTTGACCATTCTGCCAAAAATCTGTGCTGTTAATCAGAATGTAGATGTTCATTCACTATCCAATGTTTCTGGGAATAGACTATAGGAAGTTAGCATAAAAGTGTGTTTTGCTTTTTCATTATGTTTAACAGTCTCCTCACTCTAAAATTTGTATCTGGGCTATTTTAATGCCAGTGGAACATACTCATAGTTTCATTGTCCATAAAACTGACACGTGCCACTGGCATTTCTTATCCCCAGTAGAAATAGGACTCCCTGAGATTTGTACTTTCTACGGGACCAATGCCTGAGGAAAATATCAGCCTATCAGGTGAGGGAGGGTATTATTTGTTAGATGATTACAATTATGAAATCTCCCCAGATTTTCAGCTCAATTAATTCTTGCTGGAGGGAATGTATGATGGAGAAAGATACTCCTGTTATTTAGTTGATCTAAGAGATTCCAACATAAGGATAAATTTCCATATGCCCCAAAAGAATTATCCACAAAGTCTTAGAAGTACCTCCCTACCCTTACTCTTATGCAGAAGTTTGCCCATCAGTTTGGTATATATTTCAGATCTCCTGTTTTCCCATGTATACTCTTCATTGCTACCAATAAAAATACACTAATTGAGATGACAGGAACTTTGTAACAAGTAGCATTCCTAAACTTAAAGGTTATTTCCTTGTCTATCAGGGGGTCTACACTCAAAACTTATGCCAACTTGTTAAGGCTGTGTCTACACTGAACAAGTAAGGGGATTCATGTAATATACTGTGGTAATATTTACGTCGACATTGTGCACATTTGGACATCTTGATAATCGTATACCATTATTGTAAAAATGAGCAATTTTATTATCTAATATTAAAAACAAATGCTGCACATCTGTTGGAGGTTGGTGTGTGAGTGCATCTGTGTGTTTAAAAGGAATACATTCAATTAAAAAGTTAGGTGTTTAAAAAATTCCAATTAAAGAGCTTTACTCCTAACTAGAAAGGTGAAATATGCTAACAGAAAAACAAAAACAAACAAAAACTCTTGAAGAGGCAGTGAGTTGCACTGGAAAGAATGCTAGACAAAGAATCTTGGAGGTAGGACTCTATTACATAAAGTGTAAAACCACAGGCAAGTTCCTATGAAACTGGAGGCCAAAGTTTCTTTATCCATAAAATCCTCCAGGGGTTTGGGTGGTGACTTAGCTCTATACTCTAAGCACACCTCCAGTTCTAAATGTATTGTCCAGTGACTCTAATGAAACAGAATGAAGAAAAGAAAATTATAGAACCGTAAGTATGTGTGCAGAAACAGATAACATGTACATGTGATACATTGTATGTACTGTAACACACAAATGCATTTGAATGGTGTGTGTAAATAAGTGTTCATGTATGTATACAGGTGGATATATACATATTTTCTACATATATATGTGTATGAAATAGATGATGGGAGATTTCTCCTTTGTTCTGAAAGACAGCTTTTTAGCTTGCTCAGTACTACCTTTTACATTACTCTTGTAGATGATCTATGTGGGGAATAATTTTCAATAATATGAGTAACTGATCTTTTAGCACAGTGGTTCTCAACATTCCTAATGCCATGACCCTTTAATACTCGTATGTGGGAATATCTGCATGTGGGTGGACCCACCTGAAGACAGAGGAGCGGTGTCTCTGTTCCTGAGACCATAGGAAATATGTGTTTTCCCCTGGTCATAGGCGACCCCTGTGAAAGGGTTGTCTGACCCCCAAAGGGATCATGACCCACAGGTTGAGAACCACTGTATTTAACAAGTAGATAGGATCTACTTACTATATATGTATATATGTGTGTGTGTGTGTGTGTGTGCACGTGTGTATGTGCACGTATATAGATACACAAAATTCATTCCTCCTCATTTTAAAAGGATATGAGGGTTTGGGACCATAGGAAGACATAATAAAGCCATGTGTACAAGGGACGTAAGTATCCTAAATGAGAATACTGTAGTAATACATATTTCTTGCTCATAGCTTGACTCCTCACACCTGAACACCTTTACACACTCTTCAACATATACAAAATCCCTCTCTTTCAGACTCCATTCATTTGACATTTTCTATAGATGGAGTATTTTATTGGGACAGAAGTTCATAATGGGTCATAGTAAGGATTATAGGAAACCCAGAATAAAATCATTAGCTTTTTCAAACCAAAAACTTATTTGTAGAAATCTTTTAGAGGTGCCTTCAACAATCTCAAATGTCAGACTTTTAAAAATTCATTTATCTTATTTGCTTATTAGGACTTATTTACAATGTATATCATGCTTAAATATAGTGGGGGTATGCTTGAAAGTAATCTGCAATTCAGAGTTAATTCCAAAATAGGGATATTCTGTGCTACTTCTGTTGTTAAATTGTTAGAAGACCTTTTCCCCAGTGCTTGGGTTCAGATTTGTGATTAAGACATCACGTAGCTAACATATCAAGAGATGTCAGTTTAATGTGACTAATCCGTTGGGGAATGATTTAGCAGAGAAGTAGACCCTGAGAGACTGAATTGAAGGCAGGTAAGTCTGACGTAGGTGGAAGGCTTGATGAAATCTCCAAATGTTTGCTTTTGGTGAAGCTACTTTGGAGTAAGGATTATTTCATTCATGGTATTTTTATCCTCAGTATTTAAAATAGTGCCTGGCATGCAGTCAGTACAATAAATGCTTGCTGATGAAAAGGCCTCAATCATGGGTGATAATAAGTTGCTACAGGTCACATAGGGAAATATGGTATATTCATGTTGGGGGAAATAGGGGTAGATTAGAGAACAAACTTGCCTCACTTCAAAATTTTTAGTAAATTTGTAGGTTGTTAAAGCTTACTATTTTTGGTTAGATTATTAATTTTTATTTATTAAAAGCTTGGAAGTCTGGGAAAAAGTAAGAATACAATGGAAGAACTCTAGGGGGGAATCTTGAATACTGGTTTTGACTTCAAGTTATGATTAAGTTAGTAGGATGTGTGTATGTGTGTGTGTACTTAAGATTTTCAAAGATCTCCTTGCCCAGTTCCTCTGCATAAAGTTATCTGTTAACTATACAATGAAAAACTGCAGGGAGAGTGGTTGTTTTTTTTTAATGGCTAAAGAAATAAGTGTCTCAGTAAAACAGAACAAATAATACATGTGCCATTTTCAAAGAATAAATATTAGTTGCTTACATGGAAAAGGGACAATACTACTATTTTAGCAGAGTTAGCTATTATGTGGGGACTATAGTAGCTATGTGAACTGGCAAGTCACTTAAACTCTCAATGCTTCAGGCAACTTTCTAAGATTATATAAGTTAAACATGAATGTATAAGCTTTGTAGGGCAGAAAGTGTTTTGCCCCTAGTGCAATTCAATAAATGCTTGTTAAACTGAATGAATCTGCATTAGTGTAGGGAATTTCCATACTATAAGTTCCACAGTAATAAAATCACAGGTCTGGTCAAAAAAAAAAAAAAGGCAGGAGAGTCACGCCAGAACTAAAGAATGCAAGAATCTTATGGCTCCAAAAAGGTTGGGAATCACTGATTTAGGCTTCTCAAAGATATGCATCCCTTTGACATTCAGAAAAAAATTATACCAATGTAATTCTATTTCACCACATCATTTCAGGTCTTTTTATTTTTGCCTAAAATATTAAGATGGTTGAAACAAATGTATTTCTTTGACTTGAATATTGAAGTACTTGCTTCAACAATTCCAGTATAGGCTCTCCCCAAAAATATACCACATAGGCCTTTATTGTTAAGTGAATTTACTACCTGATAAATCTTCTAACTCTAGTCATTTGTGCTTTTCAATCGAGTATGAAATGAGTCATGGTTTTGATGAGTATCTAATTCCAAAGGAATCAATCATTATGATACAAGCCATGGAGAATGCTATGAAAGGTCACTTATTTCTGCTCCACAGTGTTCACATGCATGTGCTATATAATTATAGAGAAAATGTTTAAGAGGCCAACATTCAAACAGAAATCAGCAAAACCAAAAAACAAAAAATTAAATTGCCAGTATATGTGTGTACATCTTCCAAGAAAGTCTTATTTTGGTGGCTCTCCTGGTTTGAAGATGCTTGTGAGGCCTTAAAGACTAGACCAAAGTTGCACATATTCTTGCAGGCCATATTGAAATGGAAAGACTTTATGCAGGGAGAGGTCTGGTGTCAGTCAGTCTTTATCCGAGGAACAGTCTACCTATAGTGAAAATGCTTAGTACCAGAAGGTCAGCCACAAGGGGATGGTTTTATTTTATTGATTTATTTTGTTACAACTATCATGAAAACTGTCTAAGACATGGCAGCACTGTGATATTGGAGGCTGTACTCACAACAGTTTTTTTTAATGTAATATGTGTGCACATTCATTTAATTGGGAAAAGAAATGAAGTTTTGATAAATATCTACAGAATAGGAGCTTATATATAAGTTATATATATATATATATACTTTTATTTAGAGGGAAAACTGGAATTTAAAAAGTTACATTCTACCTAAAAAACAGAAATAATTCAACTTACATATGCTGGCATGTTACTTGACAAAAAGCAAGCCATCAGGAACCTCTAGAAGCAATATATGTCTTTTTCTTTAATATTATCATATCCTCACAATGGTCTCTGAGCTACCATCAGTTGTTCATTTCTTCCCTTTAATTTTGTTGAATTACTTCTCTCTTATGTTCTTTACTTCAGATGTAAGTAAGTCATCTAAAATTGCCACATCTGACTGGTCTCATTCCAGAGAGTTCTAGTCAGTTCTTAAACCCATCTACTACATGGGATTCCAAATCATTACCTGCTTCTGAAACTTTCATGCTTAAAGGATTCTGCCTCAAGATACTTAGAAATATGTTTTACTTGTTTATTTGTGATCTATCAAATCAATTACTTATCCAAAAATGTTGCTCTGACACAATTAAGAAAATATTACAGTTTGTCTTGTCACTGGCGAAATTTTGATCCAGTTGACTGTGACAGATTTGGTCTGCCGGGTTTGAATCTCTTCTACTATCTCCCTAACTCCACATTGGCTCAGTCTGTTGGCTATTGCAATTTTTAAAAAACCCTCTTTAAAAAAGAAAAGTCCTCAGCCAATAGCAGTTGTTAAAAAAAAAAAAATCCACTATTCTAGATCATGGGGTAAATGTGTAATTAGTTTGTTCTTGAAACATGAACTCTAGTACTTTTTTCCTTTTCTTTTCTAAAGAAATATATATGGAAGAAACCCAGGAAACAAATTCACTGGTGATCATAGAGGCTAAGTACCACTTAGTTTTTAATACACAAAAGCAAGAAATTTTTTAAAATGAACATAAACTATTTTCAGCATATTAGCTGCTTATACTTTTTATCTTTTCTTCTCTTTCAGAGCCAGTTAAATTCTTATTGCAGAATTTTATTCAGAAAATAGAAATCTATTGAGCAATTTTTATTTCTCTCCTCTCGTAAAATACTTTAGGTAATTCTGAATTTCAAGCTGAAAAACAAAAAGTGGGCTATCGCTGGGTAAGAAACCTACAATCTCTGTATTCATTTTCTACTTGGTGAAAAAAGCGCATACATGAGAAAAAAAAATCACAGGTCTCTAATCCTCTGAAGGAAAAATAATGCATGAAAATCCACATTTTAGAAAACAGATAAATTGCAAGATTATTCATGCTACAAAAATAATATTCGTTTACCAAAGGATTTTCTGTAGGTTAACCTAAATAATAACTTTCCCTAAACCATGACTTGATTTACATTCAACTTTTTAGCAATACGTCTATCACATTAAACAAGGTGCTAATTGTTATAGATAATATTTCCAGATAATTATCTCAACAATGTAAACTGATCTATGTCGATTTGTATGAATGCTCTGGTATCCTGCGCCAGAATTGAAAAGTCAGCTCTTTTGGGGGGACAGTTGAATTTTTAGCAAAAATTGTATCCAGATTAGAAAGTAGGTGAGGGAAAGTCTTCAGTGCCTCAGAAATTTACTTTCATTACTTGTATCCTAGAATATATTCATTGTTCTGGGAGCAAGGCGATCTAAGAAGCTGAAATGCATCCATCTTGAATCTACCTCTAGAAAATAAAATCCTCTACTATTCAACAAAAACAAAAAAATCCTTCTAAGGGCTCCCTCATATAGATTATAAAGTGGTTAAAAGTAGTTTTATTTTCCTCAACTTGGATAATTTGGAGTAGGAAACTTCTCCAATTGCACTAAAATATAGCACTGAAGTCCTCTGTAATAATTGGCTTTACTTTCTATTTCCAAAAAATGAATAACGGAGACCAGCCATGTAAATAGTCATTTAAACTTGTTTATATGATTTTTTACTGATGATCTAATATGCCTTTGGATGTGATAATCCATTCACCTATGTGTTCATACTGGAACAGTGGCTTGAAATTTTCTGCTGTGATGTTATTGCAAGTTGACATGGCATTTTGACTTGCATAATCCTGGATGTTAAATGAATTACCACTGAACATAGCAACCACTACTAATAAAATGGAAGTGGAGGAGTCATCTTTGCCCGGCTAATGTCTGTCATAGGCTAGAATCTAAGATGGCATTCCCTATCCTAAACTTCTTTTTGTCTTTTTCTTTGTCTTGTTTTATTAATGCTTAGATCCACTGAATTCTTTGAAATTGAGCAACTCTTCCTTCTTTCAAGTGAAATCAAACTTTGGCATGTAGTCCAATAGACTCCTGTCAATCTGTTGTTTTCCCTCACTCTATGAAGTTTCATTGTGACTCTGCTATAAATCAGACTCTGGATGAACAGGAATTTCCATTGTAGTATGCCAACCATTCTCACTACAATTATTTTATAAAGAATTGTAATATAGGCTGTTTCCTTCTTTCTGCTGCTTAATCAGAGTAAACCTCCTTTTGGGCTACAGTACTGGGAGTTAGATGGGAACAGAACTACATGGGAATTCTTTTAAATTTTCATCATAGGTCAAAAGGTTAGGGGTTTGATTCAAATAAGAGAAGCCTCTAATGATAATGGAGCTTCATTTCTTTGTCTAAGCTGATTGGCCCATTCTCATTAACTTAATTTCACAGCTTGAATATTCTTTACTCTGTTGCATAGCATAAAAGTATAGCCATTAAATGTTTAAAGTACAACAACTTAAAAAAATTAATCTTTCCACAAAATCTTAAATGGTAAATTAACTTTTCCATTGAAGATGTTATTTTATATGATGTCAATCCCTAAATTTTTAATATATGTCATTTTATGAGGACCCCAAATGAAATGGGATTTCATTTCAAATGAAATTATCAGACTGTCTATTTTAACAACTACATTTCTCTATTATTTATTTGTCTAAAAGAAATATAAGCCTAGATTATAGAAAGTTAACATGAATGGAAATCAACTTGAATCTCACCTATTTTTATGCTTAGGGAAGCATAAGTGGAACGTGAGCTTATTTTGGCTGTTCATTTCCCCATCAATATTTTTTCTCCTACATGGTCTAAAATCACAAGTACTGAAAGAGCAAAGGGCCTATTTGCTTGGGGCACGTATCCTAGTGATCCAAAGATTAGGACTGATCCTTAGCATAAATGCTAATTATTTAGGTCCCGAGCTACCTCTCAAGCAATTTTTCTCCTAAGGAAAAAAAAATCTACTTGATGGGCAAATGGATTTGCCAGGAGATTCTCCTCTGCTTCCAAGACTTGATTCAATTAAGTTCAGTTAATTAAAGAACTGTTAAAGGAGTCTTGGACTTAGAGATATATCTTACCAACTAAAAGTTAGCTTAGTTGTGACTATTCAGACATAATAACTCTAATAAAAAAATTACTGAGTAGTACTTCTTGTAAGAGATGATCAGCTAGACACATATATGTCTTTGGAAATACATCTGTAGTTTAAAGATGAAGGTAATAGTGGGATACTTGAGGCTGCAGTGTTTACTTGGAGTTCTACTATGCTGCCAGGGAACCTATATGAAAAATTTGCTTGATCTATATTTCACATGGGGTTAGTTATAACAGGCCTAAAGACCAGTGAAGTACTTCCCCACAGCAGTGTGCTAAAAGTTGTTTGGTATACAGTAATGGATTACATGCTTATGAGATTTTAAAAGAAGTATAGCATAAGATTTGAGCAAAAGAAGAACTGGCTTGTGGCTACCTTAAGGTAGCCAACTAGCTCAAATGATTCTCTATTAATGAAACAGATTTTCGTTAATTCTTGGAGAAGACTAATAATCTATATTTTTTTAGGGGTAAGGTCATATATATTTATATATTATTGTAGTCTCACACAGGGCAAGTGTAAAATCTGTTTGCCTTTCAGGTAAGAAAATGTGTATTTGGAAAGCATGTACACATCATATACATTTACTCAGATATTGCTGGCAAAATTCATTATGCAGGAAACTTTTCTTTGCTCAAATACGCAACAACAATCAAGTCATAAAACACAGAACCAATAGCCAATCAATAAAAAATATGCCTGCCTTTGGGCTTAATTCAAGCAAGCCATTCATTGAGCTAATGTGATGGACCTGTCAAACCCAGAACAGCATTACAGACATTCTAGCAACATCAAGTGAACATGCAATGACAAATGACAATACACCCTCTTCGCCATGCTTTGACTGGCTGTCTCACAAAAAAAAATCTAATTTGATAGCTTTGCCAGTTTTCCATTTAAATCACACTCGAAATACATAAGAAATAACTTTTGCCTGGGCGAGATTGGATACTTATCAAATACTTCTTACAATCCGAGGAAAAGATGTTTTTATAGGCCCCTTAAATTCTTCAACAAACCCTAAAATTTTATTATGCCAACCAACCCTCTATTATATGTTAATCTCTGCCCAAACAGGACATCTTCATTCTTACAGACAAATTCTCAGAGCCATTAAGAATGCCCAAGGTCAATACCATGTGATCTGTTAACTAAAGACTATTGTGGAGAATCTTACAAGGTGCTTGTCTCAAGAGCCTTTTGAATAGTTCCAAGAAAATTGTATTTCAATTTCTTCAAAGGCCCAGAATCTTTAATTTGATGAGGACTCTGTGCTGATAAAAGGCAAATTTTGCCACAGTGGGAAACGATAATCTTCAGCACAGATCTCTCCCTCTCAAGAAGTCACAGAGAGTGATGTATGATTACAGGGTAAATGCCAGAGTTAATTTGTTAATAGTTCACATGATGGCAGGTGTCTGTCTTTAATCTACTACTAACCAGTAGATATTATCAAAGCCTTCTTCATTCCTACACCTCTCTAATGTTAAAAGATTTTTGTTTCTTTAGAATTTTCTCTCCCATCCCACTTGAGTTGCTTCTCTCTTAGTGCTTCTTGTTACTAATGTCCTGATATTTTGCTGGACAAAGGTACCATTATACAGAATGCCCCAAAAGTTTCTATGTGGTTTTAAGCTTTAATAGACTCTTAGGACACCTTGTATAAGTAGACTAAGAGAAAATTCTAGAGTAGATGTTGCTGAATAACTTGGTGTGCTGAATCTAATTTTATGAATTATTTTATTAAGCTCACATTTCTCCCTCCTTCCCCCCATACGTATCTTGTCCAAATGGGCTTCCCTTTCCCTATTCCCTTGCTAAGGACAGCCTATCACAAAATGTACCCTTGCAATTTGTCACACATACATACACTTTACAAACCACACCATAAATAGCATTTTAAGAATGATCTTTTCATGGCAATTTAGGGTACCATCCATTGCATTTGCCTTGATGTTTTATTTTCATGTGCTGTAAGTATTATGTTAAAAAAATAAGTTAAATCGGAATTTATATTCGATATCAAAAGCAATCAATTAGACCAGATGTGCAAGACCTGCCTATTATTTGAACATCAAAAAAGGACTAACACAGATGAGAGAATATTCCAGTACTTTTTCTAAACTAAATCTGCTGCGCTAAAGTAGGAAATTGCATACTCAAGTTTTACCAATCTAAAATTAAGGGCCATTGTCCAGTGATATGTGTGGGCAATAATCTAAACCAAATAAGAAACTACTTTACACATAAATTCACAGATCCCTATCCTTTATAAAACTTCAATGAAAACTTTAATTTGTAGGAAATAAGTGCAGTTTGAGGCATTCAAATTGTCAAATAATTCCATAAAAGAAAACCATTACATTATTTATTTTAAAAGGTTTAAGAAGCTGTCATAGAAGAAAGCAATTAAATAATAGATTTATTGTTAACCTTATTCAACTGGGTGGGGAGATAAGGTCAAGTATACACTTATTCTGAAAACATGGATAAAAACTCAGAAATAAATACATTGAAGAATCTAATCAATTATACAGAAGGCTGAAATTATTGTCATTATAATTATACACAATGTGAATATTTGAAAATTTAGCATATTAGATATGTGGTCATAAAGTAATTTAGGGTTTTAGTGCATGAGCAGTGACTGATAACAAGAGAATTTTCTGTATGCCAACTGTAATCTCACTGAATCTTTTCATTTGTAGAGCTATCCTGAGATTGTCAATTTCACCATCCTCTTAATTAGCCTTGTTTACCCTGTCTTCTCATCCAGCATCAAAAAATACTGAGGACAGAAGTATATTTATAATTTGATATTTTACCTTTGGCATATGATTGTTTTTGGCTTTATGCGTTTAGAACTGCATCCTGACAACTGTTTGTTTTCTTTGGAGGTTCCTATAACCTTGAAAATTTTCTTCTGGGAGTATAAGGAGGGGGCAGAAAGTAGGAAAAAAGCCCAAACCAACAATAATCTATGCTCCAAGAGATAGTGAGATCTGAACTGTAGCTGCCTATATGTTTTTTTTTTAAAGTTTATTTTTGTGATTGCTAAAATATAGCTTTTAAGGATCAGGAATTTATCTGGCTTTATAAGATCACACAAGAATACTGTAGCTGCAACATGCTAACAACAGACCTTTGTGAAAATGGAATGAAAACTACTGATTAAGCACGCCACTGTTAACCTTATGGAGGAACTGAGAGACGACAGGCCAGGCATATAGAGCAGTGCCTGCTGCTGATGTTACAGGTTCAAGAGTGTCATATAAAGTAACTTGCTTACCTGTCTGATAGATACAGCATGCCTCAGCCACACATGCAATTTTTTATTTATTCATGAAACATTGTTTAATTAAAAAAAAGTCATTTCCAGAAGAAGCACTCTTTATGGCAACTAAGCATGCAGAGCATTTTTAACATTCACAATGTGTCCTCAGAAAATGGAATCGACGAATTGCATTTATTTGAAATACAGTTTTCCAGGGGACCTGTTGTTATGGCAATGGATACAAAAATTACTACTGACTTCCTAACTCCTCGATCTTTCTCTTTTTCTCTCCCTTTCCTCTTTTGTCTTCCTGCTCCTTTGCTCTTGCTGTCTCTGTCTCTCTCCCTCCATCTTTCTCTTCTCCCCTTCCCTCTTTTGTCCTCCTGCTCCCTTGCTCTTGCTGTCTCTCTCCATCTTTCTCTTCTCCCCTTTCCTTTTGTCCTCCTGCTCCCTTGCTCTTGCTGTCTCTGTCTCTCTCCCTCCAGCTTTCTCTTCTCCCCTTTCCTCTTTTGTCCTCCTGCTCCCTTGCTCTTGCTGTCTCTCTCCCTCCATCTTTCTCTTCTCCCCTTTCCTCTTTTGTCCTCCTGCTCCCTTGCTCTTGCTGTCTCTGTCTCTCTCCCTCCATCTTTCTCTTCTCCACTTTCCTCTTTTGTCCTCCTGCTCCCTTGCTCTTGCTGTCTCTGTCTCTCTCTGTCTTTGTTGTCTCTCTCTCCCTGCCCTCTCTGTCTCACTTCCCCCTCCCTCTCTCCCTTGCTGTGTTTTGACATCAATCCTAAAACACGAGGACAGTCTCTAACTGCAGGTAAATTCTGACATGTTCTTGTTCTGAATAATGTCTGGGCATGACCCAAACCACTCTATTTTCTTTTGAATGCTACACATGCCCCCTCTTTACACCTTACACCCCTCCCCTTCCCCACCTCAGATTGAAAGCTAAGTACTTTCCGCTGACTCCTAAATTTAAAATATATAGTGAAGGAAATCTTTGTCCTGATGCAAAAGGGAAAAGACTTGGAAGGTAGGTTACTACCTGATTTATTGTCTTCCACTTTCTGCCTCAGAATTAGACAAACAACTATTACTATTAAGCCTTATTATGTGACCTTTGACAAGACACTTAACTTTTCTGGGCCTAAATTTCCTCATCCATAAAATGAGGAGGTCAGACAAATCTTGAAGGTGCCTTTCAACTTTGAGTTTATGAATCCATAAAATGTTGGTGGTAGACTATAAGGTTGTGTGTGTGTGTATGTAATGTGTACTTGTGTGTTTGTGTGTGGAGAGATCTGGAGAGTATGTTCAGGGGCACAGACCATCTCTGCCTAATGAGTTATGAGAGAGACCTAGAATTTATCTGGCTAAAGCATTCATACTTCCCTTTTATAGCTCTATAGTAACCAGTATCCATATAACTGAACTTTTCTGTATTTTTCTCTTATCACTCATGCAGTTTTGCCAAGATCAAGGTATAATAATCCTTTTCCATCAATTCATAAATGTACATGTCCTTATTGATAATAAGAGAAGACTTACCTGTCACTGTAGGCAGCCGCAGTGGCGGTGGCAGGTTGGGCATACCGGTAGGCAGCATAACCACCCTAAAAAAAAAACCCAACAAGTTTGACTTAAGGACAGCAAAAAGATCAAAAGCATGATTTGCTGACAGACAATGAAGCAATGCTCAAAGTACTATCACACAAATACTATCATTCTAACTACAAGGTTAATTTAAGCTAAATACAGAGAGGTATAAGTAATAATCACACTAGACAGTTAAATGGTTTAGTATCGACCCCATTTGCATGTCAAGCTTTAAATCTATCTAAAGGAATATTCTTTGGATGTAAGTTTTCTACTGAACTTTCCTGTACACATTTTGTAAGGACATTAATTACCTTCACTGTGAATGCTAATACTGTTTAGTCAATATTTCTCAGGATTCAGTATGGAAAGATTTTTAAATTAACATTTTCAGCCAGTGATAAGTCACACACCATGACATATCACTATGATTCAGCCAGTGTATTTGTTTTATGTTGAAAACGTGATAAAGTCTTCTAATTTGTAAATAAAATCATTATTGTGAAGGAATGTGAAAATAATTAACATTCACTTGTACGGAACAGTAATTGCAGCTGTTCAGTTAAGCAAAGAGGACAAGTGAATGTATGTATTTGAAAGGAATTGTGAGCAGTGATGCATTGATTTATCAAACTGTGAAAACAGCAGACCTTCTTGCTCAATAGACCGTGGTGATCCATCGCCCATTTCCAAATGATCTTAGCACAATTAACAAACGGGACTTAGTCCCCATAGATAACACAAAGACCACTCTGATCCTAATGATAATTCATCATCTCATAATTCTCTGACATCGTGGGACTATGCCCCAAACCCAAAAAAATACGACACTGCTAGGGCGATACGCCTCTCCCTACTAGTATCTGATGACCAGCCATTGGCCGGGTCACACCCTTAGTACTTTAAGTCAGAGGGGCTCTCATACTGAGTCAGAGGGGAGTCCAAATTAGCAGGTATTCAGTGGGGACTGCTTCTGGCTCTTAAATGTTGTATCAAGTTGGGGATGTTCAAGAGGTGAAAGATGGAAGCTGCTCTAATTTGGGGACCAAATTTTAAACTGGAATGTAATGGCTATTGTCATGCCACCCTTGCAGTCCCTCAAAGCTGAACCCAAACAATCTGAAATTTCATGAGAAATAGTTTCTTTTTTTCAAGCAGTTTTCCCTTCCTTCCCTAACCCCAAGCTATTTGGTTAATTTATATGTTTGGTATTTTGGTTTTTGTTGCAGGTTTTCTTTTGGTCTGCTGATAGATATATTGAATACTTGGCATCCTGAAAGAAGTCCCTTTTCTGGGGCATCTTTAAAATTGTCCCATTAATTCATTTTGATAGGGGACCATTGGTACTTTGGGACAAAGATACCTGCATTTTTTAAAAAGTACTTTCAGAGAAAAAGTCTAAGAGACACTGTGTGACTAAAACAGTTTGCCTTCCAATCACAGATAAGAAACCAGAATAAAATTAGTTGATTAGTTTGTTCTGGTTTGGATCAAATATCATAAAACCAAAAGCATTTCTCATGCTGGTAAAAAGTAAAATATTCTGCCAAACGTCACATTACAGGGTAAGGATACAGAGATTTAGAGGTTTTTATGCTGTTTACCTCACTCTGTTTCTCAGCTTTTATATTGTACAACCAAGGATCAAGTACACAAGCAAATGTTTTGAGAGTTAGGTTATGCCAAGAATTGACTAGTAGATTTCTGGGAGTCATTAACAATGAGATATATTTGAGGATGTGAGCTTCTAAAACATTTTTCTGGTAAAATTTTTCCATCAGTACTTTCATGTCTCAGAAATTGTGATTCACTGAGTATAATAGCTCAGTAAATATTTTTATGGCCCCACATCTCTCCAATAATACCTAGAATCTATGTGTCTCTTCCTTCTAAGTTGGTAGGGATGTGAGTCAATAACAGTGACAAAGATGGGAGTGCTAGAAACTAGTATCTTGAAAGTGTCTGGAAATAGATGTTGGCATGTTCAGACTATACACAATGTCTATGCCATTATATCTGTGGTTCTTCTTTCCAATGAATACAGCCCTTTGGAAATCTTTAGTGGAGTCCTTTATCTAGCCAGAATATGGTTATGCCAAGAGACATTTCTGGCTCTCCATAAGACAAAGCAATGAATTGGATCCTTTGTTTCTTAGAAGTCTATTAAAAGAATCTCTCACTCAAAAGTCAAGGCAACAATTTATAAAAGTCCTAATGAGACAACAGGTCTAAAATAACAGAAGTACATTTTGGTCTTAACCATACGTCTACTTCGTCACTGAAACATGTAATAAAGGGGGTGGGAGGAGAATTAAGTGGCTAGGAACCTCGATGCCTACATTTTGGGAAATTTTTTCTTTGAATTTTTTCCCTATGAAATTCCTATTAAGAGCATGACATATTTGTGCATTAACTCAGTGTACATGTGCACATACTGTAAAATGATCAAAAAATTACAAATTACTTTAATTTGCTTCTCTAACAGGTGACTCTAATCAGTTTTATTGCCTCATATTTTGTAGCTCACTGAGCATAACTAGAGCTCTTTCAAGGTTCCACAGAATTGTCTAGTAAGGAGAGTTCCTAACTATCCAGTGGCCAGGCTATTTTCATATAGAATTGGTTCCTCAAAATAAATGACATCTTTTGACAACTGTGTGGGGTTTTTTTGGCCTATTATCACAATACAGGAAAACAACAGAATGCAGAATGCAGAGTTTAATTTTGCACTGTTGCTTATAACATTTCTCAGATGCTGTGGAAGAAATATAAAGTTCTATGTAAACATAAATTTAGTTATTTAAAAGTGTTATAGTATGAAATCCTATATACAAACACCAAAAGTCAAGTTCTTCCATTTCTTACAGGAGCAATTAATAACAATAGTAAGACTACTCAGAGTCTGCTGGGAAAGTTAGTTTCATAATACTTGAGTGAAGGATCATCAAATTCAAAAAGAAATGTTTCCTGTGGGCCACATATTGACTTAGAAAGTCACAAGTTAACATTATCTATGTTGTATGGTAGTTTTATATATTCTGTTAAACATTTCCCAATTACATGTTAATCTGGGTCCAGTGGCCCTCAGTCTCTTGCTATATGCAGATGCAAATCTGACACCTTTGCTCTGGTGCCTGGGGTAAGTAATGAGAATTATCTGAATTACCTAGAGTGAGCAAAGTAAATGAATTTGTTCTGTAGGTGGCTAAGAGGGCCCAAAAACTATAGCATAATTTAGTAGAAGCATTCTGTATTAAAAATTCAGTTGGACTTCATTTGGGACATTAGGGGCCTTAGGGATAATGGGTTCTTTTATATGGCTCAAATCGCTATAAATCAATTTATATTCTAAATGTACCAGGTAGATCTTTGTATTTAAAAGTACTCTTAAGCAAATCCTTTTATGAAGTGAAATATAGCTCTGCTAATTTATCTGTTCAATAACTTGAGGTTTTCACCTGCTGGGTTTTCTTAAGATGGGTAGGCAGAAGATGGTGGGGAGGGAAGAAGAAAGGGAACAGCTGCTGAAATCATATAAGTTGATTTTAGGAATATGACATATTTCTACACACCTTGGTCCAAATCTTTAAACTTAGTATTTTTTCTAGAACTTTAGAAATTTCCTATGATGAAAAATGATTTTATTTGTTTTATAATCTTTAACCTTGAAGTGTCATCAATTTTTAACTGGCAGAGAAAGACTAGTTTGAGTTGTCTTAAAATTCCTACTTTCACTGTCTTTGCTCTCTATTTTTATTTTCTGGTTTCATTGCAGTTCAAGATGACAGTGGCCAAAAGCCTTGCATCCTCAGACAGCCAAACACTAATAGTTCCACTACCTCATCTCCCTTTATAAGACTGGTAACATCAATAAAATCCACCAATTCAGGGAATTCCTTCAGTATGGTAAAAAAAAAAAAAATGTCGGGAAAATTGGAGCAGTGTGTGGGCTGCAGAGACTGCTTGGCTCTGCTGCATTAAGAAAGCTGAGCTGACATAGAGGGTCACTTTAGGTTACTGATTTAACTATTTGTGCTGAATTCAGGTAATCCACCCACTATGGCAAACAGCCAGTCAATACAGTGTAACAAGCAATTTTGTTCCCTAAATTGTTTGAGGAGCTCCAGTGAAATCACTAAATCAACCCCTGGTTTCAGGACTGGAAAAAATATGGCAAATATGGCTTAAAGCTGGGCATTTCTAGAGAAGAAACAATTGATGGGGCCATTCTGTCTCTTTTGGAGATTTTAATGATCCATCCTGATTGGTGTGTAAAGTACTAATAAGTGATCCACCACTGTGTTGATCAGTATCATTTGTGAAGTCAGGTGGAAGTGACTGCAGTGTCTGGACTATGATTTGGGTCAGCAGAGATATGGTCTAAGTGTTAGGATATAAATGAAAATTTTAATATATTCTTTAAGGTTCTATAATTAATAAAAATTAAAATTGGAAAATGGCATTGCCTAGGTCCTTCCTCCTTTGCCTGTATGAAAAAAAGGCCCCCCACCCCATAGTTTGCTTGTTAGTAGGATTTCACAGCAAATCCACAGTCAAAGTGATGAGTTTTTCCATCAAGTCGGGACTTCATACCTGCAGTAATTTATTGCCATACACAGGCTCTTGATACACTACTCTATAAGGAAACAGAAATGTAATGTTTTCAATGCAAAAAATGAAATAAATAAAAATGCTTAAGTCAGACGAAATCCCAGAGCAATTCATTTACAAGTTTGCTTCTACTAATAAATAGATCAATCTACACACAGCTATACATACACAGCAGATAGGTGTGATAACCAAATGCCAAGACATAAAAAGATATTTTCTGATTCTTAGTCGTGATTTTATTTGAATTGGGAATTCATAAGAAAGAAAAATAATGCAAAACACATAAAATGAAATTACTATAATATACAGTATGAATATGCTTTAAAAAAAGAAACAATAATTTCATGGCTTCTGAGTCCTCAATACATATTTAAACAGGTCATATTAACTACTCATTCGTAAGAGCCATATTTATGTCTTTAGTTGTGTATAAGACCCTCTGAGAATTTTAGATTGTGGGCTAATTACTGTGAATAAAGTAATATAATTTTGGTAAGGTCCAAATTTGTGCTAATAGTGCCCCAAAGTAGTGCATGTGTTCAAACTTGCAGTATACAAAGTTGTAATTATGTAAAATATAGTTGCTTTAGCTGAATAGAAATATGAAGTCCAAATCTGAATACTTACTACCATTTAAAGGTATTCATTTACTCAAACTAATTGGGCCCTCACTATAATAGTATTAGTACAACCATACTTGAATTTATTTTCAACAAATTGAAACCAATAAAAGACCACCAAAGTTTTGTCCATTTGGCTCAACGTGAAAACTAAGAACACAATGAAATAAAGAGGTTGCCTTCCTGCCCTGTTATTTTTACTTCTTTTTCATCAAGGACATTAAATTATAATATCCTTTTATAATAAAGGAGAACACACTTGTAGTAGCTGTTTTGTTTAGGCCTAACACATCTTTCACACACTGGCTATCTTCCTTTTTGGCTTCTGTTCATAGTGGTACTGAATGGGAGGTGGCAGTGGGGAAACATTTTGGCCAGAAAAAAAAAATGTTTATTTAAGAGTGTGTCTGTTTTTTCATGTGACAGGAGACACTCTATCCCAAATTCTCAAATGTCTGATACAGATACCTAATGATAAGCACCCTACAGAGACCTGTCTTTAAAAAAATGTTTTTTGTTGTGTATTTCTTTCTCAAATTAATTTCATTTAATAGAACAACCCTTTTGTCTTCATTGAAGTCAATGAATTGCCGAGCTTTGTATTTAAGAGGTACTGACAGATTCTCTTACATTTTTCTTCCTCATCAAAATTAAGGAATCCCTTGCCTTGTTCTACTTGTTAAATGTTTCAGGTGCAAATACTGTGTGTGTCCACAAAATACATTGTGTGCGTGTAAGATTCTTGAGAATTAAGAGCTACATCTTATACGTTTGTGTTTTCCTCCTCAAGCCAGGTGTCTAACACAGTACTTTGTGCATAACAGGTGCTCAGTCAGTACACTGAATGTCATAGAATAGACTAATGCTAAGGTCAGAGGTCAGGGAATTAGAACTTCCACTACTTATTTCTGAGCTATACTTGCCCCACCAGTCTTTCTATGTCAATTAAACCCCTGGCATTCCTTGGCTTTCAGATGCATGGATGAAAGGCATTACTTGAATTTTAAAAAATAGTAAATAGCACTGTTGTCAACCAGGATCGAGGATTGCAGGATGACAGCAAGACATTATCTAGTTTGAACCTTTCTTAACAAATGAAGAAACTAAGGCCCAGACTGGCAAAGTGACCTTCCCTAGATAATGTAATTAGCAAGAAGCTGAGTCAGAATTAGAACCAAATATTTTGGCTCCATGTCTAATATTCTTTCCACTATATCACATTAACCTTAAGTCCTGAGAGTTCATATGATTTTATATAATATTTTCTATTATTAAGCTATTGTATTTTATTTCTGTGCTATGGTAACTGTTCTAGAACCTCATTACTGCAGTAATTGATAGCTAGTGTTACTATTTAGACCTTTCAGTCATGTCGAACTCTTTGTTACCCCATTTGGGGTTTGCTGGCAGGAGTGCCTTTCCATTTTCTTCTCCAGCTCATTTTACAGATGAAGAAACTGAGGCTTTTACAGATGAAGAAACTGAGGCAAACAGGGTTAAATGACTTGCCCAGGATCATACAGCTAGTAAATGTCTAAACCCAGATTTGAACTCAGGTCTTCCTGACTCTGGGCCCAGGGCTCTCTCCACTGCATCCAACCTGCCCTATACTTTAGAATTTGTATATGTTGGCTGTGATTTAAGGGGGTTTAACTGCTGAAGAACCAAACAGGAGTCTATTATGATGTATAAAGAAGTCCCATGATATGGCGTCCTAAGAACAGTGTTGACACGAGGCTTCCCTTTGGGCCATCGACAATTTATCAGATCTAATGATTCAGTGCTTCCTTCAGAAATCATGCTGTTTCATGACATAAGCAACAAAGAAATTCATTTTGAGGTCATTTTGAAATTCATTTTCCTCTCTATTCACACCTACTTTATCGATCTGAAGGCAAATTTTAAGGCCCTCTGCTTTTTCATGCAAACTGAATAATAGTCTCACAAACGGTGGACTCCAGCAAACTGTTGCTGTCACATACATCGTTATTTTACCTAATACTTCTCTCTTCCTTTGTCTCTCTCCTTATTCTAGTTGTTGTTTTATTGCTACCACTAAGAACATAGGAGATCTACAAGAAGGTTTAGTAGTAGAACCTTCTCAACTCTATTTTATCTCATTTTTTAACTTAATTTTTTGAACATTGGGCATATCATTTTTTTTCTTTTTCTCTTTAAAATTCACATATTCCAGCTCCAGTCAGATCCAGGCAAATCATCTAGAATTCTGACTTGTTGCTATAACACCTGACATTTAGTCCCATAGTTTTCCATATGTTCTATGCCAAACATGTGACTGTATCATGTCACCTTTTTGGAGATGGATTGATTCTTCTTTCCCCCGGTCTATGAAGAATCAGTGAATCCAAATGTAAAACTGGACAGGGGTTAGAGATAAGAGGAGCAGTCTAAGCAAAACAACTATCTTATTTCAGTGCATTTCAAAATATATGTCTATGGTAAAAAAAAAAATTAACCAACTAAGTAAAGATTTATATCAATGTATCCTTGCACATATTATACAAAATACAATCTTTAAATTCCCCAGAAGTGTTGTAGCATCAAATGGTAGAGTTTAGCTGCATGTGAAAAAAAAACCCCACTAAAACAAAAACCAAAAATAACCTTGTAGGGATTTGCCCTTAATGACTATACAGGCACTCCCTGAGAGCAGCCACCAAAGTTGTGCATTCCTGGGCTAGCCGTAAGACTTGGTTTAAGTCTTTAAACTTAATTTCATAGGAAATTTCATAGGGAAGGAAGCAGTGCAGAGTACATAAAGTGCTGGTCTTAAAAGTCAGGAATTTGGGTTCAATTTCTCCCTACAACACTAATTAGCTGTGTTAACTATGGGCAAGTCACTTTTCTGAGTCTAAATCTCCTCATCTGTAAAATAGGAACAACAAAACTTGTGGTATCTGTCTCATAAAGTTGTCGTGAGAGTCAAACAATGAATGTAAAGTGTTTTGCAAATCTTAAAGCACTATATTAATGTCAATTATTATAATGGGAACTAGAATAAAAAGTAGAGCTAACATAACTCTCACATACTGCTCATCAAACTGTCTCAAAACCTTGAATAACGCAATAATAATGAAAACTTTGACTCAGTCCTAACAGCACAGAATCTTAAGAGTTGGTACTTGATAGGCTGGTCTTTCAGTCAATGCAAGTATAACTTTTACAATTTCAAAGCTTGTCAGGTGAAAGTTCACTACTTTCAGAGGCAGTTTTTTTTCTATATTGCATAGCCTTAATTCATAGAAGCATAAGATATAGGAAGGAACCTTAGTGGTCATCCATTGCATATCATGGGATCTTGCTTTACAGATTAGGAAACTGAGCCCCAGAAGGTTCTGTGATAACTAGTACTAAGCTCTTTCTTAATCTGACTTGAAATCTGATTCTGTAACCTCCACATTTGTAGCCTCATTTTGTCCTTTGGAGTCAAACTGAACAAGTCTATCACCTCCCTCATTAAGAACCCTTCAAATATTTGGAGACATTTATGTTTCTCTTAACTCTTTTCCAAATAAGGAAAACCACTATTAAATAAAAATATAGGAGAGAAACAAGAAAAAAGACAATGAGAACCTACCAGTGGTAGGATCTCAATCCATCTTTCTGGCTCTTATTGTAACAAATGAATCCATAAATATGTCACAATTACCATTATTACTTAACCCTCAAGTGGAACTAGCAAGTTTGAGGCATGGATAGATAACAGGGGAAAAAAGAGAAAAAAAAAGAGTAAGAAGAAGAAAAGGGAATAAATGGGGTGGGGAAAGGAGGAAAGGGAAAGATATATGAGGAAGGGCATAGGAGAGTGCCACAAAATTTCCTCAGTGTCCATTCAGTGGCATCCGTACTATAAACTTGCTGGCCTTAGTCCACTAGAACATTGAAAAAAATAAATTGCTTAAAAAAAATTAGTAAGTTATTTAGCAGAATTGAATTTTGAAACATAGCTCCTCTAAGGGCTTTCCTCAAGTATATCATACTATTGTTTTGAGGGGAAAGTTGTAGGAAACAAGTAGGCTTATCTAAAAGAAAAGTTACATGAAGTTTGGGGTTTTCCTTGATTTTTCTTTGCTTAAAAATTTGATTCACTCTTTGCTCATTTCTCTACACCTAGACCTCACTAAGTCTCTCTGATAGACAATGCAGGTAGTTGGCCACACCTATGAGAAAGGATACCGTTTTTGTGCAAGAGGAGGAAGAGGGCTCTGGGGGTTTAGTAGCTAGTCACCAAAGATTTCGGTATATCCTCCCTACCCACGCCTCAGGAGAAAACATGCACAGATATTCCCAAACCCAACACTAAGATTCATTTTTCATTGTTAAAAAAAAATGGTTCATTAGTGTAAATAGCATTTCTTTAGTTTACATATAGGTTCATTTTGTCTGGAACGTTTTGTCTAGCATGACAAGTTACTTTCTGATCCAGTGTGTCAATTGCAAGTGGGTCTTTTTCCTTTAATATAACTGATTTCAATCTAGAGTTTATGCATAGATTGGCCAGGTGGGAGGAAGGGAAAGAGGGGAGAGGGAATCTGTGAGCTTAGAGGGGAATCCTTATTATATGCATCTTTATTTCAATATAATTGAAATAGTATTTAGTGTTTTATTTTTATGCATTTAAAAATATTATTCTCTTAGAATAGTTCTCCTTAGGGAGTCCATCGGCTTCACCAATCTGTCAAAGGGGTCCATTATATTAAAAAAAATCTCAGATTATCTCATTCAACATATTCATTTTACAGATGATGAAACTGAGGCCAATGACAGAAGTAATTAGAAACAGATATAGGAATAGACTTCAGATTCTCTGACTCTCAGTCCAGTTTTTCTTCCACCAAGTAGATAAAAGACTCTAGTGTTGAAAAGGAGGATTCCCATTGAATTCTTTTCCCATCAAGAAAGCTCTCCCTTGCCTCTAAAAGGGGAACAGGATGAATCCAGATATCAGTCAATATGCATATTTTCAGAACATATACTAAGTAATTTTTACAAGGTTTTATCTTAAAAATAATTTTCCAGGTTGTTTTCTTTTTCACAAAAATATGAATATCCCACTCTGAAGGAGCACTGAAGAAAATTCTAGGGGACCAGGGGCTTCTTAAGAGGTCACTACTGTTCTTCCTTTTAGGAAGGCTACCAGACTAGGCTCCATCAGACTAGGATCTCACATCTAGATGTTAATTGCAGTCAACTATTTATGACAAGCAATCAATTAATTTTAAGGAAAGTGAGTTTCTATGTTTAATAAAAATGGAATTTTCCTTCAAAATTCTAGGGTTAGAAAACGTTAAAACTGGAATGAACATTCAAGGTCATCTTGCCATCTGATAAGGGGTTGCAGCCCACAGATTAAGAAGCACTTAAGGGGTCACCCATGGAAAAAGTTTAAGAAGTCCTTAATGCAACTGTCTCTTTATTCCAGTAAAGATGATGAGGCCCAGGTAAGTGCAGTGACTTGTCCAAGATCACAGATGTACTGAATAAATACAGTTAAAATACTGTTATGGGCTGGGTTTTGGTGAACCAAAAGCAGTTATGTTGGTTTTCAACTATTTTTATAATTCAAAAATTATATTAAAAATTATAATAGCATGCATGCCGTCTTACACGGAAGAAACATATAGATCAATGAATGAAGGTGGAATAATTTCATTTTCTAAATGAATTTCTAAAAACAAAATTATAACCATTTTAGTTTGCCAAGGATTAAGTAAGAAATACAAGTGTTCTTACTTTCTTCCATCAAAATACTCTTTCTCAGAAATGTGAACTGTTTATCGTTTGTCTAGTTTAATATCACAAACTATAAAGTTTTTTAGAGGTGCTTTCTTGGGTGATTGAAAATACAAATGGGTGATGCTTTTAAATGCCACCTAATGAATTTTAAATATTTGTAACATTTTGCTTTCATCAGTATTTTGGGGAAAAGATTTATTCTATAATAATTAAGGTGATGAAATCTCTCTGCATCAATAAAAAGAGGATTAATTATGATCTTATCTATTTTAAGCCTCCTGCCCAGGTATAAAAACGTATTTAGAAAGGTTTAAATAAAACTCTAGAATCAGATAATGTTTTTATTTGGGGGTAATGGGGTGGTGGAATGATTAGGGAATAGAGATTGAGGTTTAAGATTTGAAATATATTTTATGATAAGAATTTAACATAATTTCCTACTAATTTCACTGTTATTTGATAATTTTTTCTTATTATTGCTACAAATAAGTAATTTAATGTTTATTCTAACAAATACAAGTGGAAACAGAGCCATGAAAATATCTTTTAACTCTGTAAATGAGTAACCAAAATCACGTGTGGTCTTGGATATTACAATAATAGTGAAAGGAGCAATACTAAACAACTTTGGAGAGCATGTTTTGGTGGCTTGAGGGAAGAGGAGATGTTAATTCCATAAAAGACAAATGGCTTCTTGAGTCTGTATTCATTGTGGATATGATGGAAGAGTTCACTCATCTGTACTACTCGATGAGAGCTATAATGAGCAGAAAGGTTTTTCAACCTAAGAGATCTCTCAATTCTTTGACAGGCCAGGAAAGGGAAATAGAGGGGGGGGAACCCAAAACAAACAAATGAACAACCACCAAAAAAAAAACCAACCCATAGTAAAGCTACATAGCAAACTTGTAAAAAGAATGACTCCGGGAATGTACAGGGACAGCATGCGCATTAATGAATACTTACATAAATGTCTGCACCATAAAATCCATCCTGGTAAACAACACTGCAAGGATGCACACACAAAGAAAAACATCCATATTAGTGCATTTCCACATGCAAACACACCAACCCCTGCACTGGTGAGGTTATTCTTGCCACAAGAATGAAAAAGGTAGAGAGGGGACACTGTTCACATTGTTTAAGGAGGTTGGGCAGAGTATCAATAGCTCTAGCTGGGAAAAATGAAATTTGCATTTGTTTTAGCCAAGAAGCAGGGAATGGTGGTGTCCTGTATATCAAATTGCTGAGTTTGTAAGGATGGAAATGTAGAAATGCATCAATTCTAAATTTGGAAACTGTTGAGTTTTCACAAAGGAAGCCTAGAAACGTACTGCTTTTGAAAGTTAGTTTTGCATTTAGTGAAGACTCAAATTTTCTACTTAATATATGAAATGTTAGCAAATAAGTACCTTGAAACTGTGTTTTATTTGGTTATGTGTATGTAATGGGACACAGATAAATTATTTTTATTTTAAAATGCAGAATTATTTTCAAAAATATGAAACTAAAGTAGACCCAAGATTTCCTTTTAGCTTCTAGTTTTCATATGCATTTTTGTTACATATACATATCATTCACCCTAAATTGTACAGTAAATTGCAGTCTTCAAACCTCTAAATCTCTCTATGACTGATGCAAGAAAAATGACCTGCACGTTCTTAGAAATACTCCTAAGTATTACAGAACAAACCTAGTCCTTTAATTAGTTTCCACAAAACTACCTTTACAGAATCATAGTCTTCTCAAATAAAGGCCTACTCTACTCTAGAGAAAACCTGACACAGAGTATTTTCAAATATTCTTTGTCTACCTCAGGCTAGAGACCCCCAATACATGTTGTTTTAATCTAAAGCATCTCAATGTCTCAGGACCAAATGCCATTTTACAACTCAGGGAACTGATTGGATTCACTTTTTCTGTGACTTTACCAAAACAATTCCTGATGCTGAAAAAGTACGGATATGTTAAACCTATTAAAGCAGACAGCATTTAAACAGAAAACTAGCCCTTGATCACTAAAGTACCTTTCCAGATTTCAGCATCAGAGCTTGTTTTACCCTCAAACCAGTACTTTGTTAGAAATGATTAGAAATGATTTTATCAAACACGTGAATGCCTCTGCATATGATTTGGTCTAGAACTTTGAAATGTGTGTCCAAAGGAGACTTTTCAAAGCTGACAGACTAAGTCTGATGTACTGTTGTCTTTAATAATATAGAAAGGATTATCAGTGCTTACTTAGGAGGTGGCCAGGTATGGCTTTCTATTGTTTTTGTTTTTATTTCTATTTTCTAAGAAATAAAGTTCAGGTTCCTACATGAGAAGCTGCTTAAGCTCCTAATCCAACATACCGAAATAGAAAATGTTATGAACCATCGTCTGGATTCTCTTTAAGCAATTCAAATGGGCATAACTTTTGTCTTTCACAAAACAGGCTCGGTATAGAATCTAAGGAGTCTCAAAATGGACATGATGCAACAGGGCATGGGACTCAGAGCTATAGTCAGGTTTCACTTTTGTTCTAACTTGTCTGAATTCTACTTCCTGTTTGGGAAAATTTGGGGATGCTATGGGGGCTTAGGTTGAGGAGGAAGATAAGAAAAAACTTTTATGAAGATATATTTGTTATTCTTGATAAAATCATGATTGATAATAATCATAGGTTTAACGAGCATTGCATTGGGAGGTTATATTAAATTACTTCATAATCAGTTGCATGTTCCAGCCAAGCTAGTCTACATGCTATTTTTTGGATTCGGCATTCTTTCTCCTGCCTCCATATCTGTGCACAGATTTTTCCCAATGCTTGGAGTATTTTCCCACTTAATCTCCTTGACTTAGAATCTCTACCATCACAGCTCAGCTCAAGAAACATATCCTAAGGGAAGACTTTCTTAATTCCCCTGTTTGCTAGTATTTTGTCAGCCTCAAAAAAATCTCATATTTATGTCTTTGTTTAAATATTGCATTTCCTCAGTAGAATACAAGTTCCTTGAGGTAAAGTATGTTGTTGTTTTTAATGTCTTTGAATCTCTAACACTTTGTATACATGTCTAGCACTTACTGTTAATATCTGTTGAATTGGGTTGAGTGGATTGTATATAAAGTTGTTATGAGTAAGAAAACACCAAAGTATTCTCAGCAGAATCACTACCTACTTTTCCAGACTGATCTCTGATATGAATGACAAGGTAGAATGTGAAATGGGACTAGGGACAAATTTTAAGACCGAGCTGTAATCTCAGCTACACCACATGGTATCCAGATTGCTAACGTACTAAAATAGACTAGAAGTTAGATTAGGTTATCTCCAAACACCCTTCCAACTCCTGACAGTCAGATTTTATTAAATGAGAGATGGTTATGCAAGTGCTTTGAAAATTGTAAGGTATGACAAAAAGTACTATTTTTAAAAAGATCAAAACCTAACACTTAAAAGTAAAGAATTACATGTTTATTTTTATTCAAAGAAGAAACATTATTCAGATGTTAATAGGTACTTGCCCATTCATTCTTTAAGCAGTATTACCAAGATTTGAGTCTTTAATATGGATTTGAATGGTTTGTAAGGTTTTCTTTCCCCCTTCCAGGTTCATACCTTTTAACTTCACATAGATACAAGCATCTATCTAACACACTGAAATCTTGCCACTTCATTTTCCACTCCTTTTAGAGAACCACAGAATTACAGAGCTGTATGAGTAAAATGGTTCCTTCAAGGTCAAGTAGTCGGTCTTGAACCCAGATCTCCTGACTCCCAGAGTCAATGTTCTTTTCAGTATAGCATCAGGTTGGTCATGCCATAAAGTTAACTGAAACTGGGGACTGTTTCCACTTCTTTTAACTCATATGCTGTATTTATAAGAAGAAAAGGTAAAGATGTGATATTTAAGACAAAAGGCCTGCTGTTAATGAAAGAGAATAGGGTTTGGTGGTGGTGATGGTTCTTTTTAAAGCCTCACTTAAATCTGTTTACACTGATCAACATTATGAGACAACTGCTCAAGTTTCTACTTTACTTTGTCCATCTAAATATGGCCTCATCTGTACCTAGATAAGATCTGTTATGTTTGTTTTGTACTTTAATTTTTTTCAAAGTGCCCTTATAATTAATTTTATTTGAATTTTCTAATAACATTATAAAGCCACTAGGACAGGTATTATTATCCACAACTGATAAGGAAATTAAAGGGACCAAAAAAATTAGGTGACTTGGATAAGTATGTATAGTTAATTAGGGGAAGAGCTAAGCCAAAAACCCAAGTCTCTGTCTAGACTAATACTCTTTATATTAGTCAAAGCATAATACGTTTTGCCTCCCTTTGTGTATTAATAGACTAGAATTCCAATAATTGCTCTTAAACTGAACCTCAAACTTGGTTTGATCAGGAATGCCCAGTTCTCAATTTGGAAGATGCCAATGTAGAAGAGAAATAATGCTGATTCACAGAAAAAAAAATCTCAACCCATGCATTACTCAGCCTTTGTTTATTACAATTATCAGCTAAAGAAAGTTAGGCCTATTATGTCTCATTTAATCTTTGAATCTCCCTCAGTGCTAATAAACACTCTGCATTAAGGAGGTATTTAATAAACATTTGTTGTATTGAACTCAATGAAATAACCTCATCTGCTGTCAGTTTTTTCACATCTTTCAGTTTTCATGTAGTATTCTTTTAGCTATATTACTATTATTATTATTCAATATTATTAGATATTATTAGTTACCTGGGAACTTCAAAAGGTATAAACTTAGTGATATTTATATTTCACATATATTTCATAATCAATTTGTCCAAAAGCTTGGACAAATTAAATCCAGTGTCTCTCTTTCTCTTTTTTTAAAGCCATAGGAATCCCAGTTCTTGGTAGTTGAAATTGATTAATAGTATAAGAGGATCAACGAAATGGGTAAAATATGCAGGAACTGATAAATCAAGTCCAGAATAAACAATGAAAGAAAAGAGTTGCCATCATACTTTGTACAAGTGCAGCACTGTTAGGCGAGGCTTGTTGGCTGAGACAGTCAAGGCTGATTCTAATCCTTGGCAATCCTGCCAAGATGGACTGTACTTTTGCAACAGCATAATAAACAAGGGCACAACTCAGTTTCTTTTAGGAAAGTAATAATACAGTCAAACATTTAGGGAAAAAAAGACAGTCAGGAGTTATTGCACTGAAGTAAAATCATTTTACTTAAATAATATTTAAAATAATTTATAGGGCTCCATCAAAACAATAGACTCTGCACTAAGTCTATGACTTTCAAGATATATAGAAACAAAAATGCTTCTTAAGAATCACTGTTTAAAAGTACTCTGGCCTGGCTCTGTTTCCACCAGGAAGAAGAATTAAAATATAATTATGACGTTCAGCTCTAATCCTATTTGATTGACATGCTTCTTTCAACATCTAGAGGTTGTCTATCCATTGAGGAATTGTGTCATTATTAAATTTTGGGGGAAAGGCAGTATTATTGGGGGGAACATATTGAAAACAGGGGAAGATTGTGTCGTTTTATGCCTAGTACTTACAATAAATGAACAATGTGAACTGGAGATTAGAAGTCAATATGAAAAAAAAAAAGGAAACAATGAAAGTCTAGTTTGATTGGATGGAACACCTCAAGGGATTCCGTTCTACCATTTGGGTTACACTTTATGAGGACTCTAAAGGTATTCCTGGTGGAATTCCATTGTTTCATTCTTCAAATGCCAAGCAATGAATGACTTCAAACTGGTTTTTATGATCCTAAATACCATGAAGTCCACTAAGCATCTCTCCTAATTATCCTTAAGGTATTAATATGCCTTTATTATAGAAGAGGAAAGTAAGGCACATAGAGGCAAAGTTCATTACCAAAAGTTATGCAGAGAGGTAAGGAGAATATCAAGTCCAGGATCCAACATCTCCTGTCACCCTGTCCTTATCACTGCCTATTAAAAAACTTAGACTGACCTAAATTAATTAAACCCAGGGCACACACATCAATCCATTTAGTAAGGCATAGAAGAAACACTCCCTAGAAGCTTCTGCTTACACATGTGAAAGTAGGATTTATAAATTTCTTTTGACTCAGGCTTTGTCATCAGAAGATATGAAGGTAAATCTATGTAGAAGGCAATGATCATGTTGGCTCTTCTGGAATATTTCTGGTGTGCACATGCCAAAAGGGTAGTATCCATTAGAGAGAAGATCTCTGGCAAAAGGAGACAAATTAAGGAAACCTTAAAGGTAGGATGTCTAATTGGTTCAAGAGCCAGCAGGCTTTAGAACAATAACCAGAAGAGATCCTGTAATGAAGAGAGCCCTGCCACAAGTCTCAGGTTCTGCAGAGAATCTACCAAAGGAAAACATCTTACCTACAAAATCATAATCACCTGGGCCCTTGTTCATGCTCCTTTGTTCTTTCTGAGTACAAGGTAGGTGCCCTTCCCTACCTTTTCCTATATGAGTAAAATAGATAAGAACATGGATCCCTTTTTTGAAACACACCTGTTTCCCCAGGACAAAATGATCTCCTGAGTCTTCATAACAATTTGGGGATCTATCTATAGAATACCAAAACACAGATGGAAAGGGGAAAATTCACTTAAGATGTTTGTTCTACATGGCACCCAACACTCCAGTGGTTGCAAATATGCAGATATCTGGTATCATGAAAAACAAAACTTCTGGATAATGACCCAAAATTTTTAAAAAACCTTTTTCATTTAGTTGCTTAGTTATAAAGATACAAGCCACAGAGTCTCAGCTTCCAAGTTTCTTTGAAAGTACATACCTTTATTTTTGAGTTTCATTTGTACCTCTTGAGAACTTTGCCTAATTCTTTACTATTAAATTGGAATTACAAAAGACTAGCTCATCAGCAAAAGGGTTACGTTACTTCCTATTACAAAAATGATTAGGAATGACACTAGGATGCTAAATCCAAATAATTTCCTGGGTATTCACAAACACATTATTTTTTCAAGTTGAATATGGCTGCACAGCTCCCTTGTGAAAAAAAAAACCATTAGTTATGCATGACTATCTCTAACAAAGACTACTTTTCTTATAAGTTGGCAAATTTTTTATTTTATAGCAGGTGTATTATTCTGAGATTTTATAAACTACTCATGTGAGAATAAGCCATATCATTTTACTTTTATGTTTTCTCTGTTCAGTATAGTACTGCGATACTATGGGTACATACCCACAAGATGCAATTATCCTCCACTGAGAAAAGATACTTTTAAGCCAAACTAATGTGGTGTCAATGTGCAATTTTGCATTTATAGCTATAGGATTTTGTTTTAGTTGTTTCATAAACTTAGGAAGCCATTTTTGGTTTTCACAACTCATGTATCGAGGAAATATACATGGGAAAAGTACATGTACATGGAAAAAAAATCTCTAGAACTCAGTTTCCTGATCCATGAAATGGGCTTGCTATAGTCCTGATGTGATCAGGGCTCATTATTATGATTACGCCACAGCCCATTAAATACAAAGATCAGATGCATTATTTATATCTCATGAAAATCCAGTTTATTGAAAGGGAAGGATTACAGAATGTCATTTTGGTCTAGGCTAGTTTGGGTAACTCATAATCTGATTAAAATCTCCTGCATCTCAAGCAATTAGACATCTATCATGGGTAAAATGTATCGCATTAGGGAGATCTCGATGTCTAATGACTAATGTCTGAAAATTCAAATCTGCAAAGCTTTAAAAGCCTCTTGACTTTTCCAACAGCTTTCTGAATGCAATCTAGAACATCAAGAGAGCCAGACTTCAGAAATCTGTTTCCTGGTCTAATTTGATTTCTCTTCACTGAATTACACATCTTCCCTTGATTAAAGTCAAGTATTACTATAATTCTTCATAGAATTTAATGGCACAGGTGAGCAATGTCTCATGATAACCATCAGATCACACAACTCCACTTGATCTTGGAGGTAATTAAGTAGAATTTCACCACCATTCCCTGAGGATTTGGCAATAGCTGAGTCATGAATTGCAGCCAACTATGAGAAAGAAAGAGGTGTCCTTTTTTTGGTCCCTTCCTTTATACCTCCTGAAAAGGGAGGAAATAAAGAAAAATGTTATATTAGGAAAAACAAAATAAAACAATTTTTATTTAATCCAGTTTTCACAAGTCTATATTTGAATTGGTGCTCAATTGGTGCTCTCTTTTTTTGGCAAACACTGAATAAAATGAAGTCTTGACTTCAGTACATGTGTCATTAGGGAGGGGCAAAAAAACACCACCATGAGTTTTGTGTATAAAAATAGTCTGGGGCCCAATTTCAAGGGTTAAGCATGATCCAACCTCCTTAATAACCAGATGTTTGCAATCATAAAAAATACATCTTTAGCTGTAACCATTTCTCTGTTCTACAGCATTCAGTCTCAAAGAGAATTTACATAACAACATGTGACATATAAAATGCTTAAAGCCACCAACCATGACAGGACAAATTACACTCATTTTTCAATACTCGGTGCAAGGTGCTCCACTTCAGGCACTCGGGTGGTTGCATGCTGGGTTGGTTCCAGTGGGGAGACAAGACCAGCATGCACTGCACTCACAAACAGCTCAGTGTCTCAGGGGTGAGGACGAAGAGAGACCACCACACTTACCCTCCGTAGGCTGGGATTGGGGGAGGAGGAGCCGCCGCCCGAAAGGTGTTGTAGACTGTACGGCCACGGCCTCTGAGGTGGGCCCCTCTGTAAGCAGCAGCTGCAGTGGCGGCTGGATAAGGGAAGCCAGGCACTGTGGGAGACAGAAGAGAAAGGAGAAGGAGGAGGAGATGGATGCATTAGGCACAGGAGGCACACACAGGTAGACACACAGAGGGAGGATGTAGGAAACCTACCAACATCCTAGTGTCTGTGGACTCTGTTTCCTCATCTGTAAGGGGCTTAAACTAGATAATATAGAAAGTCCTTTCTAGCCACCATGTTCTAGATGTAACAACAACAGTAACTGTTATTATTATAGCTAACATTTATATAGCCTTTGCTCTATGCCAGGTGCTGCACTGAGTGCTTTATAGTGATTTCAGTTGTTCCTTTCAATGACTCTGCAAGGTCGGTGCTATTATTATCCCCATTTTACAGATGAGGAAACTGAGGTAAACCAAGGATAAGTGACTTGCCCGAAGTCACACAGCTAGCAAGTCTCTGAAGCTGGATTTGTGCTCTGGTCTTCCAGACTCCAGGCCTGGCACTCTACACCATGCTACCTAAATACAGGGAGTATATTAAAGGGCAGAGGGAAAAAATGAGGTTTGGTTTAAGAGAAACACTCTTGCATATGTGTCTTGTAAGACCTGCTTTAAAACAAAATCCAAAGAAGGAATGTGGAATTTTTTTCTGTGCTAAAAACAGTGAGTCAACCTGTGCGATTGGGTTCAAAAGTAAGCAATTTGTAATACCTTACTATTAGAACTGCATCAAGGCCCAAGCAGAATGGGGGCTGGTGTGGTAGGCAATATACTGTTTAATATTTATGAGAAAGATTATCTTGATCCCTATCCCCTTCCCCATTTCCCATTCAATAGGGGTTCTGAGGATTTCAGGATAGTAAGGCAAGAGGAATGAACCAAACCAGGCTGATTTAAGCTTTCTACTTTAGTCTGAAAACTTTAAAAGATAAGAAGAGAGAAACCTTCCGACTTTATTTCTCTCTCAGGTTTCCTATACCATATGCTGTCTGTAGCACCTGGATTTCCTGGCTGGTGTTTCAACAAATATGCTTTAAATAGCAGAGAGGTGTGAATCTTAATGTAGAAAGTGAGTAGATCTTACTATCACAAATGAGAAGTGATGAGATGAGAAGCCTGCTTCTACATTTGGGGGTGGGGATGGGAGTGGGGGGAAGGATGGAGAGCAGATTTGATTCTAGATGTCTCTTTCCATGGTTTAAATACTAAGTTTTTATAGAAACACACGGAATTTTGAAATAAAGAGAATGATCACAATCTGCCAAAGCAGCTGGCTGCCTGGGTGAGGGAATACTGTAATTATGCTGACCCATCTATTATCACCTGGCTACAGTACCTTCCAAGCTTTACAAGATCCCTCTCAGCGACAAGCAGGTTTTACAGTAATTCTGTTAGGATTTAGATGTTGAGATACAACATGAAATAGAACCACAACAATACAGCAAGAGGAGAACATTCTGTTAAAAGTGCAAAGCCAGTATTCAATTTTATACCTCTTTGTTACAAAAAAGAAAGTACCTTTTAGGTCTCTAGCAGACCGCATTAGAGAAATTCCTGTTTTATTAAAGGAATGCAAACTTGTCTATGAATCAGTTTTAGGATTTAAATTTCATATTCTTGAGTCCAGGTCTGCTCCATAGCCAAAACAAAGGACTCAGGACCGACAGCGGTGTAGACCATCCATATGAAGGATCTGAACTCCAAAGTGGATTCTTCACTCACATACCCATTTCATTCTGAGTACCTTGAGTGTGGAGGCAGGCGGCACAGTGTATAGTGTAGGGCCTGGAATCAGAAATACCCGAGTTCAAATCCTAAGTCTGATACTTATGAGTTATGTGACCCTGAGCAAGTCACTTAACCCTGGTTGACATCAGTTTTCTCAACTGTAAAATGAGCTGAAAAGGGAAATGGAAAACCATGCTAGTAACTTTGCCAAGAAGAGTCAGACATGATTGAAACAACAACACAAGACCACCTTGAGTAGGCAGAAATATCCTTTGAAATTCGTTTATTGTGCAAATGTATATCATGTTCATGAAGGCTGTTTTATCAATTTGTAGAATTTCTATCAACTTTTTATCACTGGCAGGGGCAGGGAGCATTAATAGAAAATCTACTCTGGTCTGTCCCATTTGGCATGCACGAGAAATGATTTCAACGAACATTTCTGCCTGCTCAGTATAATCAAAGTGAAATGGATACCTGAGCGAAGAATCCACTTTGAGTTCATTCACTGATGGCAAAGGCCTCTCTTCACACCCTATGAACTTTCTAAGATACTAAATACAGTGTCAGGTGCAAGGTGACTATTCAAGAAATATCTGCTGATGAACAATAGATAAATGACTTTAACTATATTACAGCCAGAGTTCCCAGGGTGATGATTTTCATTATTATATTATAGCCATAGTTCCCAGGGTGATAATTTCCATTTTTATATTTGCTGCCTTTGCCCAGAAACCACAAAGTTAGAAAATATATTTTCTCTATGAAAAAACAGCATGGATCAACAGATAACAATTTTGGAATTCTTACAGCTTTTAATTTTGTTAAATATTATTATAGTTGAATGGTGTTGGTGCTTAAGTGTATACTTCAGTCACATTGGAGAGCAGTGCACAAACTTGATAGGAAATATACATGGAGAGGCATTCCTGTCTTTTTCTGTCAGCATAAAATAAAGATAGCTCTTTCTGGAAACACAGGACAGTACAACACCAGAACATGATAAATGATTAAATGTATGGGGGGGAAATGACCAGAGAATACTTCAACTGAACAAGTATTTACAAAGCATCTGCTAAATGCAAGATGGTATATTGGGCATTATTAGGAGAAGGAGGGGATGTAGAAATGGAATAAGCAATCATCCTTCTGAACCATATATGTTTAATGTTTTGCCATGTTTACTCAGGTTGGCCTCTGTCTTTCTTCCCTCCGTTGTTATAAAGATGGGAGATTCAGGGGAAAAATATGTTGGCATGGTTATTAGCTATTGTTCAGAGAAACCACTATGCTGGATCATCCCTATTTCTACCAGCATGCCTTTATTACACAAAGGTACCACAAGATTGCATATTTGAAACAATTTATCCAGATAATCTGTACAATGCAGAACAAGAGAAAAGTAGCTTTCTTTGAACTATACAGATCCATGTCTCAATTCTGTTGATTTCATGAACAAAGAAAAGTAATAAATTTCCTTCAAGCACAGGTTAAGGTGCTTGTGGCACCTTATGCAGTGGCTACTCTCTCTCTCTCTATCTTTCTCTTTCTATATATATCTATATCTATCTATCTATCTATCTATCTATATATGATGTCAATATAGATAGATAGATATAGATATAGAGAGAGAGCATTTACTTATACACAGACGTTAGCTGTAAATAGAATGTATGCTCCTGAAGCATAAGGGTGGTTTTGTTTTTCTTTTTGGGTTTCTGGAGCAACACTCAACAAACAACAATAAATGCTTAGTAAATGCTTACTGAATGAATGAATGGTGCCTAAAGTTGTCAAATCATTAAAGAAAACTTTTAATCTAATTAAATAAAGGAAAAACAGCCACACTGTATTGCAGTTCTCAAAATCTGGCCTATTAGAATAAAAAAGAGACACAGAGATAAAAACCATAATTGTTCAACATTGGCTTTCTCATCAACTCACTGACTTCTGAGTAAAGGGCATGGTAAAGGAAAGATATTTCTAAGCCTGCCTGTTTCAGTTTGATGTTGACGGTTTTAACTTTAGGTAATAAACACTGAAACAAATCATTAGTAGGGAACAATGGAGTGTGTTCAGGTTGGGTTGCCAACACTAAAAAATCATTTAGTGTCTGACTAGGAGAAGGAAAAAAAAACAACTCAGGTTCATTATGCTGGAAAGGTTCCCGTTTAAACCTTATCTGGCATGAATCAAAGTGAAAAATTTGGTATCGCTGCAATGAAAATTGGATTTAGTCCATAAGCTAAAAATGGGTTTCTGGAGAAGATCACAACATAAGAATCTTTGGAATACATAGTGACTGCACATCTTGTTGACAGATAAACATCCCTACCTGAATCTTCCCTGTCCATTGAGCTGTAGTCTCACAAAAATAAATATTTCTATATATTAATAAACTGAAATTCTCTTTTAAAAAAGGGCACTATATTATAAAACTTAACACAGAGAAATGTTATGATGCAACCAGGGCAAAACAATGTGGGTACATGAGATGGAAGAGTTAATCAATATAATCACCTGAGATTCTCACCTCATACCTTCTTTCTTCCATCTTTCAATGCTTGCTTCCTCCCTGCCAACTATAACATATACTGCTACTTGTCTCAAATTGCCCCTAGATTTTATTTATTTATACAACTGGCTACTGTGATTTCTGGATTTTAAAACACAGTGGTTACCTTCAAACACAAAAGGAAATGATATATTCCCACAAACCTAGAGATCCCAAGAGAAGAAACACAAAACAAGTAGAAATACTTGAGGGTTATAAACTGCATATTAAAGTTTTAGAGCTCTGGGATAGATAGAAGAGTAGCAGATGCAAAAACCAACAGGGGGGAAGATTCTGCATCAAAGCTATAAAAATATACAACCGCTTTAATGGGCAATTATTCTTTTGCATTTGTGCTCGGGTTTGAATTTGCATGAGACTGCCATATGCCCGGAGAAAGGTGTGCCATCAAAATGGATGAATGAATCTATCTTCTTCCCACTCTTCATCTCCCTTTACTCCATAATGCCACCTCTCCAAACCATGTGAATGTTTTAAGATGGAGAGATTTTAATGCTAATTCGGGTTTGAATTAGTCTGTGGATAATTTATTATGGGGAATTTTCATTTGCAAAATTCTAGGAAGCTAAAGCTATATCAACATTACAACCATAGTTCAGCAGGATTCCCCTTGGGGGAACTCCCTTCACAAGTGCTGGCCAATAAATTAGGAAGTGGCATCAGAGGTAGCATGCTGAGGTGAGATAAATAGAATCCTATATTTCAATGAGTGAGCAATTTCAGAAGCAGAACACTGTGCGATACAATAAAATGAAAATTTCAAATAATCTGATTTTTCCTCATTTTAAAACTTTCTTATTCAAATACATCTTAACCATGTACATACATATGTGTATGTATGCATATATGGATATATATATACACACACACACATATTGCTCTGAATCGTGATAATATGCATTAATCCCATCAACACTGGAATATTAAATTTAATATGCTTAAATAATGGCTAGTTGAACCCCGTTGACGCAGAATATTTTCATCCTCTTAGTACTGTCGAACTAAAAATATCAAGGTTTTAAAACAATAATTTTGGATCATTATAGCGTTTTCATTGTAAATCATCAGAAAATTCAGTGGTAGCTGTAAATACCTACAAAATGGCCTTCTTCGTTTACAAAACTGTTTTCATACTGCTAGGAAGCTGCTGTTAGTTCTTCACATTTATATTATATTTTTCCATGAAGCACATATTTGGGCTACACTATCTTCACCACAATAAAAATATGTGTAGATATTAAATTCTGTTGTTTAGAAATGAATAAATCTACATTTTGGACAAACACTTTTATATAGAATGTTCTCATTTGAAATGCATTGAAAAGGAAAAAAAATTTTCTAATTAATGTACAAGTCTAATCACCATTCTCCACATGGAAGAGTAATTTTTCACTGTTCATTTGCTCAGTTTAATCTCAAAACTGACATAACAGAAATGCAATGGCCTATAAATCTGCTCTCATTTGTTTCTTTAATATTCATATTCCATTGAACTACAGCTGCTTGTTGCTACAGTCTATTACAACATGCAAAAGTGTCGATAAAAATATTATGAAAGGCAAGATGTGTTTCTTCATGACTGCGTGTGTCATTTATTTGCAGAAAGACAATAAATGACTCGTGGATTTTCCCTCAGCCTGCTGCTTGGTGGGCGATTAGTGATTAATTACCTTGCAGCAAATTGACATGGCACGAGGAAATTGACACAACCCTGATTAATTAACTTTTTATGGGAGATAGTTACTTACAAAACATTGCGCACCATAATTGAATCCTTTTACATAACGTCATGGTACAAAAGTTTTAGTCAAATCCAAATTAGCCAGAAGTTTCTATGTTGTTATATATTTCGGAAAACAATGTTGGCAAGGAAGAGGATGTGCAGACATGCATTTATGCTGAACTGCCTATTTTTCACATTGCTAGATTTCTGAGGATTCCATGTCCACCTTAAAAGAAATACAATTTCTTATATAGAAGTCAAATCCTCAGATATGTGCAATTATAAGAGGGTTCCATGTCCTTCTTAAACCTGGAGGTTGAATACTCAGACCTGGCATGATTATAAGGCAGGCGGAATGAATCACTGGGAGAATAGGGCTGCTCATCTCTGACCCTAATGTCTACCTCAGAGTGAAAGCAGAGCCACTTGTCTTTCATCTCCAAACATAACACAGTGACTAAGGAATAGATTTAATGGTGGCTGGTATCCATAGACATTGATTAGTTAGGATGCTACGTATGAAGGATAATATTTTGTTAGCTTAAGTAAGGTAGGTTTTCCTCAGAACTTACCTTAAATATTGAGGGAGCATGTGTCACACCTATTTGTGAAATTCAAGCAGCCTCTGCAGAAGAGTTAGAGTACTAGGCAATCCTCAGTTCAAAACAAACAAATGAGGACACATGCCGATTTAACTAGGACCCAAATTTATCTCCTGTTTACTCAAATTAATAGCCTTGGCTTGCCTTCAGGAGGTACAATTATACTGGTTAGTGTAATAAACAGCATCTACAATGAAAGCAATAGATATTTTACCTAAGTCAGCAGTGATCTAGGAACTCTGTCTCTCAATTTACCTTTGCTTCCCAGTTCCTAAATAAACTGCAATGTGTACTCGATTTTTTCAGGCAAAAAAAAGTCTTAATAACAATGGAATTTGTCTAAAAGCCTAACAGGGTAAGTCTTACTGTCCCCAAATCAAAAACAACAAAAAATAGCTCAGTCTCTAAAGGCCTTCTTTTAGTATTAAAATTATATACAGAATTTTAAGTCATCTTACATTTTTTTGCTCACTTAATACATGTTTGTATTTATAAAATAAGACCATAATGGAAAAATGTTTGAAAAGAGAACTAGATTTGGAGGCCCTGAACTCCATAACTTAATTTTCTCTGCCTTAGTTTCTTCATTTGTAAAATGAGGGGCTAATGGCTTCTAAGATCCTTTTGAGTTCTATATCTATGAGTCTATGCTGATCCTTATTCTCTGAGTCTGAAGCTAAGCTTCTATCTTATACATTGAAAAGTGGGATCACATAAAATTTGAAATGAGTTGATCTGTTGCTCAAGCTGTGATTACTTTATATTTCCATTAAAAACATTTTTGTCCACATTCATAAAATCTAAGTGTGTGAGTAAACACAACCTTAGATTATAACAGGACCTTCTGCCTAGTGCTTTGGCTCAGTACCTAAATCACAGAACTTATGTGGTAGGATTTCCAGGCAGCAGCCATGCATGACTTGAAGCTGTCATTCACTTGCATACATGTGGTCATGAAACTGAAATACAGCTCTCTGCATCAAAGATAGTGAGATGAAGTAGAGAAATGAGGCAGATAAAAGATGAAAGGAAGAAAGAAGGTTTCTAGGGAGTTCCTAAAAGACACCATATCCTTTTCTCCTTTATATTCCTCTAATATTCAATCCAGAAACATTCTTTATGATAGGTAAAGAAAACAAAACTCTAGGACATTACAAGTAACACTATGAATCCTAACACCACTTGTTTGGTTACCTGCAAATTTATTAATGGGATGTGTTGAATCAAGACTTTAGAAAATTGCTAGGCCATGCCAACACTGGCCCTAATGTGACAAGACATTCAAGTTCTCCACAAATTGATGGTAATTATTTTTTAAAATTATTTTTAAAAAATTAGTAAGGCCATAATATCTTGTACCCAGTGCACAATTTCAACAATGGGCTGGCACAATTATAACCAAGGGCAAATACTGCACAAATGTAGAAACAGCATTAGGCTTTGCTGAAAAGCAAGTCTGCCTTATAACTTACTTCTCTCTAGTAGTCATACCAAGGGACATTCAGAGTCAATTTATCTTAATTTATCTATTGGCACAGTTCACATTTGCATGAAAATCTTGCCAATAGATTTATCTAGAATTCATTTTAAAGGAAAGTGACAACCTTATCTTTTTTTTCCCCTAGCTATAGGGCTGGTTTCCATTTGTGACAAGACATACATACTAGGAAAAATACAATGTTTTATTCACCATATGAAACAGTAGATTTTGTGTTAGCATTATACTGAGACTTATACACCTGAAATAAGGCAGGTATGAGGAATTATTCAGTGAGTTTTTACCAATAAATATAAGCCATATGGGATCATTCACATTCCCTTTTCCTCATTATCAGAGTATGGGAGACCAAGGATAAGTAGGTAAATTATCTAGATACTTGACTTTCCATTTTGACTGCATAGAAACTGACTCAAAATATTAAATAAATATCTGCAGAAATAGGGGGGGGAATCCTGTTAGTATGATACATATTTTTTAGCATTTGGAAACACATCCAATTTTACCAATTCCTACAGACTTCAGAAACTACAGACTTCAGAAATCATGCACTGGATACACAGGGTTGGAAATGCATAGGATACTTTTCTCACCAGTGAATTTATCCCTTTGTAGATGACGTAACCCTACAGAAAACACCTAATTTTAATCTAAAAGTGATTTTGAGAGGAAAAAAATGGAACTGTGTTAGTTTTTCAAATCATATGACATGAAACCTGGATAACACTTCTTTTGGATGATATGAGAGTGGAGAGGAGGAATGGAATAAAAGAAGTACGGGCTGGTTTCCTTTGAGGTAATAACTCCACTCTTCAGAAGGTAGAAATATTCTCCATTTAAACATCTTGAATATTTTTAAGGAATGTTCCACTCAGAATTTTGTTATTTTTGCATTATTCTTCCTCACCACCAAAATTATTTTCCCTCAGAAAAATGAATTAATTCAAAAGACATATTCAGGATGTCTTATTTCTTGAATGTGACATAATAAGGTTCTGCAGCGTGGAAGTGATATTTGTGATCTGCCTACTCAAATATATTGACAATTCCCTGCGGGCAGGATTTTTGTAACATTTCATTCAGCAAAGGGTGTATGAATCTCAATTGTGAAGTGTTTAACTTGGCAGAGCCACAGAAGACATTTCCAAGTTACTTTCTGTTGTCTGCAAGAGGAATAAAAGACAGACAAAAAAAGCACAAAGCTAAAAATGCAATACTGAGACACATATTTAATTTAGATGAAATGATATGTCATAACCTATTAACTGACAAAACATGAAGCAATTTCAATTTAGCTTTCTGACCATGTAACACAGAAACCAAATAACTTATACAAACAATTATTTTATTTAATGCATTTACAAAATACAGGTCCAATTGTTAAATCATTCATGATCTGATAGCTGCCCCGGACAAACAGCAACCACCTCTCAAGGTAGGAAATAATTTTGAGATAAATTATCTACATGATTCCAGCCTGAATTTCCAAATGAATTACAGGACTGCTAGAGCTTTCCAACAGAAGATGATATGAGAGTGTTGATTGATCGTGGGGTTGGCAAATCATATATATACTTTATTCAGTCTACACATCCATGTTCATTCTCTACTAAAGTCCTGCTCTTGTGTCCCAGTGTGATTCAGAGATAAACCTGGATCCTACAGAATGGGAAAGGTTTTACATATGATGCCAGTGACAAACTGTGGAATAGGGTATCAACGTTGCTACAGCTTGCTTTGGCACCTTTATGTTTGAATGATGCCGTCAGACTTTGAAAGTTAGCTATCAGAGCTCAGAAACTATGCTTCATCTATGAGAACAGAATCTACAGCAGCTCTGACATACAGATTAGCACACAAAAAACTATTTGATTGAGGTGGTCACATGTGAGAATGCACATCTGTAGGTTATGGAACTGCTGACTAGCGGTCTAAGCTCTCAAACCTGATGGGGACCATCAGACCCTGTAATTTCAGTGACCTTAACAAAGTATCCAGGCTTTTGTATGAAGAGATGCAGGGGGCAATTCAAGATTCCCAGTGGAAATTACTAGATCTCTGTAGGTAACATTCTTGTTAAGTAGGTTGGTCTAAATTAATGAAAAAATGCATGCCAGTCCACCTACCCTGCAAGGTGCGTATTAGCATAAACATGAGCATGTTCAAGGCCTCAAAATTCTTACCTTATACTAGTAACACTGTATATTGCCATATTCCGTGCACATCAATCCAAGTTTACAACCTGAGATTAAGAGTTGACTTGTTCTCCTCTTTAAAATCCACATCATTTCTGAGGAACAAGTCAAGTACAACCAAGTGGTAAAAATTCATAGCAATGGATCTTCTTAATATGCTTTTCAAACTGATTAAAGACTTTCCTATTGCCAAGTAAGGGCCAGTAGAGGATGAAAAATGACAGATACTTAAATTTTAAAGCAATAGCAAGCAGTTGGTTGATCCACTTAAGAAAACGTGAGCATTAAAAATACTTTCTGTCAACAGTATCACAGGACCAAAGGTTTCCAGGGAATTTCCGTGAACAACTGCCTCACCGCCTTTCAAAAACATCTCATCTCTGCCTTGTTGTTTTCTGGTTGCTCATGAGCTAGAATCCCAGGGCAACATAGTTTATTGTTTTAATATCTGTCTGACACAAAGCAAAAGGATTCTCTGGTGACTCCTTATCTGTCATATGTATTTCTGTAAAAGAAATATCAAGACAAATAAGATGTTTGAGGGCAGACCATGGGATAGTACTTCTGCTACTGGCTGTCTTTTAAAGGAAAAAAAACCAAAACGTGAAAATATAAATGACACCATCTATATTGAGATTAATAACTTCAGCAGAAAGAGAGCTGAGTATCAATCATTTAACATATGATTCCTTACACTCAGACCATGTCTCTGAAACAGCTATACGACTTACCTAGTCTTTTAAATTTCCTAAAATTGGGACAACCTGGACATTGTTAAGACTTGGTAAAAACAGAATGACATCAGATAAAGGAATAACCCACTTGAAAAATGAAAATATACAAATGATGCCATTTAGATGACAGACATTCAGGGGATAGTGAACTAAGGAACTTTCACAGTAATTTAAATTATGGTTTTTTAATAATACTGAAAACGAGACACAACAGAACATAGGTGAGATGTTAAAAGACAACAAAAATGACTTTATAAAAGTAATATTTTTTCTGAGATTCATAAACATATGACTTCTAATAAAATGATCTTATTAGAGGTAAGAGATTTCAATTTGGACACATTTCTTTTTTATCCTTCTATACGTATAGAAATAAGGAACATTTTAATGAAATGACACTAACATGCATTTGTGGTAAGGAACATCTGCACACACACCAGTAACTACTACTGTAACAACAAATGCCTAATCACTATGCTTTGGCCCTGTGCCAAGCTGGAGGGAGGTGCCCATTCAAGTGTGACATATTTCAATGTTAAGTCTGATCTTTTTCTATTAAGCACCTGGAGAGGGAAGTTAAATAGGGTAAGCAAATTAGCATGATGCTATGAAATGGGAAGAAGGTTGAAGAATTATTACTTACTAGTTAGGTCATAAATCAGCCTTAAAAAAAAGGAAACAAAAAACTTTAGCTCCGTTGGGTAGAAAGTCATAGACTAAATTATATTTTGGAGATGGTATCCCAAATCAAAAGCTCTTTGTGATGAAGAATGACTGAAAACCATGATGCTCATTAAAAGAACACAAAGCAAAAAACAAAACCGAAAAGACACTGAGAACAAGAAGGGAACTCATCATGACCACTGAATTTGAAATTGGTATGTTTTCAAGAGGAATACGTAAGCAACTCCAAGAATGTAACAGAAAAAATTCTGCTGAAATAGTTGCAGAAGAATTCACTTCAATAAAGAATGCAAAGAGTCTATTAGTGTAGTGCATAACCATAGCACAAGAAATAAAGCAGATCAATAAGTCTCCACTATATCTTTACAATGGTGTAAAAATATAGAGGGACAGCTTTAAATTGACGTGATTATGAAGTAACTATGACCATGGGAAGGTATTTGAATTAAGATTTTTTTCTGATTTCCTGTATCCTCCCTCCCCGTCCCCAAGTGGTGGTGGTAGCGAGAACCTTGATTATGGGTACATCGTCAAAACTATGCTGAAGAAAATGACAAAGAAAGCTAATCTTAAAAGAGAAAATTGTGAATTTCTTTATTCTAAATATAGTAAGGACCTGTGATTTCATTGGTGCAGTTACTTCCATCACTATTATAATAGCCTTCTGATTGGCCACTCTGCCTCAAGTCTCCCCCCACTCCAATTCATCCTCCACTCAGTTTTCAAAATGATCTTTCTAAAGTGTGGGTCTGACCATGTCATATACACACACCCCACTCCTGCTCTTAATCAGTAAACTCTAGTGGCCGCTGGTCTCCAGGATCAAATATAAAATCCTCCTTTTTGGCAATCAATGCCCTTTATAACTTGCCTCTGTCCCACCTTTCCAGTCTTTTTATACCTTATCCCACCTCCTCATTTATTTTGTGATAAAGTGACGTTGTAATCCATGATGTTCCTAGAATAAGACACTGCCCCCAGCTCCAAGTATTTTCACTGGCTATCCCCCATAGAATGTTCTCTATTTTCATCTCTTGTTTTTGTTCAGTTGCTCAGTCATGTCCAACTCTTTATAACCCCATGGACTATGCTGTCCATGGCAATGATACTGGAGTAGTTTGCCACTACATTCTCCACTTGATTAAGGCAAATAGAGCTTAGGTCACACTGCTAATAAATGTCTGAGACCATATTTGAACTTGGATCCTCCTTACTCCAGGTCCGAAGCTCTATTCTGATAAAATCCCACTTTCTATCAGAGGCTTTTTTTGGTCCTTCTTAATTCTAATGCCTTCTCTCTGGATTATTTCTAATGTATCATATATACATATGTATGTATATATATATGAGAGAGAGATTTATATGTATATACCCACACACAAATGTACCTCACAGAGAGTAGGTGCCTAATACTTGTTTATTGATAGATGACTTCTCAATACCTTAAAAGACTGTTTTCATGATCTGCTGTACCCCAGTGGACCACCCCTTTCTGTTAAGCCTCTATATACTTAATGAGGCTGATACAAATGGCTGAGAAAAAAAAAATCTACCACTGGGTGCACTGTTAAAATCTCTCCAGCTTGATAGAATGCAGTGTATTTGTGGTCTACTGAGATAGTATTGTAGACTATAGGATCATCTCCACATCATGATGGGACTTAAGAATAACACCCCAGATATAAGAATCGAAAAATAGAAGACAAGCTGTTCTACCTAGTCCAAGATTTTGATTCTGATACAGAAGCACCACAGGAACTGTTTTAGAAAGGCATAGCTCATCAACCTAAAAGGCTAAGGATATACAATTAATGCCAACATCCAAGTGACCTTTGTGTGGATTTTTTTCTCCATGCATTTATCTCAACCCTTTTTTTTTGGAGGCACTTTCTCCACTAAATTGGTGACTGCAGTTTACTTGCTAATATACATTCTGAGCAAAGCCAGCTGGATCAATAACAGTAAGCAGCAGAGTTATGGGGAAGTAATAGGCCTTTGTCTGCTTTTATGAAAATGAAAGCTTCAGAAAAATGCAAAAATTAATGCCAGATGAACGGATGTAGGGTACAGGAATTATGTGAACAGCCCAATAAAAGAGCTTTAAGAGTAAAGTCAGAATAAAGGAAGCATAAAAGAAATAAAGAAAACTGAAGTGGGGGGGAGGGACAGGAAAGTAGGATTTACTTTTTTGTGGCTGGATAGCTTTGCTCAGGGTAAGTATGCTATTTTCAAGTGGTTCTTTTATTTCATCAATGTGGTTATTCCTTCCAGTGAAGGCTGCAACCAATCTATGTTTGCCCATTTGGTATGACTCTTCCAAGATGTCTTCCCATAAGTACAACATAGAATATCACTCCAGAATCTGGAGGTCTTCTTCATTTTCATTTGAGACATCTTGAAGATACAAAGATTAGCATATTCAATATACATCAGTATACATCCTTTCTTAAAATTTCAACCAGACCATTAGCTCAAATGTTTTTTGACAATAACGAAAGAAGTGTCAAACATGTGCCCCAGGGGCTAAATGTGGCCTACAACACTCTTGAGTGTGGCCTGAACCAGATTAAAGTGTAATTGGGAATATTTAACAAAATAAATAAGAATACAATAAAACAGAGATAACGAGACATTTAAAAACTAAGCAAATATGTGGCCCTCAGGGTTCTTTATGTGTGGATTAGTGACCACTATTCCTATTTGAGGTTTTTATTCCCCTGGGGGAGGGGAAAGGCATTTGGAGTTAAGTGACTTGCCCAAGGTCACACAGCTAGCAAGTGTATCAAGTATCTGAGGCCGCATTTGAACTCAGGTTCTCCAGACTCCAGGGTCAGTGCTCTCTATTCACTGTGACACCTAGCTGCCCCTCTATTTGAGTTTGACACCACTACTTTAAAGCACTTCTCCTACCTTACTCTTTGCTTATAATGTATATCAGTTTGTTCAAACCAACCATATGCCTCTTCAGTGAGCCACAACTTTTCACTGTAGGCTGTACTGTTACTTTGTTCATGGCCGTACAACAGCATCAGAACATTAGTATAAAAAATGGCCCTTTGTTTCAAGGAGGAATTTTGGGTCATCAAAGGCTTTCTTCAGTAGGGAAATTCGGCAATTTTCCAAAGATAATACAGGCATCCCTCTCCTTTATATTCAATTCTGGGTACATAGCTTGCAGTATTTGTCCAGGATCAATGTGTATATATAGTTATGTACAAATATATATGTATATAAAACATACATGTATAATATAAATACAAAATATAAAACACACATATACTAATAGATGAGCTTTACAGACTGACCTTTCAAGTATTTTCCAGTCTGGATGTTAGAAATCTTTTAACTACTTAATGTTTCCATTTCAGAGCAATTATGAAATCTCATTCAGGAGGCTCTGTAGCAATCTTGGATTTGGTGCAATCAACTCAACGTCATGCACAAATTGTATATGGAGGGCCTCATTGTCCTTTCTCACCGCAGATTCTGACTTGATCTTTTCTATGACAATGGGAAACATTTTTTGGAGAAAATAAATCTTGCAGTTGTTCTTAGATAAATTTGTGATATTTTGGAGAAAGCCTTTAAAGCAGTCATTTGCTCTACCAAATCAAATAGCTTTTTTACTTATAATACTCAGAGAGTAAGTAGAGTGGCATCTGTTTTCTACAGCCTGATGGAAGTCACACAATGGAAAAGATACATTTTATTATGGAGTATTGTCTATAAAATATTGCCTCTTCCTTTCTAATACTCTAGGGGAAATTCCCTCAGGGCATAATTAGATTATTCTTGAATAAGACGCATTTATTATGTGCAAACATTTCCTATGTGTAAGGAACTGTGCTTAGTAATGGGGATACAAAGAAAGCCAGAAACATGATTCTTGGCTTCAAGGAGCTCACATTCTAATGGGAGAGATAACGTAAACAACTATGATCATACAAGGTATATACAGAGTAGATGGAAGGTATCTCAGAGGGAAGATCCCTGCGACAGAGCTGATGACAGGGAAGGGGGGAAGGAATTTGGATGTAAGTAAAGTTGAGGGAAGGCATTCCTGGCATGCTGTATAGTCACTAAAAAGAATCCAAGTCAAAAGCCGGGGTATCATGTAAGAATACTGGGAAGACAAGAAGGAGTAAGGTTGTGAAGGGCTTTGCATGAAATCTTGGAAGCCACTGGACTTTCAAGAGATCAGTTTGACAGATGAATGGAGGATGAATAGGAATAGGGAGAGGCCTGAGGCAAGGAGACCAACCAAAAAACTTTTGCAATAGTCCAGGTGTGGGATGATGAGAACCAGAACCAAGGTTGTGGCTGTGTGACAGGAGCAAAGAAAAGTGAATGAAATGTTGTCAGTGTAGAAACAACAAGATATGACAATAAATTGGGAAGATAGGGGGAAGGTGAATAAGGAGGCAAAGATGACAGCAAAGCTGTCAGCCTGGGTGACTGGGACATTGGCTATCAATAGTAACAGGGAAATTAGAAAGATGGGAAGGCTTAAGGGGGGGGGGGGGAATGCTAACTTCTGTTTTGAACACATTAAGTCTGAGATACCTACAAGACATCCAGTTCATAAAGTCCATAAGAAAAATGTCTGCAGTAATTCAACATTTGTGCTTGAAAAAAAAATTGCCCAAACCTTTGCTTTCCCTAAGTACAGAAGGCTAGCCCCAAGTGAGGAAATTCCGTCTACCAATTTGGATTCACAACCATTCCTCAGCGTATCATTGTAAAGAGTTGACTGAGGTTCTCAGAGGTTTAGCCCAGAGTCAAATACTAAGCATGCATCAGGAGTGGGACTTGAACCCAGATTTTCCTGCCTCTGTGGGCAGCTTCTATCCATTATGCTACATTTTAACAAATGTCTACAACTAGGAGAAAACACAGTCAGTGATTTCCTACAGCAGTGACAAGAAAAACTGAAGCAATTGAAGTGAGGGAGTGTCAGATGACTCTAGAGAATAAGTTCAATTCAAAGCTTAAGAGTTATAGACCTTGAACACAGATAGGAAAGGATTCTGCTTCCTTGGGAATTAGAAGCTTAAAAGTGTTGGATTGTGAGTAGAGCAAGATTATTAGAAAAATTCTCAGCCAGGGCCTAAAGGAAGAACCTTGATACTAGAAAAGAAAGTGACAATTGAGGATTATTTGGAAATGATTGTTTAGTACTTAAAATTTTTGTTAACGTAAAAAAACACAACTTATTATGACCATAATTTAACTAAGGTACATATAGTTTAATCTTCTAATTCTCTCACACTATAATAAAATGTTTATTTGACCTATTGGTATGACCTAAGGTGGAGAGGGGAAGTAAAATCTGTTGAGAAGGAAAATAAAATTAAGTTAATGTAAAAATGTACTTGTGGGGGGGGGGGGGGGGTTAAGGGGGGGAGTTGTACTGCTGAGGGAGGGCCCACAACTAGATGGAATGGTGGATAGAGAGCTGGGTCTGGAGTCAGGAAAACTCATCTTCTTGAGTCCAAATCTGGCCTTAGACATTTATTATCTGTATGAACCTGGGCAATCACCTAACCGTTTGCCTCAGTTTCCTCATCTGTCAAATGAGATGGAGAAGGAAATGGCAAACCACTCTAGTAATTCTGCCATGAAAACCCCAAATGGGGTCAGAAAATGTCAGGCATGACTAAAAAAGGACTGCATTAAATCTGATAAACCCAGGGGCACAATCTTTAGAGACAGAGCTCTTCCTTTTTCACTCTTCGGTGCAGTGGTGGACAATTAACAAGAGACCAACCAATGTCAAGAACTCAGCCAGTGGAGAGTTATATCAGAGGACTGTATCCCTAGACTTCACTCTGTCTTTTAGTAATTTTCATCAACGTATACCAGTATTCACTTTATAGGATCAGGGATTTAGATTGAAAGGGATCTCGTTTTACTGATACTCTCACTTTGCAGTTCAGAAAACTGTGGCACTGATGTTTAGTGGCTTGCCTAGCAAGCAAATGCCTGGCAAAGAATTGCTTTTCTCTCTCCAAATCCAGGCTTCTATCTACTATACTACACTCTTATGGTCTATGGTGCATTTCAGATATCCTTCCGTATACTGTAAGATAAAAATGGTTAGCAAGCATAAGCTGTAAAAACACATATGAATTCTCAAATCTACAGAATTTGGGGAAGAACAATTAAAGTTAAAACAACTACTTATAAACTCATTTTCTATTACTGGAACCCAGAATAACATTTTCTATGTTGAGATAAATAAAAGTCAGTCATTAATTTAGACCATTAATTTATTTTCAGAACCTTATGGAAGTTTTATCAGTTGCCCTCCACCTTACTCCATCCCCCCAAAAGTTATGCTTCTCATTTATATACACTTCTTGCACTCAAATAATTTTAAATGAATTCCAGAAGATTACTCCATAAAATTATAATCAATATATCAGTTAAAATATGCTGCTATCTTCTTGCCCTTTAGTTTCATAAGCCAGAAGGAATGATGATTTTGCATACTGATAATTTGCTTCTGCAAGAACTTTCCTATAATATCAGATGTTTTTCTTGTTCAAAGTGAAAATTTTGAGAGAATTAAAATTATTTTTATTCTTATTTTGAGATTTCCCACAGAATAGTGCTAACAAACACTTAAGTATTGCTTTAGTGGTACTATATGAAAACAAATAATATTCATGTGAATATTTGTGATCATGTAGAGTGTATTCTTTTGTCCTTGATCAATGTATTTAGTAGCAAATGAAGTAGGAAACAAAAAAAAAGGATGTTAAATTTGTTTCTGGCAGGAATACTTGGACTAAACCAACTTCTAAAGCAGATCTGCACCTGTTTCTGAAAATAGCACTTTTCTGCTGGTGGTGATCAATGACACATAATATTGCTAATTAGGGTTGGAGTTTCCCACCCATGGAATAAATTAATTATCTTCTTATATTTCAATTTGAGGGAATGGCAGAGCAAATTAACTATAGGAATGAGGTAAAATACCCTTCACCACTATTTTCATGCTTTGAAATTAAGTTAAAATGGATATATGTAAGTACACAAACGTTCACATATGCATGCTGGACTGCTCGACTCTATTAAAAATTAACTAGTAGAAAACACCAAGCCCATTTCACCTCTCCTTAGGGGAAGGTGCAAATACCTCACATGTAATAATGAGGAGGTGTTAGATGTCTTTGCCAGGGAACAATGGCACACTCTGCTCAAGGAATTTTCCTGTTGGTAATCATTAAAAAATTTTAAGGTATTATTATTCCTATCATGAGACAGATGGCCTTGTCAAGCACACTGGTACTTTGTTTTTAACAAGATCTCCGCGATCATCAAATTTAATATAACATGATTCATAGCCATAACTAGAGTGGGGAAACCAGGTCTTCTTCCCAAGATGCAAAAGTATAAATAGCACTTGCTGGTCTTCAACAGCAAAGAAAAAGCAGATTCTACTACAGTTTATAGTAAGAATAATTAGTTAAAATTGGAAGCTTATCAGATGGCATGTGGGAGTGAGCTACATCCTCCAACTCAACCTAGGGTACCCTGCTCACTTTGGCTACAAAAATTCCTAATTAAGACTCCCAAGTGGATCCATTTTAAGCCTTGGACAAAGTGGTTTTTCCCCCCAAGGGGTATCAGAAACACCTTAATATATAGATATATAGATATAGATAGATATAAATATCGTTTCACCTACAGAATCGTCCCATATCAGAAACCTTAAATAGCATGTTAAAGGAACACTTTGGAGCACAGGTGTACCCCATTTAATAACAGACATGTGCCTGTGCACACACACGCATGCAGCATACATACAGATATACACACACTCACACTCCCCAACCTCCCCCACAAAAAACTTTTATGTAGTTAAAAATAAGGCTTTTTGTGAGAATTATTCATACTACAATTATACCTGATTTCAGGATTCATTTAAATAACATTACCTCTTACTAAAATACAAGTATATATAGTTATGGATATTTGGACAGCTATTTGGTAGAGGGGCCAAGGATCAGGGAATTGAAAGTATCAGGAGCTAAGTAAAGATCAGAAAAAAAAATTTATGAAATCAAAATGAGAATCTATGAAACTTCATTCTACATTCTTTTCTGGAGTTCATCAGTTATGAAAAGAAATTACATACCCACATGTCTAAGTTACAAATGTGTGATAATTGTTGTTTGCTGAAAAATAACAGAAACAGAAGTAAAGTATCACACACTCTAAAGGGACTATCAGGGCACTTAGTTACATTTGCAGAGGCATTTCCTATGAATTCTATTAGTTATGCCACCATCAGCTGAAGTCCTATTCTAGTAAGAAAGCAATGGAAAAAAATGTTCTCTAATTATACTTTTGTTCACTTTGTGTTCACGTGACAATAGGGAAAACACAACAAAATTGCCATGTGGAAAGTGGCACAAGGCAGATATTTCTGTGGAATAATTTTGAGAAGTTACTGTAATTCTAGTTGTCCTGACTGTAGACAGAAGAATGGAGTGTGAAATGAGGGGGCTAACTGCAAACAGCCTGGAAGAAGGATATCACTTTAAGTTGCTCAGAGCAAGTTAATATCCTCAAAGAAATAAGTACAGCTGAACATGGACTGAACAGCAGGCAGCCTCTCTAGCCACCTTGTTCCCTTATGCTGGCAGGAAACGAGAGGTGTGTTGATTTGGTCCCATGCTGCCTCTCTGACTTTAAATACCTGGTATAATCAAACAAGCGATGGACCTAAAGTCATAGGATTTGGAGGTGATGTGGACAAACCTCAGAGGACATGCAATTCAACACTATCACTGTATAGATGGGGAAGTGAAGGACTGGAGCAGTGAAGTGATTTGCCCTAAAGCATATTGCTAACAGTCAGAACCAGAATCCAGGTCTCTTGATTCCTATACTCTTTCAACTGTGCCAAGTTTCTTCACTATATACATGAAAAAACAAACAACTCACACATTTGGACATCTTAGTTTCCTTTTTGATTGGCTGAGAAGGCAGTTTATTTTAATCAATAGCAAGAAATGCATTGTGGCATAATCTTATCAAGTACAACCAAGACATTAACTAGCTCACACTTTCCCCCCCCCCCTTTGTTCTTCTAGCTATAGTAAGTGACACAGGGAATAAAATTAATGAAAAGAATACATTTTCAAACTCACCTGGTACAAATTGTAATTGACCCTAAGCAGCTGGCAAGTGTCCAGTTCCAGGGTAGATCTATAAACAGATCCTGTCCACACACACCCTGCGCCTTGCTCTAGGAGATTATATTCATTTATTCATTCATTCAACCGATGGGGTTTTGTCTACTCCTACTATTGCTAATAACATGAGGTACTTTGGAGGTATGAAAAGAACAGATATAATTTATACCTTTAAGACACTAATAATCTATTAAATGCAAAGGAAATGCAAACAACTGGAGAATATCTGAATGGTAACAGATTAAGGCATGCAAGGCAAATATAATATATGACTGCTTGAGCCATGCTCATAGGATTTAGAGTTAGAAGGACACTTAGAAGTCCCCTGATCCAAGGCCCACATTTTACAAATGATCTAAACTAATGTCCAAAAAGTAACTTGTCCGAGGTCACACAGGAAGTAAATGGTAGAACCCAAATTTAACCCCAGGTCTTCGTTCTTCTGTCCAGGAATAATGCTTCCCCTCAGGAATGTACAGGACTATTCCAACTGACAGAGTTTGTCAGAGAAGGCTTTTTGAAGTGGCTGGGCTTCTAACTAACTGTTGCAGGAAGTAATGTAACATGAACTGAAGTCGGGAGTAAATAGGGCACATAGCATGAGCAAGGAAGCAGTTTCTGGGAACAGCAGGCTGACTAGTTGGGCTAGAATGGAGGGATCCTATGGCTGGAAATGGGCAGAGGGAATTAGACATAATAACATCAGTAGCCACTGTGTGGAGTGATGTTTTAGTGGAGGTTAACTGGAGCATGGATATAGTGACACCATCTAGAAAATCAATTCATTAATTCAGTCAGGTTATAATGGATTAGGCTGGATTATTATCTGGTGGCACAGTGGATAGAGTACTGGGCCTGGAATTAGGGAACCTCATCTTTATCAGTTCAAGTCTAGCCTCAGACACTAGCTATAAGACCCTAAGCAAGTCACCTGACCCTGTCTGCCTCAGTTTCTCCATCTGTAAGGAGAACTGGAGAAGAAAATGGCAAACCACTCCAGTGTCTCTGCCAAGAAAATCCCAAACGGGGTCACAAAGAGTCAGACAGGGCTGAAATGACTCAACAGCAAGTTATCTAGAAGCATAGAAAGAAGGGGTCAGGTAAAGGAAACATAACCAAGAACAAATGTGGAAGGCCTGAAAGCTAAAAGTGGGACTCAAAAAAAAGAGTAAGATGGACTTTAATTCTACATTTTCAAGTCTCAGTATCCTTTGGGGTTGATAGTATAGTATCCTTGACAATGAGAGGAGACAGGAAGTGGTGCTTATTTTAGGGAACTATGACGAGTTGATGTCCTTTAGGAAACTGGATACAGGGGTCCAGCGTGAGAATGACTGGTCTAAAGATGAAGTTTGGGGAGCCCTTCATTCCATGTAAGCAGTTAAAACCACAAGAATGGATGAGCTATTTTCTTTAAATTCACTGTATTTGATTAGGAGAAATCCTTTGGCACCCTCATCGTTTCCACTAAAATACTGTAGACATTAGATTGCAAAGTTTTAAGGAGGGAGTGGGTAACAAAGAAAGATGCTAAACAGAATGCAGAGTATTTCCAGTCCCAGAAGTTTATTTATGAAAGTTAGGTGAAGCACAGGATATAGTTGGAAGGAGGGGCAGGTTTTAGTGAATTACGTTTAACACTAGAAAGTAAGAAGCCAGATTAAGATACTAAACAGGTAAGGGAAATATGGGCAGAGTGCCTCTCATGAGGTGAGAGAAGATGAGGTTCAGAGCATAGGTGGGACAGTTGGCACCTTCACAAGGCAGGCATGGAAATGACTATGGAAGCTTATATTTGGTGGTAAAAGATTTTCATCTGTAACTGAAAAAAGATGAAAGAAAGATTTGAGGTAGAAGACCCGAAGATGTGAAATAGATAGTGTTGAACCTGTGAGGCCCAGTATTCCAGCAACAGTGAAAGCACCTAAAAATAGTGGTGGTTCAGAACCATTTAATTCTAGGAAAATTCTCAGGAATATTTTACACAATGGGTACAGATGTGGAGGAAAGAGAGAGTGAACAATCCAGGACTGTGGGAAGGGTGTGGAAATAGGACGGCTTCTGTAGGAAGACCTGGGTTTAAATTCTACTTGTCACTTTACAAGTTGCATCTTTGGAGGAAACACCTGTCCATAAATGTTGAGGATTACTAGTCTTATTATTAGAAGTTTTGTCAGTTGAGAGTGAGAAAGATTCCTACAACAGCAGCACTAAAACAAAGATGATGACAACTGAGCCAAGGATCTTAACCTGGAGAATGTTTAACCCTTAAAACATAGTATAATCTTTTCCCTTCTATTTAGACTATGTTAATATGAAGACACTGTGGAGACTGTTAGTTACCAGGAAGGCCTCTAACCTAATGGATCAGTTAGGCTATGGAATTGGTGCAAAGTTTAAATGGACAGTGGGGAAGGACTTGAGTGATAGTAGCTTTAAATAAAATACCTTTCAGTAGCTGTATTAGATACCTTGGCCACTTGTGTTGCTGTTGCTAATGACTGTTGCAGTGGAAAAATTCTGGGTTCTGAGTTCAAATACTGTCTCTCACTTGTGAAAGTCAGAATCTCTCCCTGCTGCCTCAGTTTTATAATTTAACACATTAAGAGATTGGACTAGATGTTCCCTAAAGTCCCTTCTACTCTATAGCCATAATAACTAGGACTGTCCATCATGTTCATTAAGGAAGACTGACACTGCAAACTTACCTATTTTAATGTCATTTTCAGTCAAGTCAAATTCAGAGATTATCATCAAAGTCATTACTGCTTACTGTCGTGATGAATATTTGCGGACTTGATTATACATCTAGTCATTGGGAATCAGCAATAAAGAAAACATGCTAAAGGATTGTTTGTCACATTTAAAACAAACTCAAATGTTTGTACTTCTTAATATTTGAATTGATCTTTATCATTATATGTTATCATTATGTGTTCATATCACTACTCCATGAGGGAGTTTGTTTTGCTTTTCCCTCAACTCTTAAAATTAAAGTTTCAATTTTGAATTAAATGTTGTCTTTAAGAACCTCTTTGGTTCAGTCAGTTGACAGAGAAAACATATTTTTTCCTTCTTTGGAACCTGTACATTTTTGATAGTGGGGAAAACATTTTAGAAAGGGATAAAAGAACAGCGGCATGTTGAGGCCCAGTTTTTTTCCCACTAAAAATGGAAAATTCTGCCACAATGAGTCACTAGTTTTAGTATTACTGCTCTTTCCAATTTGCTCATTACCTGAATAGCTAATGACTGGAGGTGGCTGATGACTTTCAGATGTAACCTCAGATCCATGTGAAGAAGAATGATGTAAACATACTGTTATAAGGACTAAATGCACTCAAGGCACTTCTCACTAGCTCCATAGTTGATTATTGAGCGTCTAAGAGAACAGAATCCTTCAATCAACCAATTTGGGCACTTGTAGGGGGAGTCTACTTAAAAAATGTTCACTTGTTCTAAAAATGTTTTTGCTGCCATAGAGTTGGATGCCACAAAGTGTCCGGGCCACACATAATGTAAGATTCAGGGTTTTTTTGTTTTGTTTTGTCTTGTTTTTTTGCCAGTTAGATCCTAGAGACGTGCTATACCAAGTTTTTCCATCTCCCTTCTAACTCCCACACCATCCCTGCCTTCAATAAAACATGTTCTTAGATTAGAAGATTTAATTACTGCTTTCTCCCATTCCCAACTATCTCTGGAACTGAAGTGAGCATTGGTTTGGACAAGATTTATACTTTGGATATAGGTCCTGGGCAATCATTGAAGGTCGGTGGGGAGGAAACTGACTGTACCACTTTTCCCAAGAGATGTTTTCCATGTCTAGAAGAATGTCTTAAATTTAAATGAGGAAGACTGGAATCTGCTGGGAGGGTACATCTTGAGTGAGCCTGTACAAGGATGAGAGACTCCTACTCATTCATTCATAGCTGAGAAGTGAGCTTTCCTCAAGCAGCTGAAGAACTTTTTTCCTGTCAAGGCAACTCAAAAAAATTAAAAGGGGAGGAAAAACAGAACATAAGCTCTTGAATCCATCCTTCCAGTGAGCTCTATCTCTTTCCAAAGGAAAAAACCACTAATAACTGGATATAGGGTAACCTGTCGAAAAGGTTCACATTGTGTCACTGTGCCAAGAATGTTACTGATTGGTAGTGACAAACACTAAAGAATACCCTGTTCTTACTTTATGCATATAGCTAACACTGAAAAAAATTGCTTTTGTGTGTTATCTCCTGATATTAGAAATTCTCCATTGTCTCCAAATGACTTCAGTTGTTTCTGGGTTTTTAACAATCTCAACTGAAGACATTTTTATCCTTGTAACTGCTTACAACTTCCTGAAACTTGGTGGAAGTCTCCATTCAGTTCTTCAGGCTGGGCAATTCACTGTTGATCTGGAACTGCAGAGTGGTACAAATTGGCAATTCCTGGCACCAACCCTTTACCAGGACAAATCTTGGGCTGCTGCCACTCTGGAGCAGGTGAAGAGATCTTCAAAGGGGAAGAACCCAGCTAGAGTCTGTTCTGAGCCATGTCACCGAAGAAGTCCTGTTTTTAGGATTTTCTTCTTCTCCGTTCTTTAGGTCAGTACTTTGAAGTGAATATATACATTGTATGAAATGGATGATAAGGTCTCAGACTAAAGGAAATCCAGACAGCTAAGAATGAGAGTCTCCTTGAGGAGGGACTTATTATGAGGAATAAGGAGAAGGTGAGAGGACCCCACGGCCCAAATAAGCAAAGACAGCTTTTTTGCTTCAGCCTGCTTTAAGAATTCCAGGGTCATTTGCAGTCATGGAGCTAGGATGGGGACCTACTTTCAGTATAATCAGAATGGATCCTCCCTCCCTCCACCCAGACAGGGTTCCCCAGTCGCTGTTAAGGGAGGCACATATGCTTTGGCATCACTCTCGTGACCTAACTGCCCTACTTATTCAGAGACACCCTTACCCGGAGTCATCTCCAAAGGTTAGCTGAGCCTGAGTCTTAACAGTCTGGGCCTGTTACTCATTTTTCCAGACTGAATGGAGGCTGAAGCAATTCCTCTCTGTTACAGCAGTCACTCAGAACATTTGGTAAAACAGCCTTGCAAATGTCCCACTTGCCAAGGATAAGCAACATTTTTAATAAATGGCAAACAGGCTACTGGTTTTGTATATTTCACTTCCTTAAAACCCCCTGAAAGGAGGACAGGTTAGCATGCTATATTTATGTAATGTCAATTTTACTTTATTTTATTTTTTATTTGTAAGGCTGTGATAGAAGATAGGCAAAGGGCTGTGGTTCCTCCACCATTGGGACTTATCTGCAGATAACAAAATGAAATTGATGTCTAGACTATGAGGAATCAGACGGGGATGATAATGAGGAGAGTGAAAAAAATGCTACAGAAACAGAAAAAAAGCATGCTAATGATTATCACCTTAACCTCAACGAGAGCTAGAGTGGGGAAGGGGAGGGAGAGGAGGGGAAACTTACATGGCAGGGAAGGTGATTTGACTCATATTTATGTCACAAAACAAAAATAGAGCCGCAACACTGGCTTACTTGTGGAAGTGTATACTAGTGAACTGGGGGCACTGTACACAGAAGATCCCTCCTGGTTTGCCTGGCACAACAGCACCGTGCCTACAAGAGAGAGAGAGAGATGGTATCTGGTTTTGGAACACGTACACTAAACCTGAGGCATTATGTCAAATTAAAAAAAAATACAGCCATATACCAGCGTTCATGGGGCAGTGAGGATCAATGAGATTGTCTGCCCATGGATCTTATATTCCAGAGACCTCAACGAGTAATTCTCAAGAAAAAGAAGAGAGTGTTTCTGCCCAACCCGGCCCACCAAGCAGGAATCAGCATCATTTGCAAATTTTGGAGACCTGCTTTCCATCAACCCAGTTAGGCTAGCCTTTCAAATAAGTACAAAGAGAATTTTTTTTTCTGCCTGCAGAGCTCTGTTAGACTCAGCCTACTTTTTTTCCCCTAGGAGGTGCATAAGTAAGAAGATGAAGCAATTTGACATTTATTACTTTTACCTGGACAACATAAACAGCTAGTCACACTGGGCAAGTAGCTTTCTACAAGACTTTTGCTATTACAGTTTCCAGTCCTTGATAACCTAGGCCCTCTCTCTCTGAACCTTCCCTTTCAGCTGAAGAGTCTGACTGACTAACCTTGTGGATAAAGGGTACAAGTCAGCATTCTTTTTCCTCATTCTTACGGCTGTTTCCCCTGCTCTAATTGAAAAGACAGCAGATAGCAGGCATGTTACTGCCCCCCAAATGACTGACATCTCAGACACTCCTGTTCTTATGACATGTTTAAAACAGCTGGATCAAATACTGATCAGTTCAGAAATTCTTCAGGAATTATTTCACCTCCTTTCAACACTGCAAATAAAAAAGTGGAGAGATTCAGAAGTTTTTGAAAAGCACTTTATATATATTTTAACCTATTATGACAATGAAAAGATATTCCTAACATTCATGTTACTTTCTCTGGGTAAGTTCAGCACCTCCAGTTTATTCCTCCAAAGTAAAAGGAGTTAACTCTACCTCAAAAAGTCCATTTATTACAAATGTTCAGCTGTAATAATGAGTTCTTCTGTTCCTTGGAGCCTCACCCTACGACTGAAATCTAGAACTACAAAATGTCCCCCAAACCTTTAAGTCCAAAGAACAAAGTTCAATTTAAAAAAATTCTTCCCCCAGCAACTTTTTGTTAAAAAGCATCAGGTAAATCTGGGGATAAAGAAAGGTTTTCTGAAGGTAGTTGGGAAGAAGAAAAAACAGACTTGGAGGGTGTAAAAGCCCTATTGTACCTGTTAATAGTTTGTTTTTGTATGTTAACACAGGAAATGAAAAAGCATAATGGTGGGGGGCAGGGAGAGATAAACAGGGTAGTATAATCTGGAATTGCAGATCTGAAGTGGCTAGAATTATTCTCATTTAATGTGGTTCCAGCTTGCTTAATTTCACAATTTCTCAACTTTCACTCTTTATGGACCCACCATAAACATGAAATGCTTAAAATTCCCAACCCATAGATCAATACCATTAAAAATCAAATATAGCTTTTCCACATCCAGACTTGCAAATAATGAGAAAAAGGATCAATTTGCAGAATATTGGCCTACCAACCAAATATATTTCATTCCATTCCCTGATTACTTGAGAGTTCCAGACACTGGAAACTCAAGGAGAGTTCTTGAAATGGACTAACTTCATTCACTTTGATTTTGGGACGGTGGGAGGGGGGGCAAATAAATTATTTTGAGGTCCTGGCTTTAGGTTCTCCCAATCCTAATCCCAGTTCATTAGTTAAGATCTTCCCCTTCTCTTAACTATACTGCATTATAAAATGGAGTTTTTGAAAGGTCTAATTTCTCTTGTGACATTTTTTTCTGTTTTGATTTTGCACGATCACTTAAAAAAATGATGTTGATTTCAAATCACCCAGAAGAAATACACTTTTTTTTTGGTGGGGGAGGGGGGAGGCTATCTACTCTGCTTCAGATGTATTCCTTCCACCAAGCAAAACCAGGTTGTCTTATATATGATCCTATCTACTTTAAATATTACTGTCAATACTTATAACTAGAATTTTCAGAAGTGAGTAGGAATCATTTTAATGAGAGGTAAAGTTTCTTGGGATACCTGTGTTTCAAATTTAAAATAATCTATTTGTAATGAAAATATCCAGGAGATTTAATTATTGGACAATAAAGCCCTGAGGGGACATGCCAATATCCTAGATACAATTTACAGAATCCCAACAGAGTGAAATATATGATATCTGTTAGAATGCTAAATCCTGGCAGAATATAATGAAATCTTGTTCTTTTTCTTCTACTGTGTTTTATAAGAAACCATATTTGAATAAAGTTCTTCAGATACCTTTCTATCACACACACACACACACACACACACACACACACACACACACACACACACACAAAATAGCCTTATGCCATAAGGCTGACCTTTGTAAAATAAAAATCAGCATCTGCCACAGGGCTGTTTTTAGATTACCTAAACATGCTCTCCCATCCAATTTATAATGTACTTATGTATTCAGTTAGGACCTCTATAACCTTTCATTACAAAAACCTTGAAACTCAACAAAACCAAATAGCAAAAATTTTATTTAATATTAATGTAATTTGGAGTATTTATTTTCAAAAAGAAGTCATTTGGACATATGTACATGTAGGATTTCCAGTTAGTTCTTCTACTTCAAAAAATACATGGAGAGATTTTCCACACTTTCCATGACTACGCTTGAATCTTTTCCGAGTTTATTTATGCCTACTAGAACTTAAATGCCCAAACCAGGGCTATACATATACAAGTGAAGTCCTTTTGGCTAGTTTAAAAGAAAATCTACCTTTTGTATCTTTTCAAAAAATTATTCATTTCTGATTTCAACTGAAAACCTGCATTATTGGTAACTGGAAATGACAAGAAATAAATGTAACAAATCACAACTGGGATGGATATTGGAGATTATTTCCCAAAAGTCACACTCAGTAAATTATGATATAATAACCACCAACATTCTAAATGATAGAAAAATACACAAAAGAGACAGCAGAATATAGGACTATTTGGATTAGCAGAAGGTTGGTTACCTGTAATTACCCCATGAAAAGAGAGAAAGGGAAAGGCTTGGTTGCTAAATTTAAGTGGAGCACTGCAATCACCAGACAGCACTGACAAAAGAATGAAAGTGAACCTTGGCACCCTATTCTGAGAGTGCACCAAGAAATTCTAACCCTAGAACTCAGTCTCACAGGTTATCCAGGCACTCAAGTATTCAATGAATTCAGCCTGAAGGGCTCAAATGGAAACTCACCATTGGTGCATGTGGGTTATATTTACTTACTTTTTGTATCTTATGTTGAGTAACTTATTAGTCAAGTGCCTTAAGGATCCTCTGTCATTTTCTGTGAATTTGGCAAGGGAAGACTTAGTCAACCCAAGTAAACCCATAAGGATCAGGGTGAAATTCTGCCTGGCGAGCAAAATTCTGATTTACCCAACAACTTGGAAACAGAATCCAATGTTATTCCATGAACATCATCCTATGACTGGGTACTCAGGATTTACACTTCAGAACATCAAGTTACCATATGTGGCTAAAAGTAGATGTATTAAAATTCCCTGTTTTCCCTACTTAATACTGAACATGAAAACACTGTGGTCAAAATAGACTATACTGGAAAGTGACTATAATATGGCTCAGCGGAGAGACAATGGATTTGCACTCAGAGTCCAAACTGGCTTGAATTCTTCCTCTTCTACTTATTCCCTATGTAACCTCAGGTGGTTTTTTAAGTACTCAGCTTCTTTACCTTGTAACATGAGGAGGTTTAACTAAATAATTTCTAATATCTCTTCAATTTCTAGTTCTTATGATAAAGAGATATGGAATTATAGGTGCATAATGTTGCAGACAAATTTGGAAAAGGTTATGATGTTAATGAGTTTTTGCTAAATGCCTTTTGTTGTTGTTATAAAGGAGAATTCTGTAGTGGTCACACACATAAGAACATGTATATGGGGGGGGGAGTGGTAAATAACTGGTATAAAAAGAACACTATCACCACAAAGGCATCTACAAAACTTTTTCAGTACCTATGAGAGAAAAAGAATGTTTCCACTATATAAGTTGTTTTGGAGGTTGGACTCCTGAATGGGATATCATGATATATGATAATCAACAACACCCTCCTCTCGAGCCACCATGCCCCCCCCACCAAAAAGATAAGAGTTCAATCAAAATATTCTTCTGGAAAGGATCCCTACAAGTAAATGTTTAATGCCTCTGTCTTGATCAATGGGTGGGCTCTGGATTTTAACAGCTGTCCCGGTATGAAAGCTGATTCTCCTGTTGGCCAACTCTGAGTATCCCAGCAGTTTCTGGTGTTGCTACCTAGTAGTTTATTGGATTGTCTATTTCTGGTGAATAGTGTGAAGGTTTTGAACCACTCATAGTGCGGGGGAGGAAGGGAGGATCTGTTGTTGGAGACTGAATTTAGATAAATTTAGACTAAAGGAATCTTAGTTCTTCCTGTTTAGCTGCCTAGGCTAGGCAAGACTTGTTTGGTATTGACCATAAAAATCTCAGATTAGACAAGTTGATAAAAATATGACCTTTCTTGCTTAGAAAAAAAGTGATTTGTTCATTTTTGTCTGAAGATTTGGAATCTTCCTGGTCCTGGGTACTGGCTCTGTATGTCTTGACTGAGGCCAGCTGTGGCTACCTGTCATTTCCACCATACTTTTCTGGTTCTCTTTGACGGATGTCTACCTGTTTTCTCTAACTTCATAATTTGTCATATGAATATGATTAATAACATAGGAGAGGGGGAATCTAAGGCCCCCCTGCCTTCCCAAAAGAAATGTTGGTTTATTGTTCACATACCCAAGATAATGATAAGAAACAGCAATTTTAATAAGTAGACTTTTTATACTTTGTACGACTCCAGGGAGGATCCTTTGATCACATGTTAAAAAGGAAAAAATATCAAGATAAGAAATAAGCAGCCTTCAAAAATTCTGTGCCAAATCAGTTCTCCAACATTAACTTTAAAAACACAGTACTAATAATGCTTTCTTTTCTAACAACAATGCTTTGAATTTAGATATCACTTACCTTCCCAATTTCTCAGTTATTACCTTGAGTTTTGTCTCATGTGTATCCATGTTAAGAGGGATCAGCTTTTACTAGCCAATTTTACAAATAGTGACAGTGAGGTACATGGAAACTCAGTAGCCTACCGTAGGTCTTATACTTAACTGATGGCAAAGCATGGCTTAGAAACAAATTTTCCAGACTCTTAGACCAAAGTTCTAAGTGATTACTATCTCCTTCAATTACTTGGAGAATACTGTTTTCCAGAAAAGGTTGCATAATTGTTTTAAAAAAAGAAGAAAAATGCCTGAACCCCAAAAGTATGAAAATTATTTTTTCTATCTCACAAGGAAAACTGAAGTAATAAGCCATTCAAAATTATTTTTAACCTGTCCTTCCAAGAGAGAAAGAGACATCTTTGACTTGACTATCTCAGGCTTTATTAAAAGTATAAAAGAGTAAGAGTTAGCCAAGTGGTTCAGTGGATAAGGGTGTTGGATCTCGAGTTAAGACTCGTTTCCATAATGCACTGTTGGTGGAGCTGTGAACTGATCCAACCATTATGGAAGGCAATATGGACCTCTGTGCTCAAAGGGCAACCAAATTGTGCATATCTTTGATCCATCAATACCACTACTGGGTCTGTATCCCAAAGAGATCATAAAAAAATAAAAAATATCTATAAATAGCTCTTTTTGTGGTGGCAAAGAATTGGAAATTGAGGGGATGCCCATCAACTGGGGAATAGCTGAACAAATTGTGGTATATGAATGTAATGGAATACTAGAATAAGAAATGATGAGTGGATGTATTAAAAAAGACCTGGGAAGGCTTATGTGAACTGATGCCAAGCAAAGTGAGCAGAACCAGAACACTATATATACACAGCAACACTGTGCAATGATTAAGTATGATAGACATAGCTCTTCTCAGCTATACAATCAATGATCCAAGACAATTCCACAAGACTCATGATGGAAAACGCTTTTCACATCCAGAGAGAGAACGATGGAATCTGAATGTATATCAAAGCATACTGTTTTCACTTATTTTTTCTTTCTCGTGGTTTTTCCCTTTTGTTTTGATTTTTCTCGCACAATATGACTAAAGTGGAAATGTGTTTAACATTATTGTACATGTATAACCTATATCAGATTCCTTGTTATCTTGAGGGAAGGAAGGGAAGGAAAAATTTAAACACAGAATCTTACAAAATCAATACTGAAAACTTTTTATGTGTAATTGGGGGAAAATAAACTACTATTGAGTTAAAAAGCAAGACCTGTGTTCAAGTTGATTCTCAGACACTAGCTGTGTGCAACTCACACAGTTGCCGGCAACTGGGGTTAAGTAACTTGCTCAAGATCACACGGCTAGTAAGCGTCAAATGTCTGAGGCCACATTTGAACTCAGGTCCTCCTGGCTCACTGCTCCACCTAGCCTCCCCAAGATCAATGTTTTTGTTGTTGTTGTTGTTTTGCTTTTCTGGGGGAGGGTTTCTTTTTTTTTGTCAGTTTCTTTATATGTAAAATGGGGATAATAATGGTGCCTACCTCCCAAGGCAGTGGTAAAGATGAAATAACATTTGGAAAGTGCTTTGTAAACATTAAAGTGCTAATGAATGCTCTCAATATTTTCCTTGTTTTTCAGATGGCAAAGATACTGGAATAGTTTATCATTTCCTTCCTCAGCTCATTTTACAGATGAGGAAACCAAGGCAAATAGGGTTAAAGGATCTGCCCAGGGTCACACAGCTCATGAGTATCTGAGGCCAGATTTGAACTCAGGAAGAGTAGTCTTCCTGACTCCAGGCTCAGCACTCTATCTAAAGCACCACCAGGCTACTTTTAATATTATTAATTTAAATCGTGTGGTCAAAATCCTTGTGGTTAAAACTGCTCTTCTGTAACCTTTATAATGGCAGCAAACGCATGGATACATAGCTCAAACACTACCCATGCTATCATCTCCTTTTTGAAAGACTGACTTTTTTGAATAGCAAAAAAGAATACAATATTACTACTGATGGATATGCTCAACAAAAAAGGAATGTGGGTTAGAAAAAACAAGAACAATTATCTTGTGAACAGAGCACCAGCCCTGGAGTCAGGAGGACCTGAGTTCAAATTTGACCTCAGACACTTGATGCACTTACTAGCTGTGTGACCTTAGGCAAGTCAACCCCAATTGCCCCCCCCCAAAAGCAAAAAAGAACAATTATCTTACCTCCTTAGCTTACCTTTTATGGTGGCTCTTATTCATTTGTGTGCTAAGTTGGAGAAGAGCCTGAGTAAGAGAATCTAGCCTACAACTTCATCATTATCTACAAGAGTTCACTCAGACACTGGGGTCAGAAAAAAACCTAACCGTACCCTGGGAGTCACTTGGCTTGACTGTTCTTAGCTGAGCTTCTTGGCTAGGAAACAGACCTTTGAGTGTGTTTTTAGGAGAGATTCTAGGTAGAATCTAGCAGAATGAAACTAAGACAATGTAGGTATTACTTAAGAAGTGAGTCCAGAACTCAGTACCAGGGAGCATCTCAGCAGAGTCTAAAGATCTGACAGCTGTCAGAGCAATGATTGGCTGAGATTATGGGAACAGTTGAGTAACATGTTCAACAGAGATATCACAGGACTGGTTGGGCAAGAAGACCAGCAAACAACTATACAGCAAGGACTATACACATATAATCAGTCATTACCATGTCACCAGTAGAATGCAGGAAAAAAAAATAACAGCTACTAGCATTTACATTATAGTTTAAGGTTTGCAAAGGGCTTTACAAATAGCTTCTCATTTTTTCCTTACCATAGCCCTGGGAGGTAGGCAGGGGTTATTATTAAGCAAGTACTAGTATTGTTCAGGAGAACACTGACGCCACCCCTGAAGGGACTGCAGTTATGACGTCATCACCAGAAGAAATGAGTAGCCTCCCAATCAGATGTGAACTGCTTTTTCATAGAGATTTGCCATGAATCCTGTGTGATTTCCACTGTGCTCTCACTTTCCTTACTAAGAGTATATATATTGCAGAAGAGTATGGGGAGATTATTTTATTGTCAAGTTTCTCACTACACTATTTGGTTAACTATCTTGATATTATTTATGACACTAATTGTGTCCTCTGGCTGACTAAAGAAAAAAGTAAGGCCAACAGTGGGGTTTTAGGCTCTTTGTAGTTTTGAATGGATGTAACTACAAAGAATCCTCTGAAACCGAAGGAGTTCCTGGGGTGGGGGGGTCCATGTGGAAAAGTAGATGGGGGGGGGCCTCAGGGCTGACACCCTTTGTAGCCTCTGGGTTTCCTACAAGGGGGTAACTTGTTTTTTTTTTGTTTTGTCTTTACTAGTACTTGTTTCTATTTTTGCTGAACAGATGTATCTGATAGCCCTTATCATTAAACACTGTCTAAAAGCCACCAAAATAATATTGGGCCAAGCTAAACAATATGTTCAAAACAAAAACCTTGCTGGGTTTTTAGGGCTGTTGTCTCATCTGTATGACCTCAGGCAATTTATTTGTCCTCTCTGGGCTACAGTTCCCTTATCTGAAAATTGAGGGTTTCTTCTAACATTAACATTCTATGATCTGATAGAAAATGAACTTTGGGGTATGATACCAGATTGATAAACTCTCCCATTTATTTCAAATAAAAGTTCCATGTAAATGAATTTTTTTAATAAATCAAATCCTTTGCAAGGGGATAGGGTGCTTCACATTTAAACAGTTCATTAAAATGATTAATTTCTTTATAATGTGGATAATTTTTCCTTCAATTTATTTTGTATATTTTCTTCTTCATCAATCTAATTTTCTTAATTGAGCACTTCTCCATGAACTACTTATCCTACCTCAAGTCATTCCTACCACAGTCCTGCCAAAAATGTCATACTGGTAGCTATATGAATGAAATTAATGACCATTTCCTACATAACTGTATCAATTGTAGGCAAGTCCATTTCCAAGGCCGATTTAGAAGATTTCTGTTAGCTAATGATTCCTAGTCTAGTCTAAAACATCATGGGATACTATTTGATACCACAAACCTCTCAAAACCTTCTGAATTTTTTTTATTCACTTTAATTAAAATAAAAACATTAAGCCCATTTGAAAGGTGGGATAAAAGTAAGTAAGAAAATTATGGGGTTAAATCATTAAATGTGATTTGTTTAATCCTAAAAGGCAATTCACAGTCACATGAGTCCTATTGGTAGGACTCATTCTAGGCCCTGGCCCATGCAGAACAATGTGAAATGCACTGGGGAGTGGAGGGATGTTACAAAGTCTAGATAAGAGATATTCCATTACCTCATGAGCAAAAATTTAACTCATAAAAATTAAAATAGGACTACCTATAAATCTTGATGTTTTCATAACTATGTTCAACAAACTCTCCACCCTATGAATAAGCAGCTATGCACACTTTAATAATTTTGAGGAAGCTAGATGTTTATACTAATTCACTGGTCTAGTGTGTAACAATGTTGATGAGTGTTTACAGGGAAATTCCTACTGAACCATATCTATATCTTTTTTTTCTTTTTGGAAAGGGGAAGGCAGGGAAGTTGGAATTAAGTGACTTAACCAAGGTCAAATGGCTAGTAACTATTAAATGTCTGAGGCTGGATTTGAACTCAGGTCCTTGTGACACCAGGGCCTGTGCTCTATTCACTGCATCCCCTAGCCACCCCCTATCTATATCTTTAAGAACCTCTTAAGGTACCTATCAGGCCATCCAAGGATACAATGGGCTGATTTGTATCTTTTCTAAAAAAGAAAGTCACTGGCAACAATTGGCAAATGACAATTTCACTGACTAAAGGAAACTAAAGAACACAAAAATGGTAATTTTGTACTGATGGGGTACTTGGGTGCTTGTGCTTAGATCCCCAATCCTAGGGGGTGTCTCCCCAGCCCAAAGACCCTATCTCTGGTAATACTCAAGAGTGGGTCCCAGTGAGGCAAACTAGCTCTCTGTTACAAGAACAAGCTAACTTCTGTAGAATTTCCCTTCTATGAACAAGACTACCTACTACCAGGTCAAGATACAGAACTTCAACTCCTGAGGCTATTTTATTACAGATGTAGATGGGCCTCAAAAGCACCCCACCCCCACCCCAGGCCATGCCAGTAGCATGGCTCAAATACCCCCAATTATGAACACTGATGTTTTTCAGATATTATATTTCATTGTTCCTTCCAGGAAAAATAATTTAAAAACTAAAGTTAGTAGATTGTTTTTAAGGAGTCTCAACACAAATGGAGTGGGTCTTTACTTCACTGACATCAATCTTATACTTGAGAACCTGAATGTATGCAAGATAAGGTTCCCTAAAGTACTTTTCCCTCTCTTCCATTTCACATTACTGGGCATCAGTATGGGTCTGTATGTGTATGAGAGACAAAGAGCAGACATGATTTCTATTGAGTAAAATTTCTTTTTTTTTTTCTATTTTCTGAGTAAAAAATCCTAAATTCTTTTCTGTCTTGTTAGATTAGGCAAACAAACAAAAAAACCTAAAAAAATCTTCAGGGGTCACTGAATCAGATTAAAACAAAACCTAGTAGCCATATAATATAGTCCTCTACTCAAACAATTCCCTTAACAAACAACCTCAGAAGTGGCCAACTGGCATGGACTTGAAGATTTCATTTTTAAGTCAGAGCAGAAAATATATTTATGTATATTTCTTTTTAAAAACGGGCCAACCCAAACAACCACCCCACCACACCCCAAATCAACTTAAGGCTGAAAACAAATATTGAATATTTCGGATCATAAAAATATTTTTGAGAAATGATTAAGTGTCTGAAGGCAATGGTTTTAATAGAAAATGAGTTTTAACCTTCATTGTACTATGTATCACATATAACATAAAAACATACAAACCAATGCACACATGTCCCAGGCTAAATATTTGTGATACTGGGGTATACATTTCTTTAAAATTATGCCAAGTTTAACACAATGATAAATGCATGTCAATTAACCTTGCACCAGATTTAAATGTATAACCCATTAACTAATTTAATCTCTCAAAAATAACAGCTGTTGGCATTATTCTTTGAATAATCCTTGTTTAGTTTCCATAATGGTATACATTTTAATGAAAAACTCATTATAATGTAGCATAAGGCATAATTAATTCTGAATGATTCCTTTGGTGTAAATCACTAGTACAGATGCTGAATTCTATTTTCTACTGACTTTATTAATTTTTCATAAACCAATATTTCGACTGTAATGGGTTGTAACAGTTCCATAGAAGTTTTAGAAATGCATTAACTGTCATCAATGCTGTTAATCTAAGTAGAGTTTTGCCATTTGTATATTAGTACTTTAGCGCTACATTTTTTTTAAACCCCTGGTACAGTTTTTTTCTTCTATCCTGTGAATATGAGTATCTCTGTTTAATTAACATAAAGAATATTAAACAATATTTAGCTAATTTGTCTATATTTACATAATGACTTAATCACTTGAGCTAATAATAGTGTACTATAAATTTACAAGGATGGATACTCTAATTGGTAAGAGGGAAAAAAGTCTGCAAAAATGAAATGACATTCATTTGAAATGCAAAGCAAATGAAAAATGAAAAAAAAAACTCCTTTACACTCCTTTATGCTTTGCTCTCAGATACAGAGTCACTTACTCCAGTATTCAGATTTTTTAACAATCCTGGAGTTAAATACTAAAACTACATTTAAATTACAGTCAACTTGGCCATACACTGTGGAAAGGTACAGATACAACCTAACCTCTTACTTCTTTAGTGATTAATCCATTAACCAATGCTGTCTGCAGAAAGAAAATCATCTATTTATTTAAATTTTACTAAGTATTATTATATGTGTACTACTTTGAGCACTGTACATGAAAATCCTTAGCACATAGGAATATATATAGCCTGTGACTAGACAACAGTAGGACACGCCCATTGAAGTACTTCCCTTGCATAGGTAATAGATATATGCTAATGAACTCATACTCTCCTGATCCCTACTCTGAACCAACAGCAGACATTTGAGAGATGAGTGGCCAAGTTCAGGATGCAATCTACAGCTATGAAATACAGCAAAGCCAACTGGCCTATGGGAGGATTGATCTCATGGCCTTTCCCTTATTATCTCTGCATTCTAACAAACTTAACTAAATAGTCACTATTAAGTAAATATTGCATTTGACCTAACTTACTGGACTTTCAAACACAGAGAGACAATGTATGGCTCCCCTCAAGTTACTTACAATGCTATGATGTCACCTATTTTTTAAGAGACTCTTTCTATATGAACTTTAAAACTGCATTTTCTTTCCTTATAGAAATTTAGTACATAATGTTCAACACATTTCTTATTGAAATGTTTTTGTCTGACGCTTCATGACAACACGTTGGGTTTTCTTAGCAAAGACACTAGAGTGGTTTGCCATTTCTTTTTCTAGCTCACTTTACCTAACGAGGAAACTAAGCCAACCAGGGTTCAGTAATTTGCTCAGGGTCACACAGCTAGTAAGTGGCTGAGGCCAGATTCAGATAGACTCAGGAAGATGAGCCTGACTCCAGACCTGGCACTCTATCCATTGTTCCACCTAGCTGCCCCATCTCCTTTCACTTCCACTACTTGGACTGCCCTCATGCTTTCAGAAAATGCCCAAAGATCCAGTTCCAGAAGGTTTTGTAGAGCTAGTTATAGAAACTTGTATATTAGAGTCTCAGAGTTCAACTGCCAATTACTTAAAAAGATTTCTACTGTCCTGAAAAGATTTTTATGTCCTGAAATTATCTGACACTATTAGTAAACATGAAGCTACCGATAAAACTCTGGTTTTCTTGAGATTTTCACGTCCGATGGAATAAAACAATCAATCAAGAAGTATGTAATTAAAATATTTAAATATAGAATAAATACAAGTATTTAACGTGTTAAATCAATCAATGGTAAATTCTTTATGTCCATTTATAAGATGTCTTTTTAAATTTTTAAATTGATTTTGTTAAATATTTCCCAATTACATGCTATTATGGTGTATTATCTGGCCATTCCCTCCATGTCAATACAGAGAGTCACAATTGTGAGAAAGGTTCAGTTTTAGTTCACTTGTATGTACTATGTATATATGTCATAAAAAGATGCATCATAGGATACAAAACTCATATGAAACTATTTCTACTATTCAAGGAAACTATTCCAACACAAAAGATTGAATGAAATGATCTTCAGGATTCCTTGAGAAACACAAACACAAGCACACACATGAAATAGTGTGGCAGGGTAAATCAAGAGCTGGCTTCAGGGGCTAGGGTGAGCTGAGTTTTGGTCCTTTCTCTGAGACACAATGGCTATGTGACTCTAGCCAAGTCATTTAAACTCTCCATGCTCTAGGCAATTCTCTAAGACTGTCAATTGCAGAAAAAGTGCTTGCTTTCGGAGAGCCTGTTCCCTCCTCTTGAAGTTCCCTATAACAAATCACAAGGTTGACAAATACTTCACATTATTAGACAAAACACTCGTGAACATAAACATGTGTGTACATGTGCATATTTACTGTGTAGATAGATGTATGTAGGTAAGAAAGGTGCACTTTAGGGAGAGGACCAGCTCAAGGGACAAACTATTATTCTTGAGGGTATAAAATATGTTTTTGCTTTTCTATGCATTACTAGTACTTAAAGATCTAAGAAAAAGAGGAAGACTAAAGGTATGCAGCATAGCAAGGAAACCATCAAGGCAACAAAATATATTCCCTGAGAATTAAGAGCTGAAAAACTATGATGGAATTCTATCCAGGTAGCATGATCTCTAAAGATGTGCATGCTGACTGACCAAGAAGCTGAAACATGAGTCAGGACAGCCTGTGTCCTTTTAGAAGCTGATAGGGTAAGGCATCCAGCTCTAACTGAAAGTCTAAATAGTGGAAATCACATACAGCCTTCTTGACTACAAGACTTGAGATATCTATGGCAGATACATATAACCTCCTGAACAATTTAATCTAATCAGGATAATCTTTACTCCTGCTATTTAGAACTGTATAAAAGACACACTAATTCATCAAGATTATAGGAAAAGACAGCTTTCTCTGACATTCTGTTTAATGCAAATCTGTGTCATCAACAAGCACTCTTACGGGTCTTACAATACGATAACTGATTTTTAAAAAAATACTTTTGAGCTGTATTTTTAATTGCTCAAAAATGAATAATCTGCAAGAGGAATATGGAATTATGATTCAGAGAAACTAGGCTGGAAGTGATCTTAGTATTCAGTGGGATCAAATGTCCTCATTTTATAGGTGGGGAAACAGGATGAGAAATATTCAATGATTTAATGGCAAAACTGGAACTGGCATTCAGGTCTAAAGGGTAATTACTGGTACTGCTTTCTAAACAGATTCTCTTTTCCCCCACCCCCCTCTACATGTTCTCCTGCATTCTACCTAAAGAATGAAATGTCAAATGGTAGAACTTTCTTTGTATTGTGGGCATATATGATTATTAATCAGAGTATCAGATTAACCGAAACAGCATTCCCCTGCAGTACTAGCCAGTCTAGTAATAGTGACCTCTTCACAGTGCAACTTTGTAGAGAATGAATAAGGCAAGAAGGAATTTCAAAACAGCTGCTATATGTAAGGTGAGTTGAAGTTATTCAAACTCAAAGGAAGGCAGAGGAGGAGACTTTAAAGATGCACTGAAATATAATTTCAAATAACAAAGCATAATTGTAGCTATCTGGAAAAGAGCCTAGAATACTAGTAAAGAATATAGAGGCTTGGGTGGCTAGGTGGCGCAGTGAGTAGAGCTCTGGCCCTGGAGTCAGGAGGACTAAGTTCAAATCCTACCTCAGACAATTGACACACTTACTAGCCATATGACTTTGGGCAAGTCACCTAACCCCAACTGCAATCCAAAAGAAGGGAAAAAAAAGAATATAGAGGTTTGCTTTTAGCAAAACTCATTGATAGTTTTCAAGCTCAAGAAGCAGAGGGGCAAAAAAGCAGCTGCCTCCAAAAATGGTGGCCACGTTTACGCCAGGAATTTGATTCTGGTTCAAACTGATTACAAAAGGGGGGAATGTGGTCACAAAACTAAGACTACCCCAGGAATCACTCAAGAGGAGTTCCAGCTCTCAGTTTTGCAAACAGATAAGGTAGTGATCAGAATTTTCAGGATTTAATGTAAGAAAGATGAAAGATCAATAAGATGGAAGGGGGGAAGGAAGAAAGGAACTGAAACCACCTATATCCTACCCCAAATGGGAGACAAAGAATAGCAGATGTTCAGAATAATTTCTATGAAGTGGAAAATTTCCAGTTTAAAAATCCTCTGCTTTTGAGGCATGAATTTGTAGCTTCTTGTTCACTTCACTGCATCGTAGTTAAACTAGACACTTCTAAATTCCACAAAACACATGTCCAACAAAAAAAATCCATCCTCAATGGGTTCTGAAAGTCAAAAATGAGAGTATAAGATCATGAGGAATGTCTCTGCTAGCAAGGTGTAGGCTAGCCCTCTGAGTGAACAGGAAGAACACAAATTATACGCTTTGGGATGTAGACAGATGATACAGCGGGAAGAATGGAATTCTTCAGCACAAACTGTGATTGGCTCAGTTCTTCTTGAAAAAATGGTACTAGCTTAAGAATGACTAGATTAATTCCAGGATGTCTTTTATTGTATTTTGGTTTATCATGATTGTGTTTACTTCATGATCTGTGGTGGAATTGGTAGGCTTTTTGCAGCAAATCTGGGACTTTAAAAGTAGGTGTGTGGGGAGGGTATTGCAACTTGCTGAGGAATATCTTCAACATGTAAACTTTTCAGAAAGATAATGGGGAATGAGATGTCCACTACCACAATCCCAAGAGGCAAGTCTCAACGTAAACACTGAAACACTCACTTTGTCTAAAATCCATAATTCAAAAATATAATCAGTAAGTGAAATGTAATTTCACCGGCAGAGCAAAGATTTCTGATATCTCGATGATCTAATTTCTTCTAGATGCAACTGTCTCTAAACTGCAAGAGTGGACTTGGAAAGTGCTTCATCAAAATAACTGAAGAAAAATGCATTTGTTGGAGTTATTATTTGTTTGACTTCCACACACAGACACTGTCGAGCATCCACCCCTAACCAGTCTCACCCACTCCCTAGACTTCTCTGTCATGTGTTTTTCTAACATCAGATTTTTTTCCTTTTAATTTTTTTTCTCTTTATGAGTGTACACTCAAGGGAAAAAAATGCCAATAATAATAATGTCACCAGGTCCACTGTTTACCATTATCTTCAAGGTTTTAAGAGTTGATTTACTCTACATTCCTCCACTTTTGACTTAAATTGTCTGCTTCTAGTTGTCATGACATAACTATATCTTAGATTTGCATTGCATTAGAAGATCTTTCCTTTCTCTATTGATCTTGTCTTATGGAGTAATTTAACTCAATTCCAATTTTCTTTTGCATGCGGGATGCTCTCCATCCCAGCAAGTGAGTTATGTGTATTCAAGTGGTGCATCTTATGAATCTTGTTAAGCTTTACCGCCTTATAGCCTCACTGATGGAATATTTAATCACAGAAATGAGTTGGCAGCTATGATATACAATGCGGTTAAGCCTTGCACCATGTGTCTTCACCAGCAATTGAGAAACTGGTGAATTTCCTATTCATCAATACCATCTTGACAGCTTTGTGTAACTTTGTGTTTTGTTTCTACTCATTTGAGAAGATTAAAGGTCCATCAAATCAACAGTTTCTTTATAGAAATCTCACTTATATTTCCAGAATGGCCAAATTTTTCATCATTTATTAGTAAGCAAAAGAACTTCTCTTACTGACCACTGAATCTTTAGCATTAGCCCCATGGAAGCATTTTCATCTAAACACTTTTGAAAGTACCAATAGTAAAACTAAATAACTTCAGTGTTGCTGGTGGTTCCACATGCTTTTAAATATTCCAAACTCTGTTTAATACCTTTTTCTCCAAAACTAAAGAAGAGAATGGCCAGAAACCATGGCTAAAACGTCAGAGATCTTCAAGAACAAAGTAGTTGCTTGTGTCACCATTTTGTTACTCACAGGTCTTGGTTTTCCCTCTAGCTTTGGGATTGATTTGATTTTTAAACAAAAAAATCAATACTATTTAAGCTTAATAGGAAAGAAATCCAACAGTCTTTGGACACATTTCAGATATGTCTATGGGATACACTGATTTATGTATATGTGTGCATGTCTATTTCTGAAAATGGAAAGTGGATATAATTTTTTTTAAATTATGGGTATGTGATTCTAGTTCAGAGTTCAGGAAGCCACCACTTGGAAAGTCTCTTTCATAAAAGCTTCCTAAATGTTTCTTTTACGCTGTTAGGAGAAAGCATGTCATAATTCATCAAACAAAATTAATACTGTTGAGCTAGTAATTAAAGGTTCTCATTAAGAAGTGCAACTGCTCTCCCTAACCCCACCCTGCAATAAAAATGCATTGGGGACCTCAAGAGGTTATATACAAAAATCAATAACCTGCCATTTTATAATTAAAAGAGAAAATAAATGTTAGGAAAAGGTCTACTAAATTAGGAAAATTACCTTTAGGAGAGATTGAAAATATTGATTTTAATTTACAAAATATGTGAACTCTTCATGCCCTACTCTGAGAGACAATTGGAGGCTGGGTTGTTAATTCTGCATAAGCTTTGAAAATCAATAATTATACTATGGGAATATTATTATAGTCATCATTAATAAAAAGTCATATATACAGAAATGACTAATGACTCCAGCTCTCTATTTCAGGAAGATTCAGGCTAAAATTGTTAAATGCCCCAATCAAATCAATGGCACAGCCTCTCTTTCCACTTAGCTTCTATTTGCAATGCTGAATGTATCTATCTCTAAGGTAAGGAACATCTAAAATATCTAATGTAGTCAATTCATGAACATGTAGATAGACTCTGGCACCATTTGAACAGCTGATAAGGAAAGATTCATTTTTCCTGAGTTCAAATCCAGCCTCAGACACTGTGTGTCTGTGAGTCTGCACGAGTCACTTAACCCTGTTTGGCTTAGTTTCTTCATCTGTAAAATGAGCTGAAGAAAATGGCAAATCACTCTGGCATCTTTGCCAAGAAAACCCCAAATAGGGTCATGAAGAGTCAGACATGACTAGAAAGTGACTGAACAAGAAACATTTATATGGCTCCGCTAAATGGATACTAGCCAGGAGTTTAGATAAACACTTTATGTGCACGTGTTTTTCTGTGCATGTGTACAGGCTAAATTTGATGTATACTGGTCTTTTTCAAATCAATTCAAAATTTCTTCAGGTCAGCAAGTACTTTAACATAAAGTCTTCTTGCAGCCTTTCCCAGGCTTTTGAAAGTCATAAGTGGTGTCCACATAAACATACAGAGATGGACATGTGCATATACAACCATGTTCATTTGCTTTTGACTTATTATGTTTTGCATCCTGACTCAAGCAGAGGGAAGAGGACTATAAAAGTCTGTTTGAATCAGACAAAAAAAACCTTTCACCTGAAATGGATAATTAAGGTTCAAGTATTTCAGGGTTCTTCTGGGTTGGAAACTAGGTAACTGTTTCACTACTTTTACTTTGCAAGTTTTATTAAAATCATGGTGGTGCAGCAGAAAGGAATGAGGCAATCTGAAGTTTCAAGAGACAATGACATCTAAAATTTTAATTTAAAAAATCTGGATCATAACTTTATTGGCTCAGGAGTATAGGCCTAACTTATGTATAACTTTAGAATATGTGTGTTGAGTCATTTAATCATGGGGTCTTCTATTTGTTTTTCTTTTTTTTCTTGGAGTTTTCTTAACAAAGATGCCAAAGTGGTTTGCCATGTCCTTCTCCAGTAAATAAAGGCAAATAGAGGTTAAGTGACTTGTCCAGGGTAACATAGTAAGTATCTGAAGTTATATTTGAACTCAGGTCTTTCTGACTCTAGGCCTAATACTCTATACACTGAGTCACCCAACTGCCCCCCCAGAACTCTAAAATAACTCTGATTTTATGTCCTTGTGGGTAAATATACAAATGAGCTTTTTTAAAAAAAATTAAGATTTGATAATTTTCTGGCTAATGTGACTAATTACTGTAGTCAAATGAGATTTGGATCTAGGGGGAAAAATCTCCCCTTTCTTGAAATTAGCACATATCCTATTCATCACTTACCATTTGTTTTCTCTGGGTTTTTGAGAATTGATATTTAGAAAAACAGGAGATGAGAATTTTGATCCAAACTTACCTGTAGTCCAGACTTCTGACTATTCTCAGTTTTATATAGAAGCAATGTCTTGCCTGTTGTTTACCCACGCTTCAGTTGCCACTTGGGCTCCTAAGTCTGAGCTTTCTTCAAAGTCAGAAGGGAATGTACTCCCTAACAGCTGCAAACCTCTGCATGCTACTGCAAGCACCCGTTAAAACATGTTTTCTACTCTTTAGCTAAAAGAAGTAACTGGCAAAACTCGACATGTATATTTGTTTTCTTTCTTCCATTTTCACCCCCAAAGAAAGAATGAACCTTAGCAGGATGACTTATTTATATCAGTCACTCAGTTTTCAGGAACAATGGGAGAAGAGGAAATGCTGAAATCCATGGAAAATTAAAAATTTAATTCTTAATATTTTAGATTGATTTCCCACAAAAAAACATTCCCCACAGCTGTTCACAAATAGAATCCACTGCCCTAAGGCTAGGTCTACAAGTCATCAAACACATAGATCAAAACTGAAAGGCATGGGTCAAACTCCAGGGGAAAAAAAAGCATTGTATGGTCCAAATATCTGCATAAAAGACCACATTTAAAAAAAAATTTAAATCCATGTGTTTGGCATATAATCTGCAGTTAGGTGGCACAGTAGACAGGGCACTGGGCATGGAAATGGGAAGACTCCATTTTAAACCCAGCCTTAAGACACATTCTAGCTGGGTGACCCTGGACAAACCCAGTTTGCCTCAGTTTCTTCATCTGTAAAATGAGGTGGAGAAGGAAATGGCAAACCACATCAGTATCTTTGCCAAGAAAACCCCAAAGGCAGTCATAGAGAGTTGAACACCCAATGAAATGACTGAACAACAACAAATTGGCATATAATCAAACCCCAAATATCAACTATTCCCCCCATTCTACAAACATTCATAACGTATTGCAAGTATACACATGTTTATTCTTTCATACACAAACACACAGAAGCATATAGGTATATGTGCATACATGCATATGTGTATATTCTTCCCCATAACAAAAAAAATCATATATAGGTGTAAGGCTGAGACCTATGATCTAACTGATGTAGGGAGCTTGAAGAAGACGAAATCCCTTTACTAATACAGTTTGGCATCCACTCTGCAACTTTTTAGTCTTGGGAGTGTTGCTCAGAACACTGAAGGAAAGATAGGTGGCACAGGGTATAGAGCACCAGCCCTGGAGTCAGGAGAACTTGAGTTCAAACACTAGTTGTGTGTCTCTAGGCATGTCACTTAACCCTTAATTGCCTCAAAAAAAAAGTGTTTCTCAGAGCACTGAAAAGTTAAATGCCTTTTCCCAGGGTTACCAAGCCATGTAGCAGAAGTGGAACTTGAATCCAGGTCTCCCTGGATCTCACAAAGCTCTCTAGAATAATCTGTCTCTCTTATACAAGTAAGTTCCACCCTCCCCCAACCCCTAGTGATAACCTCTGCATTTTAATAATCTGCTGCTATATTTCTAAGCCAATAGGTAACTTCTTTGCTGAGTGGGGAAACAAATGGGCTGAAGGGTGGCAATGTCACAAAATCATTTAAGGGATTTAACTCAGATCAAAACTCAAGATTCCAACACTACATGCTATTTTTTCCCTCACATTTTTGGCAGCCAAGTTATTACATACAGGTAGAAGGTAGTGGAATGTTCACTGCCAGGACATTGTCTTACCCAGGAAACATAGACAGGATGCCAAAGTGGACAAAGAAGCAATCACCAAGTGTAACTGATTCGTGTCGAGAGAGTCTAAGAGCCTTCTGGTTAATCAAACCTCTTTGTAATAGCTGTTTCATCCTTACCTTATGCCTGAATTGTACAGATAATTAATTCTCCATTTTGCTCTGCCAGTAACAGTGTAACATAAACTAAATAAAAAGTGTGTGGTCTGCACATGTACGTATATTGAAGGAAAATAAATGTAGATCAGTTTACATTTTTCCCATTTGGTTTTGAAAAAGTGGTGGAATACTCTTCTTTAATGCAAAATCAATGGCTCCCCATACTTACCCCTATATATAATATGTTAAATGAAGGAGACTTTCTTTATTATTAATATGATTTTTAAATATTTTTGTTTTGCCCCCAAAAATCATTAAAAACCTATCAAGATATTTATTCTGCCCATTCTACAAACTTCACTTGTGATCGTCAGGCCACACAAACCGGGGGAAAAAAAAAATTCAAAAAGAAAAAGACGTTGTCTGGCGGTGGCTAGGTGGCATAGTGACTAGAGCACTGGCCCTGGAGTTAGAAGAGCCTGACATCAAGTCTGGCCTCATACATTTAACACTTACTAGCTCTGTGACCTTGGGCAAGTCACTTAACTCCCACTGCCCTGCCTTCCCCTGTCCAAAAAAAAGGAAAAAAAAAAAAGACACTGTCATGCACAGAGACATTCTTACCTGCATAGAATTCAGGACTATACACTGCACCCACAACTGGATTCAATTTCCAGCCTAAAAAATATATAAAGCAGTCCATTGACATTGTTATCACAAAGAGTAAAACTTTAGACATTAAAATACACAGATATTTTTTCACCACTTTTTTTCCTTTTTCTTGGGGGAGATAAGGCTATTTTCACAACTTTTTACAGTCAAGGATACAGAGTAGCATGATTAAAAAAGTCTACAATATAAGTCCAAATCCTGCTTTTTTCACTTGTCAGCTGTGCGATGTTGGGCCAGTCATTTAAAGCCTGTGGGTCTCAAAGTCTTCCTTTATAAAGTGCTGATAGCATTACTTAGATAACTGACTACCTCACAGGGTTGTCATAAGGTGAAATGAGATAGCTAATTGTGCTGTGGAAACTATAAAATTTTATTATGAATGTACATAACTGTGCAGTAGCAGCAGTAATAGTTATCTTTTTTTGGAAAGAAGTTTACGAAAATATTCATGAGAAAAAACATACTGCTGTATATAAAATATAGTTATTATTAAGGCTACCAACACATTAATGTCCTCATAGGTGTTCCTATGTGCCTCTTGTGATATTATATAACAAGGAAAAATAGTGCTAAAACTTCTGACCATCTTTTGGAAGGTAAAATGTTCCTGAAAATGACCTGGAGGGAACTAAACACTTTTTGAAAGCCTCTCCCCTCCACTGACCATAATAAAATTATATTCTTTATTTATAAATAGAATATAAATATTATTTATAAATGGAATGTTAAGATATATTATATAATTTATATATAATTTATAATTTTGCCATTCTTTTTCTTTAAAATATATATATTTTGTATATATAAACTTATAAATATAATTTATACTTTTGCCATTATTTTTCTTTAAAAACACTTACAAGGCACATCTTTGCCTAGAATCCCAAAAGATCAGAATTTTTTGCGATATTTTTCAATAATAATTGACACTGATCCTGACTGAGTCTGTCTCATTTCCTGAAAGACCTTTTCAATTACCAATGGGAAACATGCTTTGTATAATTTTAGTGTGAATTAATTTGGCGATATTTTCAAACTCTTTAAAAATTGACAAGCCAAGTGTATTTGCTATGATAGGTATCAATAAGGCAGCATATTGAATTATCAATAATTATTACTTGAGGAAGCATTTGCTATTCACATTTTTTTGATTTATTGAAATCTTGAGGTAAGGTGTAGTTTTCTCTCCCAAATACCTAATTAAATGCCTTTCCCTTACTTAATAAGTGTTTTCTAGTCATTCTTCAAAAAAAAATGTAATTTTAAGATGATCCTAGCCTAAACTTAAATAAAAAATTCAGATTTCAAAGTCATGATTCCTCCTTTTGCTTGTCTCCATCTACACATATATTCTACACTTCCTTTTGGTAATTTTTTACTAACTAAGATTTTGCCTATTTATCTCTTTCCAAATCCAATGCAGTGTTAAATATATTCTATGATAAGACCACTGAGCATAGCAAGTAGGTGACCCTGTGTTCAAATAGTATGGCAGATATACACAAGCTTGGACAGGTCTTATACTACTATGGAAAGGATTTGAAATCAGGTCTGATGATGGACTGGCTGTCCATTCTCCAAGAATGTGCCATCTCATCTGAGAGATGTTCATACAAGGAAGGCTGGCCATGGGGTGATCAATTTTGTTTTTTGTTTTTGGTCACAATCACTCAGAAGGAGTGTTTGCTAAAGCAGAGAGGTGTACAAATCTGCATTATTAAAGAAAATATAAAAATACAAATATAATAAAATATTAAAAAATATAAAAAAATAAAAATAAAGAAAATACAAAAATGAAATTGTGTATCATCAAAATTCATGGTAGCATGAAAAATAAAATCTCTGTCGATTTTCAAAATCAGGGCTTTAAATAGGTTCATTTTGCTGTATAGGAAGTCCTGAGTTGAAATTCTACCTCAGATATTTACTAGCTGTGTGACTCTAGTCAAGTTACTTAAGCTTTGTCTACCTCGGTTTCCTCAATTGTAAAAGGGGATAATCACAGCACTTCCCTCCCATGGTTGTTGTGAAGATAAATTGATATATTATAGTTATTATTATTATTATTGTTTGCTTTTTTTTGGAGAGCAATTGGGGCTAAGTGACTTGCTCAAAGTCACACAGCTAGTAAGTGTGTCAGGTGTCTGAGGCCAAATTTGAACTCAGGTCCTCCTGACTCCAGGGCCAGGACTCTATTCACTGTGCCACCTAGCCGCCCCTACAGTTATTATTATTAAGGTTACTGACACATCAATGCCTTCAAATCTAACCCTCAAAAAGTAATTGGACTTATAAAAGAGAAACTGGGGTTCTAAAAAGACCCTGGATTTGGAATGATCTTATATTTTGACCTAATCTAACTCCTCTATTTTCAGATGAGGAAACTGAGATCCCAGGGAACAGAAATTAATGCTGCAGAATAGTGTGTGTGCAAGAGCACAAATAAGTCACATTTAGACTTTATGCAGAAAATCATTATCCCTATTTTGCAGATATGAGGACAAGGAGGCTCTGAAAAGTCAAGTATCAAGGAAGTTTTATAGCTGAAATTAAGTGGGGTCGAATGCCATGATCTCTAAGGTCTTTCCCTACTCTACAATCCTATGGTCCTGAGAAATCTCAATGCATTCAGAAGCCTCAGAAATCAAAGGAAATAAGGCAGTGGCAGTGGGATGAATGGGCTTCTTATTATGCCTTTCTTCCTTTAACTCAGAAAATTACAGGCAGGCAGATTTTGGTTTGATAAAAGGAAGAACTCCTTTGTAACAAATAAAATTATTCAATCCAACAAATACTAAATAAGTGAAAGGCACTGGCCGAGGTGTTTGGGATAAAAAATAGCACGCGGTTTCTGTCACCTCAAGATTTCAATTAATGAAAAAATACAAACTTTAGCCTAAACGCTATCTTTTTGCAAAAATGAGACAGCTGCCACTTTTATAATGACTTCTTATAGGAAAATTCTTGGAGCAGATCTGTATTGGGTTACAGGTGTCATATTAATTCTGGTTAGGTTTTCCTGGGGCTAGACAAGTAGGAAGGTCTGGATTTACCCTTGCAAATTTGCTTTCATTTGTTTTTCGCAGGACAGTATTAGGCCATGCCCCTAAATGAAAAAGTTCCACTAAGGGCACTGCAATGGATACCAATTATTCAGAGTTCATTGATCACAGTATACTAGATGATGAAAATCTGAATGAATTTTGGACCTGCCAGCTCTAGCTGATGGAGCTCTCTAAGATCGTAAGTTATATTAACAGCCTCTCATTTTTATCTTAAGGGGGGGAAAAAAAGTCTTCAGAGATCCCAATTGATGCCTAAAGCTGAATTACTGTCCCCTCCCCCCATACCTCATTTTCTTCCCGTTTTCTATTCCCAGTGCTAGAGCGTCTAACTTTTTTGAATCCAGCATGCGGAAGGCTTCATTCATCATGAAAATAACAGCAATTAAACTTTACTCTGTCTTGTCAGGGAGGTCTGTGCTAGCCCATAACTGCGAGGGTTAATCAAGTGTGATGAGAACTGACTTCTCCTGAGCAAAGAGCTGCCAGGAAACCCTGGTTCAGGAGGAGGAGCAAGAAAATCTCCCCAGTAGGTGTTATTGTTCACGTCTTAGTAGGCACATCTTTCTTAGTGTCACTGCTCTCCCTGTCATTATTCCCTTTCCCCAGAGTGTGTGCATGTGTGTGCGCACTCATACAATGCATTTTTACTTTAAAAGCTCAAACACACATGGGAAAAAATATTTTTTGCTCTGCAAACTAAGTATATGGAATACACAGTTCTCATTAGAAAGAGCTGTTTAGAAACTAGCTCAGAAACTATCTAACTCAACAGTTATTGAGGAAGGCCAATATATCCTCATCTTCTTTTCATCTCTTTCCAGCAACTACTGTCCTGTTCTATGCTATACAATCAGTGAAGGGGGATGGGTCAGCAATGATGGATGACAAGAGGGAAAAAAAAGGAAAGAACTTTTAAAGGAGAAACAATAGAGTTTAGTCCTGAAAATGTCTCTGAACAGATATATGATACGGAAATGTTATGCAAAGTTCATGCAAATACACACATACATCTATATGTACATACAGATATACACACATATATGGCCCATTTAACTATCTCACAATGCTAGAAGAGGCCCTTGAGACAGCCTTGCTGAAGACGATGATCTTGCACTGTCAGGAAGATGGACAAGACGATTCCAGAGATCACTTGAATTTTTAATTTCTCAACTTGTTTGTGTATTTCCCTAGGCCTTCCAAATTTAGAGAGTTTGATCAAGGACATTAAACCAAACAATGAAGCTTACAACTAAAGAAAAACAGCTGACAAGAGCCTGCAGCTCTCAACATCCCAGGTCCCAGGCATGCTAAAGCAATAGAGCAGAGACCCGTTTCTGAAACATGGACAGGTTATCCATGTACCACTCAACAGGTAAGTGCTTGTGTGCCTGCAACACTTCAAAGAAAGTCACATTTTATGATTTTCCTCTCTGTGTATGGTTTCAAAACAAAATGCCCAAAATATTCAATTTTAGCCACCTCTAAAAGAGCTCTGAAAAAGCAGATCTATATGTGGATAAAATCAATCAATGTCCCCATTGAGTTTCTGGACCAAATTTGTCCCATATAATTCACTTGCAAATGTTTTACACGCAATTCCAATATTGTTATAAGAAATAAACATATGCTAAAATGTGTGTGAGACTTCAGGGGTGGGGAACCTACAAACTTGAGGCCGCGTGTGGCCCTTTAGGTCCTCAAGTGCAGCCAGTCTGACTGAATCCAAACTTCACAGAAAAAAATCCCCTTAATAAAAGGATTTGTTCTGTAAAATTTAGACTCAGTCAAAAGCCTGTGCCCAAAGACCTGGAAGGCCATGTGTGGCCTCAAGGCTGCAGATTCCCCACCCCTGTTAGATGTTCAAAGGATAGATGGGCATCAAGCTCACTAAGGCTGGTCTTTAACTATATTGGAACAGGAATTAGCAAATAAAGTGAAAAAATTAATAAAACCCAAAAAACTGGAAAAAGCCAAACCTGTTAAAACCATTCAGATATACAGAAAAACTAGTATTTTTAACCGGGAAAGCATATTTATTATGTCCTATAGACAATCAGTTACATTAGTGCAAAATGTAGGCTAACAAAGATTTAGTTCAAGTTTCCCCTACTCCTCTCTTACTCTCTCTCCTGGCTAAGAAGTGAAATGAAGGCAAAGAATCATCACTGACTGTGGGAGGAAAAAAAAATCCTGCAGTCCTATCGCTAATCCTTAATATGTACAAAACCTCAATTTTGGCTTCTATATCAGTATAATTTTTTTAATCAGTTTCTAGAGTTTTATCATTTATATAATTTCAAGTAAATGCATTTTCCCTCTATTTCCTCTTATTTGCCTCAAAACCACCTTCTTCAATTTTCCAAGGGTACCGTGTCTTTCAATAAGACTTTTATGCTCACCTTTTCTTATACCCTTTATACATTTTAATATTTTAAACACACATTTTAATTGTATAACAGTGTTGCAGTGCAGTGGCTTAGAGGATTCAGCTGACCTTTGAGTTAGAAAAACCTGAGGTCAAGTCCCTTCTCTGCCATATGCTTGCTGTGCCATTGGGCAAGTAAGTGACTTAACTTCTCCGGGTCCTAGAAAACCATAACTACATGCTGACCTACATCAATAGAGAGGGTTTCCTTACTGGAAAGATCTCTACATTAATGAAATCACACACCTAATCATTATCTCTGTACCCTTCGTCTTTCCAGACTGAGGAGTTTAATTGCTATAGATAAAGGATCCCCTATAGGAAGAGTATCACCGTCAGTAAGTTATCCTCTTGTCATGTGGCTGAGAAAAATCAAAAGAGATGGACAGCAGAAAATATTTTTTTTGCCTTAAGAAATAAACCCCTTAGTCTCTTACAATCAGTTGGAATATAGCAATAGCTTTTGTACCACTCTATTATAGGAATCAATGTCAGCAAACTGTATTACTCCCTCAATCAAAAAAGCATGAGAACAGGTGTGTGGCATCATATGGCATACATATATAACAATCACCACTGCTTCATAATTTAAGATAATGAGACTCCATAGACCTGAGGTGTTCATAATACTGGAACAACTGGATTTAGATTTGTGTCCCAGCTAAATGCCAGGATGGTATTAAAAAAATCTTTCATATGACCAGTTGTTATAAGCAGTAATTACTGAGGCTGATAAACATGTAGAAAACTCCCCCTGTACACTTGCTCCTCAACAACAATGATGAATGACAAAACAAAAATAAAAGGTAGGAAATGGGGAAGGACATGCACTTAAAAATCCTCAGCAGCAAGCTATTGCACACAACCACAGTTAGCTGATAAATGATCTTACACACACACACACACACACACACACACACGAAATCACGTGACCCATACTTTAAGAGGTTGGTTCACTTCAGTACTGGATAGCCTCTTTCTAATGTAGAAATGTCCCTTTACTGGGTTAGATCATTAAAAGGAAGTTGGGGCAAAGAGAGGAATAGTAGAAAAAATAACCTGCTATTTAGTCATTCAGAATACAAAAGAAAACTGCAAAGAACCTAAAATTAAGAAAAGAAAGTTAGGGGTTGTCATTTTATAATGAAAATCAATTAATAACTAATATATTGCCCAGGGGTTGAATTTTTATTTTAAAAATCCTCAACAATGACAACATCTAAACATATGGCATTATTCTTCAAGGTGCCATAATGTTTGTCTGTACAACTTTCTCATGCCATAGAGATGAGGTATCAGGCAATAATGTGGAAACAAGTATCTAATAGATATCTCCCTTTGTTTTCTTCCTCTCTTCCTGTCACAAGGACAATCATGATAGAACTCAGAGCGGCACTTGCTTGCACTGCTCTTTTACTCACCAGGCTATGCCTATTGTGATTCTACCCAACTAAATATCACTAGGAATCTAGTGCACAAAACCAATCAAATGACTTTGAAATCAAGGCCAAATTCTAATGTAACGGGGTGATAATTTCCTGATATGGTCAATATGAAAGAAACTGAACGGTGGTAGGGGCAATTTTTCTTCCATAACTCTATTTTCTTACTTCTAACAACTAGTCTAACTGACCCTACAACAATGAGCTCCATCAAAGGGGACTGCCTTAGAGAGGCTGAAAGAAAGGACTGTTTGCTTACATTGAGCCCCAAATGGGCAGCTTCTCTGTAAATCAACTAATATGTTCAGAAGATAACACCGTACTAAATTTGTAAAAATAAAATGAGTTTCCATGATAAGAGAGACATGGCCGGCTTAAGGAGCTTCCCTAGTTCTGTTTTTAATTTGAAGGAAGAACATAACTTCCCATGAAAGGCATAACTGTACTTACCATTTGTATAAGGGTTGACTGTCTTTTTATTTGTCATTACACGTGCTGTAGCATTATTTACCTAAGTACATAGAAAATCAAATTAGTACATTTTGCTGAGCAAGGTTGTGATTCTATTAATTGCATGCATTATGGCTACTAGTATTCATATAAAAATGCAGTTTAATTTATAAAAGGCAGTAGGTGCATAACAAAATCATACTATTTATAACTACATTTATTTCATAACCATTTAAACTTACAAATCATTTCAATAAAGCAACATCATATCATTTAAAAGTTTAATAAAGAGACATTAAAAGCAAATTAAAAGGTACTGCATAATTGAAGATTAAAAAGCATGCGTGTACTCCATGATAACACTGAAACAATAAATATTTAAAAACAGAAAAAAATCTCTCATATGAAAGAACATGCAGTGAAGTAGAAGGGGAAGAGACAAGGTACAAGAAAACAGAAAATGTCAAAAAAAGGGACAAACAAATTTTAGCAGTGTGCAACATAACCCTTTAGAAGATAAGTACCATTGGAAAAGCAACATCTAGCATTCAACACTGGAAACAAGAGCCTTTTTCATTGCAAGAATTAACAAAATCATTCAAGCTTTAAAATCACAGCTAACAAAAGGATAAAAAGAGGGTGCATTATTTAACACAATATGGAGTTAACAATCTGAGTAAGATGTGCACCAAGTCATATCCTCAGTCCAGTCAGTGCCTCCCAGGCTTGCTTAAAACGTACACTCAATTACAGGCGTACCAATATCGAAAAAAATAGAGCATCAAGAAAACTTAATACAACAAGTCAAAAAAATTCACGTGGTATATATAGATATAGATATAGATATAATCAGCGCTAAATACGTGAAACGGCAGATGGACTTCTCCACTTACCATTCAGCACCATCGCCAGCATGGGTATGTATACAGTTACCATGGTTACTGAGAGTTTGGTGAGGGGCCTAAGCGCTACCGTCGAGGGGGAGAATGAAAGGCAAAATATGCAACATCTTACTCCAAGACTACAGCATTTTCAATTGGTATTTTTTTTCTTTTTAAAATTCTAACAATTATAATCCTATGGCAGTGTTGAGGGGGATCCGGTGGTGGAAAAAACAGGCTCTTTTCATGTAAACGTCTTATTGCTCCCCCACTTTTTTTCTTCCTTCTAGAGAGGGCACAGGCTACTAAACCCTAAAAAACACGCCTGTCGATTACTCTGATTTTTCTTTAAGAAGCAAAATGTACAAAATGTCTTTTTTCCTTCTATTTTTATTTTTAATAGAGCTTTGTGTTTCCCAATTTGCTTAAAAAAAAATTAAAAAGACCACTGCGGATCCCTCGTCAACCCTGCAGCAGAAAAAAAAAAAAGCTGCTTTGTTTTTGGTTTGCTCCGTCATGCTTTTTTTTTCTATGGTTTGGAATCTACTGCACCCATTGATTTACAAAACATTGAAAATAATAAGTTCAAAAGATTAAGCTTTCATTTGTCTCATTTCTGTCATCCACCTTTCAGCAATAAGAATGAGAATAATAAAATAAAAGTAAACAAAACAAAACAAGTAAGGCCAGATTTCCTTTTTTTATATATAAATAGATATATATAAACAATGGGAAAGGGGGGAGGGGCGCACACACAGGACACCAATGATGCATCTGAAACAACGTATGAGAGTGAAGCAGACATTTATCAAAAAGATGAAAAGGAAAATATTTTGAACATGCACCTCGATTTTACGGCCCTCTACCACGGTGCCGTGTAATTTCTCCCTCGCCCTGTCCGCATCGGCACTATTTTCGAAAGTTACGAAACCAAATCCCTGCATGCAGGAGGGAGAAGGGGGGAAAACAACATGCACATTATTATTTCAATCAATGATCACTTTTTAAATGTTCTCTCCATTTAATTTCTATCTCTTGTCCTTGCTTCATTTCTGTAACATGCAAATTAGAGAAATTATAAGAGTACTAGAGATGTGCGATAAGTAAGAGATAAATGTGAACAAGTTTCCTCTCTTTCACCAGTTAGATATACCCCCTAAAGAATTCAAAGAATACCAAAAATACCTTTCTAAATGTCACTACAGAGGAAAATAAATCTAACAAAGAAAATGAGATCAAAATAAATTTACAGTGTCTTCACAGAGAATAAACTGAAATAATGAGAAGATAAAGGGAACCACTTTTTGACATGCAGATCTTAAAAAAATAAAATAAAACAAATTAAATTGTGCACAAAATTCAACACTGAATGCCAGTATACTCTAAAACATTGCCTACAGTCATGCTGTGTGGTTGTAAGAACGTTTCTTCTTCATGCAACACTAGGGTTATTTAATTCTTTTTTCCAAATGCTATAGCCTTTACTCATCAAAAATAAATTAAAACCCTCACAAATGAAAGATCTTTCATAATAAATCTTAAACGTTTTAATTTCATAAACAAAAATAACTTGATGTGAATATAAATTTCAACTAAGAATGCAAATAGGTCAAAGAATGTTTTAAGCACTTTACATCAACACCTTTTTCAGGTCATGTGCATGCAAGTTCAATTGTCTACTATCCTGGCTACCTTATTAGCAGAAGAGAAATGCTTGTACTTGCTGAGTTAATTTTGAGACATTGTTATTACATAAATCAGTTCTTCAGAAAAATACAAGTACATTTATCTAGAATGCATTACTTATAATTTAAGTACCACCCCACTTGCTAATAGTTTTATTTTTTTAAGCACATTACTGGCATGTTTTATTTAATTTACTTAATATTACAGTTTCATTCATTAACACTAGATATAAAATTGTTAAAATACATGCATTTCTTCTGTGACACTGCTACCTAAGAAGAGCCCTCCTTCCCCCAAATAATATTGTTTTTGAAACCCTAAAAAAACCTATGAGTATTATGTTAAGAAACCTACTCCAACCCTTTGAAACAATTCTAGTGTAAACTTTGTTCATTTTGTTCCCCCAACTTTCACTTGGTAATCTGTGGCTAAACACAACATAATTTAATAGTACTATCATTATTAACGAATGTTGTTTTAAGACTTGATGGGGCTTCTATATTGGACAAAATGTGTCCATTTAAAAAAATGGGTTAATGAAATAACCATTTAGGCTACCTGTTTTTTATTATAATTGTAAATTGAACTTGGCCATCTCGTGCATTTAGAAACCGAAAAGAGGAACCTAGAGATTAGCTCCTGAAATATAAGAACTACCAGTTCTGAACTCTACAATTAGAATAGAAGGTAGAATGATTCCATGTGTTACATAATTTAATTATGGAATGGCATTAATATAAAGCCAAAGTAAGGTTTTTATTCCCTTAGAGGTGGGTGGTCCAACTATCAGTATTCTCTTCCATGTATTCAAATTATCAGCCATAATACAAACGTATGCTATTCATTACAAGGACAAATACTTAAGCAAGAATGTATGAATGATTCTACCAAACCTATGTGTTACCACTGAAAAACAAAACCAAGAAAATGGTCTCAAATATGGTGGCTCAGTAGCATCATTTTTGTGTAGAGAAGATTCTCTATATGAAAGATGACATTCTATATCATATCAGTTTCTCGAGACAATGTGTCTGTTCAAGTCTGAAACCTATAGATTACTTGACTCAACGTTCTCTCAAATAAACTTATGATATTCAAAGTTAGGGACTAAGTCTTTCATAATGCCTGTTTGATCCCATGACAAATCAAAGTGACCCAAAGGAAGCATTAGGAAAACAGATTGCAATAGAAATTTTCTCTGACTTGAATCTCAGAGAAAAAGAATTGGAAAGGAAACTCCTAATATAGTTATAATCTTTTGCAAACTAAATTGGTTTCAAAATGAATGTAAGTTATGAAGTTATTGTTTGATTTTATCTTTCTAGGATTAAACATTCTCAAGCAAAAATATCAGGTGCAAGATATTGGGCTGAGCAGTAAAAGCACGGCAAATTTGATGTTAGACATTGATAACATGCCCCAGAAAGAAGACCAAAAATAAAATTTTGACTTCATAAAGAGTGTTGCATCATTTTAGTGTGAGGAAGGCAATCAGCATAGCTAGGTCTTGATTAGTGTGAATAATGAATTCCCATCAAGTGTTGAACATATTTTGAATTCATGCTATTATAAGTTAAAATTATATAAGCTATGGTAATTCGTTCCAGTTCAATGGAAATATGCAGTGCAAGTTCAAGTAATGCAACTACTTCATAAGATTATCATTGGCACTAATTGGGACCTGACTCTATTCCATTCTTCTAACTAAAAGAATTCAAAGATCAAGAGGTACAGCAGATTTTTTTGGAAGCTTCTCAGATAAAAGACTAAGTTAAAAGTAAGGAAAACCACCCTTCATTGCTATAAAAAAACAGGTACCACCTTATTAATACAAAGATCTCCCAATTTCCTTACATGTCATAGCTGGTGACAGTATCTTGGGAGAAAAGAAATCTTCAGTCTTCCATGCTAGAGCTTCCTACAGCTAGCTATACTGTGTTTGTTAATGGGATTATTATTGGGATGTGGCCTTCAACTCAAACTTAGAAGTAGAAAAGATTAATCTTGGTTGAGATTCAGAATTAAAAAGCAGAACAGCTTGTGATGTAACACCTGGTATTGGTGGTTGACTTCCAAGAAAGGGCTGTATTATAAGGTAAAATTGAAAAGTTCATTCATGCCAGATGAGGAATACTTTTCCCTGGGTAACATAAACAGAAATATGGTCTTAAGACATGAGGACATGCCAGTTTAGGAAGAAAGCTATCTGAAGAGAAGAATAAAAGGCACTAGGGTTAAGTCTGACAGAACAAAAGGAAGGAAGTGTTCTGACAATGAATCACCAGGTTGCTAGCATCACCGGAGCCAAGTTACCTAACTCAGAACCCAAGGTACATTGCTTAGCCTCAATTATAAATGTGCTCCAATGCTAAAGGGCATCAGAAACTTCTAGCATAAAATATCCCAGCTTGGCTTCTTTTTCAAATTTGGTATTACAGGAGGATCTTTTTTTTTCCTGCTGCTGAATGAGAGTAAATTATTTCCCTCAGAAGATTCTGTAGCCTATGAGTAGAGTAGAATCTAAACTAACCAACCTTCCACTAACATTAAAATACCCAATGGTTATCTTATTTCTGAGAGAGATGTAACAAAATATGGTGAAAGTCCAGGAACACGCGAGTCAGAAAAGTTGGGCAACACACAAGGAATATGGGAAGTTCCTTATCAAAACTTTAGATAGAACTTTCTTGGGGGAAAAAAAAAGAATTCAAAATCTAAAACCTCAGGCAGACTAGTCCTGACACTGGGGATGTAGAGTTGTAAGCCACACCTCTCATCTGTAAAATGAGAGGAATGAGCTAGATTATTTCAAAGGTTCTTTCTAGGGCTAAAATGCTTTTATTCTATAATCATTTTTAAAATATAAGTTATAACTATGAAATAATATTTCTGAAGATATTACTGATTTATGAATATCGGTGTATATATTGGCGCTATCGGTGAATACCTACAAGTAATGATCTCAGAGAATTGCTTAGGGTACTACAATATTTAAGTGATCTACCCAGTGTCATACAGCCTGAATTTTGGTAGAGGTAGAGATGGGATTAGAATCCAGGTCTTCCAGGCTCCCAAGACCAGCTCTCTATCCATCATGCTACACAGCCTTTCATGTATAAATAAACCTTAGTATATATCCCTTGGTATAATAACAGTATCCTCATTTAATATTAATGGAATACCCTTGGGTATTCTATTCATGCTCACTCTAATAAGTAAATATCCAAAATTATTCAGTCTGGCCCTCAACAAGCTTATCTGTTTGGTGACGCTATTCTAATACAAAATGATACCAAGGAGGTCATTACAGTTTTTCACCTATTAAAATAGATATTTTTACTTTAGATAAGCTTCCCTTCATCAAATCAAACTGATTTCAAATATAAGTTAAAGAAAAACAAAATATTCCCAGAGGTATAAATGCTCCAATTTAGAAAGTCATCACTGTTGTATCTTTTCTATCAGGACCGTATTACAGGAGGATGCTGATAAAAACACCTACAAGAGTAACTCTTTACTAGGGAACATACTGAGTGTTCTACGCCCATTAAGAGAAGCTATTTTTAATGTTTCCCAATCAAAAAAGGCAGATCTACTAAAATATATTTTGTGAGATGCAAATGCAAATGGGCTTATTCCTAAGGTTCCTGGTATCAGGCAAACCACGGAGATGATGGTAGCCTTAAAAATCGCAGCATCATTGTATTCTCTGAATTGCAAATGATATTCTTCTAATGTCCCAAAACAGCTCAGAAAAAGCAGGCTTATGAATAAAACGTGTGGTATGGATTTATACATAGATAGCTATATGTAAATGTGTTTATGCTTATTTATACACACACACATTCAGTGGCAAAAAATGTAGAAAATGTTTGGCAAAACTTAAGCAAATGCAATTCTTCTGACATGGGCTTAGAAGGAAATCTGTAAAAATCTAACTCAGGCTTTGATTTGATTTCTTTCTCTTTTTTTTGCTCGTACATTGCCTGGGTAAAAAAAAAAGATGAGAAAACCAATAAATTAATTCACTCTACTAATATAAAAACTTTTTGTAATGCTTCTTAAATATCTGAGATGAAAATAGATGATTATTTTAAAATTTTAAAAGGTGAGAGATCAAAATATTGAAAAATGACTACAAAACATTTGACATGGAAGGCATATATAACTGGGTTCTTAAGGGAGCAGAAGAGAAAACAATAATGAATTAATTTCTCAATTACCCATACTAATAAGTATTACCAGTACTGTGGTAGGGAAAGAGTACCACTTCCCCCAGAATTCTCTTCTTTGATTAATGTTATGTCCGTTTGGAAGGGAGACTACTGAATCTCTTAGAAGCAGGTGTCAAACTCAAACAGAAACAGGGACCAATACTCTATACATAAGAATGCTGTGGGCTGCATATTGACCTATTTTTAAAAATGTAATATTATGTATGCTTTATTTTATTTTCATTTATTTTGTTAAATATTTTCCAATTACTGGTTCAAGCTGCATTAGGAAATGTGGGCTGTTTGTGGTCTACAGGTCACTTGTCTGGCACCTCTGTCTTGGAGTATATAGCTCAATAAAGAAATAATGCTTCTGTTCTCCTTTGAGGGGTTAAATGCAAAAGAACTGACTGCGGACTACTATACTAACAACCACCTATTTAATCCTATTAGTACAACCTATAGCTCATTTCTGACTCTGTGGCCCAAAAAGTATCATAAAAAATGGCTGTATGACTTATCTAGTACGTGACTTTTTGCTACATAATTCATTTGTAGTCCATCAATGTAAAGATGGAAAGCCTGAGATTTGTTCCATCAGTGTGAGGACAATACAGCACTGAACAATAACTTAATCTCACAACTGAAAAAGGGGAAAGCCTGCTGGGATGCCTTTGGGAAACTGCACCGTACTCACCTCCAGCTTCTGCTTACAAGAAAGGTCCATCTCTTTAACATCAGTATGCTTTTAGTTGTGCTCTATTGCTATGGTCTCCAAATATTTAAAGCTGTGGATCACCCCACAAACAAGACAAAGGTTCATGGTGGATGTGAAGAAGTAATGACATATTACCAATGAAGGATTGTGTAGAAGCGCGTAATTAAACTATGAGAAATATATATGAAGAGAAAAAGAAATGAAGCAGTCATGTAGCAAGAACAAGATATAATTTGATGTTTAGCCAGTGTGCTCCACTGATATATGAATATGATGCTGAGAGATCAGATGTCTGAGGTGGATTGCCATAGAAGGTTTATTTGTGGATCTAGACAAAAAGGCTCAGAGGAAGAGAAAGCATGGATGGGTCACCACCTGTACTACTGAAGATAGTACATTAATGAGATCATACCTCCATAGAGGTATTTTACCATATGGGAAATAAAACAGGACTTGAAATTTCTAATACTATGAATCACAGTCTCCTCCCTATCACATTTCCTATTATGCCCAATAAATGCCTTATGCTTTGGGGAAAAGATGGGAATATTAAAGTTGCACTCTTTCAAGTTGCAAAGATATCTTTTGGTAAATAATTTAAATCACTTTCTTCAAAGGTACTATGGTGTTGTGGTACGAAGAGTGTACCTGCAAAAATATTTTACCTATTAGCATCTCCTAGGAATACCTGGACTATATATACATGAGTTCAGTGTGATCCTGGGCACATAAGAAACCCCTGATATAAACACTGTTTTGTGAATAAAGGGCTTGTGTATTTCCATGTGAATGTGAAAACACATGGAAGACTGTAGGGAAAGAATCAAAATAAAACAGGGATAAGGAATGTTCCTATACACTTTAAGAAAGAGATTTCTGCTAGTTATATCCCAGGAAAAACTAGCAAGTAAGAACATGGAGAAGTTTAGCCTTTAACAAAAAAATTATCTTATGGTAGCTTCTCAGTAATACTAAAATATTTGATCATACTTTTCAGCCCCCAGAGAGTTTATCCTAAACTCAGCTTCCTCGTAAATATGAAGTGACAATAATGAGAAAAATATGAATCCATATAGTCAAAATTTCATTGTATTCAAAGGGTTGGTGTATTAGAAGTTTCTTTACTATCTAGGAAAAAAACTGCACTTCAATAACATGGGGGAAAAAATCACATTACAAAAAACTTTCTCATGAGAATGCCAACTCATTTTCATATAAACAGTTACCCCTAAAAGACAAAATACATAAACTATCAATTATTATTTTAAAGCACAAATAATTTTCAATGAAAATGTTGACATATTCAGTGCTTTTAAAACCTACTTCTTACACATACTAAGCCATACCCAATAAATTTCACAATGTTTTGGAAACTGAGTAGCTCTCTAAAGTCATTTCCATTAAATTATACGTTAAAAACATACCATACTTTTATAACATCAGTGCAGTTGCTTCCCCCTTATTCATAAAAACACTTTAAGTAGCCTAAAATATCCTAGAATGAATTAGACAACTTACCTTTGAGCCTCGCTCATTAAAAATTATTTCAACATCTAAGATTTTACCAAATTGCTGCAAAGAAACAGAAATATATAAACATGAGCAAATAAAAGCACATCATGCTACACAAATTGGCAATTATTTCAAAGTATGAAAATATTGGTATATCAAAGGCATAAACTGTATTTAATACTCTTTAGTTAAACAGTACGATTAACAAAGAGAAGCAATCCAACCCAAAATTCTTGTATTACGAAATCCTGAGGCACAATCTCTAGCCCAGTATAGCTGGCTTATTTGCTAAGTAAATACAAACAAAATGTTAATAACATTAGTAATGGCTTATTGGCACTGGCCTATTCCATTTCTCAATGGGAGAAAGGTTTCTGGCAACACTGGCTTTTAGTATGAATTTGGCAATTGCTATACATATCAAAATGTCACAGCCCAATCCACTGTTGTATACATAATAGCCAGAGCAAGTTGGGAATGACATTCGAGGGCCTGTTTGTACACATGAAGAAATGAGAATTACACTGATGAGCCTGTCCATACTCAACATATGTATGTAACTCTTATTTGTCTTTAGGGTAAACAGTATCTGTTATTCTAATAGTACTGAAAGGATCATGACATAGCAATCTTTAAAACTATCAGATTAGCTAAAATGGGGCTCCATGAGAAGTCAACCTTTTAGTATTTATTTGTATCTTTAAGATTTAGAATAGGTTTATTCATGCTGAAAAAATTTATGCATCCAGTGTATGTTTGATCCACAGTAGGAAAGGGGAAGAGCCAGTAAGAAGTAGCATAAATATCAATATTAAGAAACCCCCAAATTCATTTCCCTTTGACTTCAAGACAGTTCCCCCAAAATTACCTTTCCTGACATTTTTGTCAGGAACCGGTTTATTTCTAGAGAACACACCTAACTAGGGGTGTACTAAGTGGCCAGAGAAAGTCATCCTGGAATTTAAGATCTCCTTTGTTAATAAAACAAATAAAAGATATATATATATATATACATATATATACACACGAATAATTGAAAGGTAACTACCCTTTTCATGATGATGAACAGTAATCTAACCTTCAATTTATGACTTTTTTCCCCTTATTTTTGCTTTCACTATTCTACTTGCCCTTCCTTACCTGTTTTAACCAATTTATATACTATCTGTCCAAACAACTGTAACCCAAGTATTCTTGAGGCAGCAAGCAACCACTAAGTAGAGGCTGGGACCTTTGGTGGTATTTATAAAAGGAGGAAGAGTAGAGAAAGTTCATTTGATTAAGACAGTGGAGAACAGCTATGACTGCACGTAACCAATGTACATTCTCTCTACAGAGAGAAACATTAGGAAAGTCTGAGAATCTGAACATATTAAGAAAATCATCAAGATGATTCTGCAAATGGAAGATGTAAGCACTGCTTGGCAATGTATGGTGGCAATGAAAGCAGGCTTAAACTATTAAACTGTGTGCACACACAAAAAATTGTTTCATAATCAGGTTGTTAAAAATAAATTGCTCAAGAAGTTAAGGAAGAAAAGTTTTAAATGTAGGACAGAGTTAGAGTATAAATAAGTTTATCCCAGGGGCTTCTTTCTTTTAATGTAATTATCCAAGACACCCAGAAAAAATGTTTTTCAGATAAAGTAACTATTGTCTTCAAAGAAGAAAAAGATAAAGGCAATAAGGAAATAAGAAAAGAAAGTGAAGTGGTGATGAAAAAAAAAAAACCACATTTCTTATATGTAGATTGAAAATGTGTCATATGAATAACTTGGCCAGAAATTCAAGAGGGGAGGTGGTATTACAGTAACGAATATGCCTATTGCATGTATGGCATTCTCAAAAGAAATTTAAAGGGGGAAAATGGACTTGACTTTGCACATTTATACAATTTGAAAACAAATGGAGATCTTTAGGTCAAGAGAACATTCTTCTGTTGGGCTTTTTCAGTGTTCTGAATTTCAGTAGTAGGAATTTTTCTTAAATATGATTCAGCTGAGTGGAAAAAAGGATTTGCTTTTCAATAGGAAATTTGCAATTTTTTTTTTATTAAAGACTAGCCTAATGCCCTATAGATTCAATTACTCAGAAGCATAATATTTTTCTACTTTCTACTTAGAATATAGAAAAGACACAGATTGTTGCAAATTAATCTCAAGAATAAGAGAAACAAATATATTTACAAATGGACAATTATTAAAAAAAGGTGCCCTTCACTTCCAGGACCCCCAATGTCATCTAATGACAGTTCTCTGAGTGGGTATGATGAAATTCCTTTTCCAAAACCAGGAATCAGTAAAGACATAACAAGAAAACCCCAAGTAGAATGATTCTGTAGTTAATCTGAGCAATAATGCTGTGTGTCTGGGATACTTTATGTGGGTGCAAGAATGATGTTCCCATTCAGAGTCTATAATATTTAGAGCTATTGAGACAAGTAGTGGAAGAATGATAGAAAGTTTAATTGAGAAGTACTTGAGTAATGATATAAAGACAGCTGGCATATTTTCAATGTAAATTGACACTATACAAGATAAAAACATAACTATTGTTTGCTCAATAATACTATTATGATGTATCTCCAACTCCATAAAAATCATTCTGTTATGTACATGTGAATTTTATCTAAAAGCTTCAAAATAAGGAGTAGAGGAAATATATATCAAGCACTTGGAGATAACCTTGGTTCAAATAATAAATTTACTAAAAACTACACAGAATAAGAAATCAGCATTTTTAAAAAGCTAAAGTTAATTTAAAGCACTGAACATTGGGGAGTAAGAAACAGAATTTTCAAGGCCAGTTTTTGTATATATGTATATATACATATATATATATAATCTAGTAATTATAAATAAGATGCTTGGCATAAACAATGAAGTAGCTATTATATACATTTTTGGCTAACAAAATAATGTTTACAATATATAGTTTTATACATTCACCTACTTCATACATTCACCTACTTCATTAATAGAAACTTAAATAGAAAAAGGCTCCTGTATACAAGACTTTAGTTCTGATAAGTGAAAACAGTTGTAAGAATGCTATTATAGTCACTGTTAAAATTTGAAACTATATTCACTGCTCAGCAGTTTCTGAACATATCAAGGTCAACTACAATCACACAGCAACTATATATGAGAATTACAAACCCTAAGAAGAGACTGAGCAACAATCGCATTATTCCCTCCAGAATCAAGGAATTCTGGAATGAATGTTAAGGGAGATCAAGCTATCTTTTCAAAGGCAAATAAAGAATGTTAAGGAAGTTATGTTATTCCAGAAGTGTGTGAAAGGTTGATGATATTTATACTGATTAACACTGCCTACCTGAAAAAGCTGCATGACTTATGAAGAGAAGAACTAAGAGAAAACATATGTGGCCACATTGGGCCGTCAAATTTTTATTTAGAATCAATGTTCTTTGTAGTATAATTGTTAATAAATACAACGAATGATTCAGAAGATACTCATATCAGATCATGAATACCATGCTTACATCAACTTTGGTAAATAAATTTGTTTTTTTTTTCCTATTGTGACCTAACAGATTAGCAAAGTATGGGAAGAATTGGGAGAGCAAAGATGATTTCTGAGTTACTGGAACACATGCTTCAAAGGCCAATGGGTATATAGAATAAATTCTATCAGTGTCATACCGAAAAGATGCCAGAATATTAATTAAAGATAAAATATGCAACACTTTTCAAAGTCATTTACTATGATATGATTGTTTTGTAAAGCACTATAAATTTCATAAAAGTATTAATAATATTTCCTCTGGTCCAGTTTGGATAATGTCATATCCCCAGGCTGGAAGTTAAGGTGTTTTCTGTATCTTAAAAATACAAATAATTCAGAAGTGAACCCAGTAAAGAATACAGAGGTTATGTAACATCTATATGATGCCAAAACAGGTGGATGTCATTAACCTGTGTTGGGCTGCCTTCTTGCTTTCAAACTGTTCAAAAGGGTTTATGTCACCTTCCCTCTGGGCTGCCCACATTCTTTGGCCAGATGTTCAAAGTAGAGAGGGCAAAGATTACAAACACTTTGGGGGGGGGGGAGAATCTCCAACCCAGTTTGTGATAGTTACTTGTACAATGTGAATTATACAGGGAATAGCACTAGGTGAAGAGAGATGCTATGCTCACTTTAATTCAACAAATATTTACTGGATACCTGCTATATCCAAATCACTCCGGAGGATATAAAAATGAGTGGGACAGAGTCCTTGCCTTTAAGGAGCTGAATAATGTCTCTTTGGAACATGTAAAGAAGCTCCCGAAATAGGGAACATTACTGAATTCACTTTATACCAGAGATTAGTAAGTGAACCATTATTTCCACTACTTCCAACTCAGATCATACTGGGTTTGACGCCATTGCTCTCTGCAGATGAAAAGAAGATTCCATTTGGTTTATACTAATGCAGTTATAACTTGAACAAATATTTTTGGGGCAAAGTTGTTTTCCTCACTCATTACTCTATTATAAGTTTTGAAGAACTACTGTCACCAATATTCAAATATTTCACTAGTTTAGCAGCAGAGTAAGACCTGATGTAGCCCTAGAAAGACTGTCTGCCTTTTAGGTTGTTACTCACAATGTACTACAAGATACTAACTGCCCTTGAGCTATTTATTATCAGGTGGGCAATATTTCATGACCCCTAAATAAACAACTCTTGATAAGGAACAAGATGGTATCTATATCTATCTAACAGGCATCTCTAGAAAAAGCCCACGTTTTAATGCTGGAAGTCCTCCAACTACCTATCATTAAAATTGTCTTAATATGTTATACATGTTCAACTTCCATTTATATGTGTTGAACTGTTAAAACTGATCTTTGGCTTGAAAGTTCCTAGGAGTACCTCTGTGCTTTGGGGGGGGAGGGGGGAATGAAGGAGTTTAATGTTGGTACCAAATGAGAGAGGAGGAAGTGTGACTCTGTGTGTGTGTGTGTCTACATACCTTTTCCTTTGAGATGTCAGAATTCAAGTTTGATTTGTTTATATTTTAGGGTGTGCACTCCATGGTTGTGCCAAGTACAGACGCAACAAAACACCATGCATGTTTATTAAGAAAGAAAACAAACAATTCCTAGAGTTATTTAGATTGGGTGATATCTCCTCCCTTTACTGAGATGATAGATACACTTCTATACCCTCTTAGGTAGAGACGATCTGGATTTCCACCATCTGTTTCCATTATTCTTCTTGCATTCTTCCCTCTATCTCAGTCTCTGTTTTAGAAGGGAATATCAATAGTAGCTAATGGAAGCTTTAAAACAAACAAGAGGGTGTATTCCTCCTACCAAGGGAAAAAAAGCATATCTTCCCCCCTGTTTGCTCTGCAGTGTCAAGGCCAAATTTGGCAACTGTATTTGCTGAAAGGCTGACAGTATCATGCAACCATGCTTATATCCTTAGGAGTACTGAGTTACCGGAAATGTACATGGGGGAGAGGTAATAGCTCCCCACTGTCCACAAACCAAGGAATACAGGTTATTTACCTTTCAAAGCCTTTACCTAACACTCATTGATGAAAAACAAGGTACCACATATTTGGGGTGTCCCTTCTCTCTCAGAGTCTGATGATTTATTTGCTAACTTTAGAGAAATTTTAAGGAATAATTATTGCTAACTAAAGTTTCATATGCTACAATGACTGCTGCACAGACTTTAATTTGAGTTGAAGTATAGTCCACGTTGACACCTCCAACACAATGGTTCTACTTTAAATAAAATAATGTTCCTCGGCTGAAGGCAAAGTCACATAGCTCCACCAGCAAGTCTTAAGATTTATCCTCATTTCAGCAATTTAGCAGAAGCATATATGTTACCATAGAAATCCCCAATTCTCCTCTCCTAGGTAGAGCTCAGTATTTCAGTAACTGTAATGAATCTTTTAAGTTTCTTGTTGACTACAGTACCAAGAAAAACATGTATTAATCCTAAAACACATATGTGCTTGTAAATTACTCATATGAATATTATACAAATATATACATAGGGCTCATTCCTTTTTTAGTCATCTCATCATAACTGTATTACTATGACATAGTTATATTCATCTGAAAATGCACTTATGCTCTTACGGGGTTTTTGTTTGTTTGTTTTAAAGTTGGTGAGATTCAGGGCCCCAATGAGACACTTAGGGATGCCCAGGCTGCAGATGGTAATCCCTCCTTCTATCCCCCCATGTAGCTACTTACATTTTAAAGTGCTCCATAAGGATTTCTATGGTCCCATTATACCAACATTCCTTCATGCAAATTCAGTTTGATATTCATTTTTTTCTTTTGATACTAATGTTCCTTATAAAAGGAACATCTGGTTGACTCTCAGAATGATAGGGAATGTGTGGGGAATGAAAAAGAAGTGCCTAAGGGAACTAAGCCACAGCCCACAGGAAACGTGAAGACTTTGTAGCATCTAGGCCTGGGCCTTAGAACATTTTCTGTTGAAAGGAACCCCTGTGCCTCCAAAGTACTGCGTATGAAAGGCACTTGTAGGAGGATAGGAAGGCTTCTCCAAAAATGGCTAACTGAAAACAGAGAGATGATACTTACCCCAAACATTTGTCTGAGGTCTGGATCCCGGAATCTGAAGGGGATATTTGAGACATGCAGCCGCTTGGGCTGTGATTTGTTTTCTGTGTTTTCAGAAGGTTGTGTCTGAGGCTGGCCGTCAGTCTGTGCTGCATCATCTGTCTGCTAAAAAAACAAAAGAGAAACAAAGTAAAAGAGGTCTTCAGTATACTTTCAGGTATAATGTCTCATTTCCACGTCATCATATAATGGATGGATGCAAGGGACAAAGGAATCAAGCAAGGAAAAGTCTTTCTGAATTCTGTTGGCTTTGCGCAATCCAGAGGATGTGTCTATATCACTCTTGGGTCTGTTCAGGTAAAATTTTAACTACACATTCAACTGGGGGCAGAGTTGATGAGGAAGGAGGAATGAACCAGTTGTTTAGCACTGCATATATGAAAGCCGACCAATTGAATTAAGTATTTAGATAATGCTTTAAATACCTTAGAAAGTGTAGTCCTGTAAAAGGAGAAGAGATATATTTCTAATATCATATAAAAGGAATAAAATCTCATGTCTTTGATGTCATGATTTTTATTACATTAATCCTGTTGTTTGATCATTCCTTTTAGGTACTTTTAATACCAATAAGATTTTAGGTATCTTAATTCACCTGGTTTGGAGTTACAATTATAAAGGAACTTTCCTCTGGTGGATCTCTGAGACAAAGCCCATTTGACCTGGAACTATGAAATCCAGACCTTGTTTACAGAATATGATTTTATTTAAAAGTAAGATATAAGCAGACATAACTAAATAATCTTCTACAGCAAATTTTCAAATGATTATCACTCAGAACAAAATGCCACCTTTTCCATGAAGTCTTTGTGATTCCCCAGAGGCTAGTGAGTGACTTCCCTTCAAAAGCCACCTTTATTTAATTTTGCAAGGGTTTTTTTTTTGGTCTACTTATATACGTACATATTTTTTCCCCTACTAGAATATAAATCCTTGAAGATTAGTTTTACTTCTGTCTTTATAGTCTCAGCATTTAGTCCCATGGGGAGTAAGGTGGCAGAGTAGATCAAGCACTGGGCCAGGAATCGGGAAGACCAGATTTCAAATCTGGCCTCAGACACTTACTAGCTATATGACCCTTGACAAGTCGCTTAACCCTGCTTGTCCCAGTTTCCATATCTTTAAAAAGAGCTGGAGAAGGAAATGGCAAACCACTCCAGGATCTTTGCCAAGAAAGCCCCAAAGGGGTTCACAGAGTCAGAGATGACTGAAATGACTGAACAACAAAGTCCCATACCTGGAGCACAGGCAATTAGTAAATGTTCATCAATTGATACAGTCTGGTATATTTCTAGTTAATCTTTAACTGGCATCAGTTAGTTTAATGTAACCATGAATTATTCCCAGATTTCACTTAAATGTCCTTTTCTGATTCATTGATTATTATATCTAGAATTCATATTCTTCAGGGGTTGGCACACAGGTCCAGGAACTCTAGTCAGTGCTGTTAAAAGATCCAACAGAGGGATTTCCTTGGTGGCCAGCAGTTCCTGTGGATCACAAATGACTTTTTCACTTTGCTTAAACATGGAGAACTATTTAAAGCTATTTAAACCTGAGCTGACATTACTTGCCTCTAATGGGTCAGTATCATGCTTCTTCTGACTCCACTGCATTCTTTTTTTTTTCCAGACAGCCAAAGGAGAAAGATTACAGTTGTATATGCCAGAGCCTTAACCAGGTATTTTTCTGCCTGTGACGAGGTCTACAAACCACACCCAAGACCGAAAACAAGTAGGCATTATGGATGGGTGAGGATGGATGGGTTGCTACTCTGTTGCAGGCAGAGAAACCCCAAAGTCTATGAGTAAGTGTGCAGGATGGGTAGGGCAAAGCACTTATTCCAGTCTGCCATCTAGGACTGTACTATTTTAACTAATTCTTGCTAAATATTCACTGAGTTCTGTAGTTTCTCTACCGAAAAAGGACTATTATTAGTACCCTCTAAATCTGGTGCCATCTGACAAAGTCTATTCACCCCACATACTACTAACAGTTCTGATGAAAGGTATCTCTGATACATATCTTTTCTTTCCCAAACAAAAGACAGTAACTTTCTATTCTAATCCTAAACGGTAGAGAGAAGCTTCTGCCTGAACCCCACACTTCTAGTAATAGGTGTTCCTTGAATAAGAAATGACACTACTTCTCATAACAGTACTCTTAACAACCTTCAATTTTTACAAACTACCTCAGTAAGAAAGATCCATAGAAACCTATTCTCAGAAAGAACTTATATCTTGTATCAAAGAACATCTGTTGAAAAATGTAAACAAAGCTTTCAAACAGATTTAAAATCATTTCAAAATAACAAGTATGTCTAATTTGAGAAGAAGAATGGAAAGAGAAAGACCTCTTTCGGTCATAATTTTTTTTAAAAAGCAGTCTAAAGTCTTACATTATAGGAAAAAATATATGCATATATATATGTATGTATGTAATAGCCCATCTAATTATATATATAATAAGAATTTTAAATGTAGCATTTAATAGGCCCTCTGAAGAATAGTTCAGGTACCAAAGAAAAACAAATGTTGGAAAACCATCTCCTTCCTTGATTTCCTACCTCCTCTATCCTGAACCTAGAGATGCTAACATATCAAGTATTACCAGGGCACTTTACCCTGGAGACTCAAAGTACTAAAGTTACAGCTTTGTTGTAGAAAGCAGGATCTTCTCGAGAATTAAAAGAGATGTATATGTCTTCCTGGGCTGAGGACATAATAGGCAACATTTTTTGAGCAGAAGAGTACCATAAATGAATTGAAGGACAAAACAAGAACAGAAAATATTTCTCAGAAGTACTGTCTAAAGAAGAAACTCAATGCAGCTTGAGACCACCAAGGCCCAGAACTTTGTTTTCCATGTTGGAAATAAAGTGACCAATGATGCTGACTTGAGGAAACTACTTTGAAATCCTTCATTAGTATAATGTAGCAGGAACATAGAAAGCACTTAATAAATGTTTTTCATTCATTCATTCTTCATCCATCCATCCATCCATTCATTTGAAATTACTACTTAACTAGAAATTAAAATAGCTTATTTCCCTTTCTAAGAAGAAGGCTTACTTGCATTTAAATTTTACCACAACTACAGAATGTTTCAGTTTAATAAACCTAATTAGGAATTACAGAGATTATGATTAAACATATTAAATGATTAATAGCATTATGTCACTCATGTGAAAATTAAAATTAATCATCTTTAGTCAAACAGTACTTTGGAGAAATCTTCGTGTTGTTTTCTTTGATAAAAACATACAACGCTTAATTAATCATTTTGTAACACGCATTTGTACAAGTGTCCGTGAGTTAGCATATATGAATACCTGTGTGCATAGCATAAGCCACAAACGGGTGCAGAAAGAACAGAAAAACGCTTTTAAAGATTATTGTGTGTGTGCTTCCATTTTGCCTTTTTCTACTGCTACTGTGTGTGAATGTCCATAGGTTCTGTGCTGTGATGGCTCTCTTTTCTGTGTACTTTACCTAGGAATAAATACAGGGGAAAAATTCAGAAATCAATGTCACTGCATAAAAGAAAATCGTGTTAACTCATAGCAGGGCTCTGTCCTCAGGTGTTTGGTGCATTTTTGTTGAGTAGGGATACAATTCTCAGCATAACTACAAAATAATGCTGGTTTGAGAAGAAAAATCTACCATTTTTTTATACCTAGAATAATTTTTTTCTGACTATGCTGAAGTGTATAGTTTTAATGGGAGTATTTTGATAATCAGTTGGAGAGTGGGATTTTTGTCTGTTTGCTGCTGTTGGTTTAGGAAATTGGCCCTGAGTAGGCCTTGGCCATAACACTAATCCTAGACAGTATGACTTCCCATTATTTGATTATATACTACTGGCCCTTCTAAAGTCAATGAAAACACAAAGCTAGAAAAATACTCCAAATTGCTACTAATAAAAGAAATGACGATTAAAAACATCTCTTAGTTTTAGCCCTTCATACACATAAAAATTTGCCGAGACGAAAACAGTTTCTGCTTGGAGGCTGTAGGAAGCCAAGCATACTAAATGATTGTGTTAAAAAAAATGTATTATTATGAATTTAAAAAGCAACACATAAACATTTCAATCTACAAATCCTAGGAAGAGGAAGGAATATGAAACTCTATGTAAAACTATATGAAAGTACGGACATTCACGAAAATCATGATTTCAGAGCATTTTCTCTTTCTTCCTTCAACCTGCTGATGTTTCCAAGCTCCCAGCTGCAACATTACCATGACAGGAGGAAGACTCCTTAACATGCAAGTGAGTCCAAAGGAATGCTCATCTTTTTTGCAAAGGCTTAACTACAGGTTCCTGAATAAAGTTGTTACAAAAAATTTAAATTATATATTACATAAAATACAATAGCAATAAAATTGTCCTCCTTGTCAATATTCCCTTCTGAACTTTCTTTTGCTCCCTTCTAGGTATTTTTAAGTGCTTAGATGTTTATAAAAGTTTTGGAAGTATTATGTCATTTTGTCTCACAATGATCCTGAGAGTAAGTATTATTACTGTTCCCATTTTATAGATGAACAAACTGAAGTAAGGTCATTTACCTCGAAAGTGTTACAGTGAGACCAGATTAGAACTCTGGTTTTCCTAACCTCAGATCCAATGCTCTATCCATTATCCCATCTTGCTCCTACTCAAAGGGGAAATGTGAAATATAGGAAAATCTTACTTTATATAATGTACTCCAGAAAAGTTGCATATGTAAATGGAAATTTATCATAAATTTACTAGAAGTTTTTTGTTTAAAAGATCTCAGAAAAAAAACAAAGAATTATGTATTTTGTTTTGTTGGATAATTGCAACTATGATTCTTAAAGCAGGGAACATTTTGATTATTAAAGTAATCTTGATTTAAATTATTACTGATAATAAAATAATATCTTGATTTTGCACAAGAGTCTAGCTATAAAACTTTACTTTGATTTCCCCCAACAAATGTGTACAAAAGGAATAAAAACAATTATATCCCAATTTTATAAATGAGGAAACTAATTAAAATGCCTTTCCCCAATATGTACCATAGAGATGGACAGTTTTACGTAAAATCATGTTTTTCTGTTCTATTTTGTTTATGGAAATTCTCACTACGATGTTTCTTAAGTCCAAAATAAAAAATCAAGAAATTTAATTTTCAAAAGGAAGAAATGACTTGCCAGTGTTACACAGATGTTAAGTGGTAGATCTGGAACTCTCCTGAATCCAAGCCTTTTTTGAAAAAAATTTAATAAAGATTGTGGAAAGACCATGAGACCAGAGTTCAAATCTTATTTCTGCTATTGACTACACGTTACCTTTGGCAAATCAATTTTGCTGGATCAAATGAAGTGATTCAAATCAATTACCCTTCAAGGTCCCTTTCAGGTCTTAACTGTCTCTATTCTATAAGAAAAGAAAGCACAAGCTTGTGAACTGTACTCTGGAAAAATAAAAATTTTCATGAAAATCATGATTTCATAGCATTTTCTCTATTCCTTAAACCTGCTGATATTCTTAAGCTTCCAGCTGCAATATTACAATGACATGAGGAAGGCTCCTGTACATGTGAGTGGGTCCATAGGACTGTTGATCTTTCTGCAAAGGCTTAACTAGAGTTTTCTGAATAAGCTCATTACTAGGGCAATACCTTTTCTTGCTTTGGTCCTGTGATAAATCCCTATCAGGATTTGGTATGTTTGCTGCAGGTATTTCTTAATAAACAAACTCCCCAGATACTTCTGTGTGTTATCAATGCTAAGAAAACACCACTGGCTTTAATCTCCTGAAGATCACTTAGTGCCTTCACAAGGACTTTAATAAAGAGCTGGAGGCCTCCTCCCTGTCCATAATCATTCCTAATTCAATGAATAGCTCAGAGCTACCCAAAACTAATCCCAGTGAAATTGGATTTAGGCATCGACCAATCCAGCAGTGACTATATCAAAGGATGAGTGCAGTCTTATAATAAAAATATGTGCCTTTTGGCTGCCCCTTTTAATTTTGTCTTCTATCTTTGCCTATTAATATTCCTCATCCCACCTCTCAAGTTCACCATGCCTAGCATTCTAGCTTTTTTATAATGTTTACATTTTCCTACAGACCAAGTCTTGATTTTATATTGGAATAAGGTATGGTTAAGCACTGGAACAAAGATTTGATTGCTCTAGGCAACTCCTAATTGCAGAAATTCTTTCTTCCATGGCAGGTTAGTACTGTTTTTGCTAGGCTGAGTCTAAAACAGTAGATAATTTAAAGGTTATATGACTTGCCCAGGGTCATAGAGACAGCATGTGTGAAAGAAGGAAGTTGAAGCCAGGTCTTCCTCACTTGACTCAGGCCCTCTATTATCTACAAAACGCTTCCTCTCTAGGTCTTTGGAATATCATCACCTAACTCATATACAAAACTGAATTAAGATTTGGGAGGCAAAGAAGAAGGGGACTATGACATGGTAGTAATGATACGAGAGACTTCTTTAGTTTTGATATTGCTAACCCTGTAACTAGCCTCACTACTGCCTCTAGGATAATAAATGTGAATTAATTAAATATCATATTGTATAGTGGGTAAAGGTCAGGAAACAAAACAAACAAATACAAACAAAAGAATGGGTGGCTCAAAATGGATAGATGTCATAGTCAACCAAAGAAATACCCATATAGAGAAGGAACAGAGTCAAAGGACAATATCACTGCTCACTGCCCATATGTTACTTGGGCTGGAGACAGAGAAGAAAATTCTGCATCTAGGACATTAAATATATTTAAATAAGAAAAAAACACAGCAGGAGCAGCAAACAGTTTATTTTACAACTGTATATATTTTACTATCTCCAATTCCACCATTAGCCTCCTAAAAACCCAAGACATAAGAAGCTAATGGAACATTATTTTCCCCACCATTAGCCTATTGAATATTTAGTATTGTATCTACACTACATACTTGTTTTTCCTTTTATGCACAAGGTTCTTAAAAGTGATAAATAAAAAGCGTATTTTTGAAAAGCCAGCTGTTTCTTCCTCCTACACCAATCAAGTTATTTCTCTGAGAGAAAAGCTTGTGAATGTCTTCTAGGCATTATTTGATTAAGTTGACAATATTATGTGAGCAATGGTTGAGTACCCACTGTGCTTTACTTTTGACCAAATTGATTTGTGTAATGAACACTTGTTCAGTCTCTTCTCTAAGCTTGGATAGGGCTCTTGATTTAACCAGTAATGCTGGAAGCCAAGTGAATTTACAGCGCCCACAGTCACTCACTCTCTCTCAATCTGGAGAGAATAGCAAGCACACTACATGAGCAAGCATAATTCAATCCATTGGGCTATAAGCTCAGAAAATAATATCACAGAGCTCTGCAATATACCTATTTGATTTGATTTGTAAACCTGATAAAAAAGCAATCGAGAAAAGTTCGGGGAGAAAAATATATATGTTCTAAGCAAAAATGTAACCATATTGAATGTGTACAAAGAACTGAAAAAAAATCATGCATACTTAATCAACTTCATACCTTGCTTAGACAATATTGTGCCTTCTCCACTTAAAACGAAGATTGTGAAAATTCATTTTCCTTTTTTTTAAGGAGCCTTGGGAAAGAATTAGACCTAAGTTTGGTGCTTTCGTGGAATGCTATTTAAAAATTTACTGCCAAAGAATGTTGGCACATGAAAGATTCACTCAGCTTTGACCTCCCCCTCCATTTCAGCTCTGTTGACAAACAAGTAAGTTAGTCATACTGCTTTTGATAGAATTAATGTATTATTCCCCAGTTCTGCGGCACTGGCTTTACAGACATGTGTCAGATAATTTTAAAATATATCCAATTTCTCTGAACTATGAGAAATTCAAGAAACATGGCCAATGACTCGGTCAATTAATGGTAGAGATGCTATAGGACAAAGAAAAAGCAATTCCTATATTGTACCTAGTGATCACTGAATATAGGAGACACCACAGCGGCTACCTTTATTCTTTACAACATGCAGAAAGAAGGCACCAGAAACCGAATGTCTGACATCAGAAAGAGAGCTATGACTAAGTAGTCTTGTCAGAGCAGATGCCAATTGACACAAAGACATTTCTAAGATGTTTCGCTCACACAGTCATGTCTAGAGAGAATACTACTGAGAAGAAGACCTGAAAGCCTGGATGACCTTTAACGACTTTTCAAACCACTTATATCAAGGCTCCTGCTTACCTAAGACAATGAAAACAAGGTGACAAAAGTTGTCTTTCCTACGTTTCCTCTGGTCTAAGTGGCTCTTTCTCTAAGGTTAAGGGAAGAACAGGGTCTTTGAGTGAAGGTCCTGCCTCCAAGTGAATCCGAGTCCCACATTTGGCCTACAGTAAACTCTCAGTGGAATATTCATTCTCCAAGGTTAGTAATAATATTAGAGGCTCCTCTGCTATCTTGAGTTAATCAAATGCTCATTATACTAGGTTCGATGGCAAGGGGAGCTTTGTAGAATTTTTGCCTCAATTCTACCATATTCTCACGAGATGATAAAACTAAAAGTATAGTTTTATCGTCCTTTAGGAGCAGCAATTAAAAAAAACTATATATACACCCACGAGAAAGCATATGGTAAAATCTTCATCATTTACTTAAACAAAGTTGCCATCTTTGCCTCATGTAGCAATTCTGACAGTTGAGGAAACTCAAAAAGTAAATGATTTACTTAACCAATAGCATACGATGAGCAGAAGAGCCAGGTCTCCTGAAATACAAGGCTAGTATTCCTTTCCATTTAACATGGTGCTTTTCTAGTCTCTCTTCACTATTGTCAAGTATTGGCCTGCATTGCCTTAGGAAATCCCAGAGTAAGGCATCAATGCCTCCCACATCAACCATAAACTCTGTATTCTCATGCATAAAGAAAACTGAATGAACAATCTAAATGACCAACTCTCTGGAACACAATGAGCTGGGATCAACCTTATCTCTCAGTAGAAAAAAAATGAAAATCCAGTTGGTCCTCAATTTGTCATCCAGAAAAATAAATAGATTCCCAGAACACTAAGATATGTTTTCCCATCAGCAAAATCCTTTTGATAAAAGGACCTGGCATCTATTTCTCATGTAATTTCTGGAGAGGAAAAAAAATATGGAAGGCATTTTCTGAAGCAATAAGTCATTTGTTCTACAAAATAAATTATATATGGACTCACCCTGGAAGTAGATGGTAATCTTAGAAATGTGTGATTAATCTGTTAATACAGAAGTTGCTATTAGCCTAAAGACTTGGTGTGACACATTTCAGTTGTCAAGGAAGTTTTTAACAAACAAACACTAGTGAAAGGCATTCCATCATAATCCATTTCATACTTGCATGGACTCTGGAAATCTACTAATCTACTTCACTAAAATCAAAGTACACACTTCCTTCTCTAGAAGCCGAATCTTCAACATCCGAACCACAGACAATGAAAAACTGTCTCCAAAAGTAGGTCTGTAGTCAGTGAAGTTACGTTCTTTAGTTGTACTCATTTGACTATCTTTTTAAAAAATATATATACTAGTAAATTTTTTTAAAAGACAGATTTAGAATCTTACATGGAAAAACCTCAATCTGCCACATTCAAATGTTTTCTTAATAAAGATCATGACTAAGCTACTATAACTAAAAGGAATTAGTTTTCACCATTTTTATCTTTCATATTTAAAAACACAGCCATAAGTATAATTTGGTTACAGATCATTTGTAAGGAAACGGATTCTCAGCTAAACATCCATTAAATTTCCCTTAACCTTGTCATTATTTTGAAAAATGTCTCCAAATCTTCCTTTCCTCTATAATATCTCCCCCCTCCTTTCCCCCTCCACCCCGAGTTTTGCATATTATTTGATAACGTGCTTTGCTTTGGTATCACATATTTGTACAGTATATCACTATGCACAAGTATTTTTACACACTGGTAGCTCTAATCATTCTGTTTTATCTCTAAGTATATGACAGAAAAACATGCTTAATTAGAGGAAATGCTGCAAGAGCGCTTAGCCCAGAGTCAAAAGTCTTGAGTTCAAATATTGGATCTGCTACTTATTAGCTGAATGAAATCAGACAAGTCACTTCACCATCCTAAACCTTGAAGGGAGGTGAACTAGAATAGCTGGTATCTAAAGTAAAATCTGATGTTGTTCTTTGTTAGTTGGTTGTTTTCTCAGTCCCTCTTCCTCAATGCTCTTTTCTCTCTTGGTTTTCCTGACACCACTCCACTGGTCTGCATCCTACCTGAATAATAGCTCCTTCTCAGTTTCCTTTGCTGGATCATCAGTCATGTCATGCCCCATAACTAGAGGCATCCCACACAGTTCTGTCTTGGCTTTTTTTCTCTTCTCATTCTATCCTACTTCCCCTGGTGATCTCATCAGCTCCCCTGGATTTAATCACCAACTTCATGCCGATGATTCTCAAATCTTCCTATCCTGCCCCAAACTCTCTACTGTTCTTCAATCTCATATCGCTACCTGGATGTCCAATAGACATCTTTAAAAAAATTATAGCTCATACTGTACTTTTTTTGTTTTTGTTTTGCTTTTTGTAGGGCAATTGGGGTTAAGTGACTTGCCCAAGGTCACGTGGCTAGTAAGTGCTAAACATCTGAGGCCGTATTTGAACTCAGGTCCTCCTAACTCCAGGGCCAGTGCTCTATTCACTGCACCACCCAGCTACCCTCCCAACAGACATATTAAACTCAACATGTTCAAAATAGAATTCATTATCTTTCCCCCTAAACCCTTCTCCCACTCCTACCTTCCCTACTAATATAGAGGGTGACATCATCCTCCCAGTCCCTTAGGCTCACAAGGAACATGTCATCCCAGACTCACTATCTCTCAACCCCCTCATCCGATCAGTTGCCGATGCTTGTCAATTTCACCTCTGTAACATCTCTCTAATATGTACCCCCCCCCATACTGTCATAACCCTAGTGCAGGTTCTCATCACCTCAACAATGGACCATTGTAAGAGCCAGTTGATGGGTCTGCCTACCTCAAGGCTCTTTCCACTCCAATCCATCCTCCATTTGGTCACCAAAATGATATTACAAAAACAGAAGTCTGATTATACTCAACAAACTCCAGCGGGTCCCTATTGCCTCCAGGATCAAATACAAAATTCTCTGTTTGGTGTTTCAAGTTCTTTATAACCAGGCCCCCTCCTACCTTTCCAGTCTTCATAAACCTCACTACTTTCTCCTTACTCTTCAATCCAATGACAGCCTCCTTGCTGTTCTTCAAATGAAACATTCCCCCTGTCAGCTCTGGACATTTTCTCTGGTTGTCCTCCATATCTAGAATGCTCTCTTTCCTATCTCTGCCTACTAGCTTCTTTTTCTGTCCCAACTAAAGATCCCCTCTTCTCCAGGAAGCCTTTTCCAACCCTTTTTGAGTCTAATGCCTTCCCTTTCTTCCTCATTGCCTATTTATCTTGTATATAACTTGTTTGTCTATATTTGTTTGCCGTCACTCCCATTAGACTGTAAGCTCTTTAAGGGCAGGATTTGTTTTTTGTCTCTACTTTCATCTTCAGAACTTGGCACACAATGGGCACTTAATAAATGTATATGACTATTATGTCTTTTTTCTAACCATTTTAGTTCCCATGGGTTTAACGCTCATGCAAATGCAAAAATAATGCAAATGACTTTCAGATTTACCTATCCTGACCTAGTCTTTCCCTTGAGTTTCAGATCTGTATCATCAATTATTTCTGGGATATTTCAAGCTGGATGTCCCAGTTTGGGACATATAATATGTCTATATTATCACATCTAAAATTGAAATCATTTTTATTCCCCCTACACCTTCTACTTTGCCAAATTTCTCTCTCTTTCTGTCAAAGGCACCATCATCCTTCCAGTGACTCAGATTCACATTCTCAACATTATCCTTGACATTTCATTCTCCTTCATGCACATATTCAATCAGTTGTCAAGTGGCTTCTCCCTTCAAGTCCTCTCTCACATCCAACCCTTTGACTCTACCTACATGGCTTCAGGCCTTCTTCACCTGTCATCTAAATTACTACAACAGCCTCCCTGACACAACCAATTCCAGTGCCTTCCTTTTGTCTGTAGACTAAAACAGAAACTTTTCTGTTTAGTTTTTACTGCCCTACATAACATGGCCCCAGTATCACTGGACTTTATTCCCCTATGTAGGCTCTGAAATCAAACAGAACTGGCCTTTTCTCTCTTCTTTAAGTCACAACACTTCTCCACTTGTTGCCATGCCTTCACACCAACCATTCCTCATCAGGCCTGGAATGCGCTCCCTCCTCCCCTGTCACAGAGAGTTCATTTCTTCTTTTAAAAGACATCTCAGACAACATCTGTATAAAGCCTTTCCTAATCCCACCTCTACCTCACCAATGGTGACTTCCTTCCCAGAGTATCTTGTATTGAACTATTTTCTGTGTGTAAAAACTTTGTTTATGCCATATATATTTTTAAATATAATAGTCTCCTCATCAGAATGCAAGCTCATTGTGATCAGGGATCACTTTATTCTTTATGCTTTTCTCCCCAGCATCTAACCCATAAACGTTTGAACTAGGGAGGTAGAAATGTGAATACAAATGTGAGATGATACAGAAGATTAGAGTGCTAGACCTGGAGTCAGGGAGACCTGAGTGCAAATCTAGCCTCAGAAGCTTACTAGCCGTGTGACCCTGGGAAAGTCATTTAACCTCTTTTAATCTTACTTTCCTTCTTTGTAAAATGGAGATAGATAATAGCACCTACTTTCCATGAAAGTTGTGAGAATCAAATGAGAATGTTTGTAAAGTGCTATGCAAATCCTAAAGTACTACATAAATGCTAGATACTGCTATCATTATTACCTGACCCTTAATGGGTACTGAAATAAATATTTTCTGCTTCGTTATTAATATAATGGAAGGAACATTTTCCTAAGAACCAGAAGACCCGTCTTTTAAATGTACTATTTATGTGGTCTTGGACATATCACAAATTCTTTGAGTCTAAAACTACTCCCTGTAAATGAGGATATACTTTCATTCCTTACCTCACAGGGCTATTAAAAAGATCCAGTAAAATAACTTTTGTAGACTTTGTGAATTGTAAAGTGCTAATTACTTCCACCCTGAGGGTGTACTAGCAAAAGCTAACAACATGGCTGGGGCTGATGTGGAGAATATACCTCTTTCCCGTAACATATTTGAAAGTTTCATCTGCGTCATGTTTTTAAGTTTAGGTCACCAGCAAGACAATGAATCGAGCCCTGATCTGTATCATCCACACATTCCCAGGTATAAAATACTCATACTGAAAATTTAACAACTAGTTCTATTCAGTACAGGCAGAGTAACTGGCTCCAACACATTGCTGACCCTATTCCATTTAAAAGTATTTATCTTTTGGGTAAGAACACTTTCAAATTTAATAATTCAGTTAGAACCAGATTTAGACAACACCTAAGTATCTCCTTGAATCTGTCAAAGGCATTGGATAAGACATGTGGCCCCTGAGAAACTTGTATAAAACAAGGAGCTTTTTCGGACCTGGAGAGCACAACAGCTTGCCTGTGGAGAGAACCAGAGCTGAACCAGAAAAAACTGAGATCTGGCACAACTGAAAAATGGAAAAAAGGAGGACTGAGCTGTGTCAGAAAAGAGAGACTGAGGAGCATTCCCAATGAGCCCTACAGGAATCTTGAAGCCAAAGAGTTGAGTTAATGGCAATAGTGGTATCTACCTATTCAAAGACTGAGGAAAGTTCCAAGAAAATATCTACTCTTTCCTGGACATTCCTTCTCCATGCTTATCTCTCAACACATATTGTAGTACAATTTGCTGCTGTTTCTTTACTCAAATGCTTTCTAACGCCTAAATTTTGCTTCAACCACAGAGATCAGGGGCTAGCAAGACATAAATATAAATTAATTTTAGAGAGGCAAACCTCTGCCTAAATGTTAGGATTTTTTCTAACTGGAGTCTCAGAGTGATTGTGATTGTAATTCTAAGTTTTTACTTACTATAAACTGTCTAAAGCAGCAGAAAAAGGAACCATGAAAATCTGCAGGGGTCGTTTTATATTACCTTGAGGCTTAAAATGAGCTAAAGGTTTAATAGGGCGTTAACACAAATATAAAGTATTTTGAAGGTGATGATTGGAGATTTTGTCCCGAAGACCCATCTGGTAACAATGTGCAGAATGGACTGGAATGAAAAGAGAATAGCCTCTGTGATAGCTAAATATATAATAATAGTAAGATGAGAGAAGTTGAATTAGGTGGTGGACACGGCTTATTTGCAAGAAATATTATATGGGTCAAATCCATAGCATTTGGTGAATGATTAGATATGATTTGGTGGTAGAAAGGGGTGTGAGAGAGGGAGAAGTCAAAAACAACATCTGGTTTGGGGGCCTTGATGACTAGAAGATTGTTGGTGAAATTAAGAAAAATTAGGAAATCCAAAGGGAAAATTGTTCAAAGTCAGAAAACAGGGCGGAGGTAGGTGATGAGACTGTTTTTGAACACACTGAGTTTACTGGTAGTATTTTCCTATACATCTCTTACCTATAATTCCCCCCTACCCTCCACAGACATGCCTTATGTCTTGAGACTATCTTTTCTGAAGACGCAGAATTGGCACAGAATCCTGGAGGGAGAAGGTCAATGGCCATCCCATACAAGTCTTTTTTTTTTTTTTT
>CM053599.1:131865560-131907714 GCA_028646575.1 Pseudocheirus occidentalis | reverse complement strand
GTGTTTGTGTGGGAGCTGTGGTGCTTTGCTGCTTCTACGCCGACATCTTGGCTCCGCCCCCATCCCATACAAGTCTAATCACAAAAATCCAACCCACACAAGAAAGGATTTCCTGCTATGAAATATCAGGTGAGGGGGAAGTGGGTTACCCATGATCTGTCAAGGCAGCCCATTCCACTTCTGAAGAGCTCTAACTGCTGGCAAAGTGTTCCTGATATCAAGACCAGATTTTTTTTTTTCTTGGCCATTTTTATCCACTGCTCCTGTTTCTGCTCTCTGGGGCCAAAAGAAGCAAATCTAACTCCTTTTCCATATGACACTTCTTCAAATAGGTGGAGGCAGCTATCATGTACCTCCTGATTCTTCTTTTCTCCAGGTTAACCACACTCAGTTCCTTCAACCAATCTTCACCCCAAATCTACCTTGGTCATTGTTTGGGTTTTGAGGGTTGAGAGTGAATGTAAATGACAACTGTTCTGGCCAGAACTGTCTCCCCTCCCAGATTGGTTTTTGGTTTTTTGACTAGGTAAAAGAGGTCATTCTTTGCCTTATTTGCCTAGTCTTAATCACTGAATGGGTGCTGCTTCAGACTTAAGCTTAAAAAGTCTCCCACTGCATCTGGGGCCATCTCTTGACTTTGTACAGCCCTCCCTCTCTTAAATCCAATTCAACTGCAAGTCACGACATCACCTTCCTGATACAAACAACAATAACAACATAGAGTAAAGGATTTCAGCATCCTGGTTCCCTCCTTTCGCTACTCTGCAGTAATTGAAATACCCAGAAGTGAACACAATGCAGTACTTTATCTATGAGGCCTATCTAGGGCAGAGTACAATGGGTTTATGGCCTCCTTATTACTGGAAGGTATGATTCTCAATACAACCCAATAACATCACACTCGCTTTTTACCTACCACATAATATAGCTGAAGCATGTAGATGACTAAAGCCACCAGATCTTTTCCATAATAACTACTCTGTATCCACAGTTCCTCTACTTTATCTTTGGGAAAATTGATTTTGGGGGGGGAGGGGTAATCAAAAGTGAGATGTTTTTATATTTGTACCCAATCTTCTTTGAAATAGCCCAATATTTTAGCCTATCAAGATAGATCTTGTTGAATCCTGACTATCACCCAGTGTGTTAGCTATCTTTTGAAGGCACAAGGACTTTTGAAAGCAATTATGTATAGGGAGAAAAATCACTGGATTAAAAAGAAAACAAAACAGGACAAAGAGGGAAAACCTGTAAACTCTTTGGAAGCAATTACTGCATGTTATTTTATCTTTTTGTCTCTCTTAGTCCATTGAACAGTGCTATGCCCATGTTAGGCACCTTACATCACATATATATACACACATATTTATACAAACACATATACATGCGTGTTAGGTGAGTACATATATAAAAATTTATACATATGTGTGTACATACACTTATGTGAATTTTTACTGTTCCTGAGGATTTGCTGCTGCTTCAGGTTAAGTGAGCTAATGTATATATAGCAGTTCAAAAGCTTTAAAATGCTGCTGAGATATAAAGGATGATTATCATTAGTTTGTACCCAAGCCTGAGTCAGAGCTTAGAGAAAATGATTACTTTGCACTCTACCAAAGGTACACCAAACACATTCCTTCCTTTCCCCTACAATGAACAACTCTGCTCAGTCAAACCACTTTCATCTCTTAATTTAAGGCTAAGAGGAAGAAAAGGTTTCCAAATGATATTTCTAATTTAGGCAAAGCAAGAGCTTTCTCCAGGTAGCTGCTTGCCCTCGGTTTCTGTAGGGTCACCGGGGGAATAAAAGATACTGCAACAATAAAATCTAATTGTAGAATTTCAAAAAGAATATGACATTCTGCTTGGAAAGATTTTTGGTTCTTTATTCTGCATCCTAGACTGCAAGAAAACTTTCAATGGAATGGTTAACTAAATCTTTCACCAATATCTTATTACCCCAACCCCAACCCAAAAGATTACATACCAGTCCTACTAATCAGAATACATGTTGAACAGAATTTCTCTCCTATTCATTAACTACTCTTTGTTAAATCATAGCACTTTAAAGATATCTTGGTGAAAAAAAGAAATAAAAAAGGAGAAAATACCTTCAAAAACATTTTATTCAGTTATGAAATAACAAAGATTTCTATAAGCAGTTAATTTAGCATAAACTTCTAGACTTCTATAAGCAAAGTTAATTTAGCATTAAATTTTGCCAGCATTTATCATGAAAATGAATTTCAACCAAAATTCTTTGCTGTTGATTAAATCAAATCATGTATTTTTTCCATTTCTTTTGTTTCATCACCACAAAAAGAGCTCATTCCAAAATCCTAACTGCCTTTGTCTAGTACAGTACTTTATAAACACATTGCTGAATTAGGATATATATTTGATTTCAATCATCAACAATGTAATTAAGTCAATTGATATATTCATTAAGGAAGTTCAAAAGAGATCTTTTGGAATAATTTATGTAAAGGAATAGTTTTTAGTAAAAAATGGAGAATAATAAATATATTACAGAATCTCAGAATATTAGGTCTAGAAGTGAGTTTAGATACCATCTAGTCCAACTGTTTCATTTTTACAAATAAAGACTCCGTGGACAAACAGGTAAAAATTATTTACTTACTAGATTGCTTATCTCAATTGTAGGTTTGACTAGACCATTAGGATTCTAGTTGAGGAAAGATGTGGAGAACTACCAGCCAATAAGTCTAGCTCAGTGACAGATTGCACATATTCTCGACGATCACACACTAGAGTTTTCTCTATCAGGTAAGGCCCTGGTTCATATTTCATTGAAAAATTTGAGGCCATTCTCTTAGAGATTCCCCATCTTCCTCAAGTCATATCATTCAGACATCTTTCCCCACTACCTCCTGCTATACTCTGGCCCTGGACGTAAAGGTGGTCTTATCTTTCTCAAGGTTAATCCCGCCATATGCACCAATGATCTCATTCCCTTCCCTTCCCAACTTCTCTAGTAGAGTAATCCCATGATCAGCCCCATTCTGGCTTATCTTCGATCTCTCCCTATCTATTGATTCCCTCCTTGCAGTCTAAAAACATTCCCCTGTCTCCCTCATCCTTAAAGGACCCTCACTTGATCTTACCCATTATATATTATCTACATTAGGGATATTTTCCCCTTTGTGGCTAAACTTGTGAAAGCAATCTACACTATGAAAGGGTAATTTCATAAGGCAGTTTACAAAGGAAGAAATCTAAGTTATCAATTACCATATGAAAGTTCTAATCATCAATAGAGAAATACAAATTAAAACAACATTGAGGTTCCACCTCACAAAGACAACAACAAAAAATGATGGAAGTTGGAGGGGCTACAGGAAAATAGACACATTGAGACATTGTTGGCAGAGCTGAGAATTAGCCATTCAGAAAAGCAATATGGCACCATGCCCCTAAAATTGCTAACCTGTTCATATGACCCAGGCATCTACTACTACTAGGCTTATATCCCCAAAGAGACTAAAAAAGATGAAAAGGCCCTAAAAGCATATCACTTTTCATAGCATCCCCAAATTATCTTCCTATTGGGGAATGACTAAAAAAATTATGAATGCAATGGCAATTATTATGCCATAATAAATGACAAAATGAACAATTTAAGAGGAAGAAGACCTCTATGAAATGATGCAGAGCAAAGTCTATAGAGTTAGGAGAACAAATTGTAGAATGATAACCTCACTGTCAAGAAAATAACTCTGAAAGACTAGAACTCTCATCACCGCCATGATAAAACACAATTCTAGGGGACTGAAAATGAAACACATTGCTCACCTCCTGCCAGAGAGGTGATGATCTTAACATGCAGAGAAAACATACATTTACAAGCATCGCCAATGTGGAAATTTGTTTTGCTGGACTATACATGTTTGTAATGTGACTTTTTTTTTTGAAGGGTAGAGGTATATTCTTATTCAAAGGGGGCAGTGGGAAGGACATACTATAAATTCCTGTAAAATAAATACGTGAATTTATTTAAAAAGAAACCAAGGCCATCCACACTTCCTCTCATCTAATTCTTCTGCAATGTCTTCTAACCCCATCATTCACATGAAACTCGCCTCTCCAAAGTTACTTATGGTCTCACTTGCCCAATCTAGTGCCTTTTCTCAATCTTATTCTTCCTGATTTGTCTTTAGCATTCAACACTGTTGATCACCTGTTTCTGGATACTCTCTCATCACTAGGTTTTCATGACAGTATCTTTTCCTAGGTCCCCCACTATATCTCCTTCCCAGTCCCCTTTGCTGGTTTCCTTGTCCATGGCATTACAACTAACTGTGGATATCCTCCCCAAGGTAATGTCCTGGGCCATCTTCTCTTCTTGCCCTATGCTCTCTTGCTTAGTGATCTAATCAACTTCATTGAGTTCAATTATCCTCTTTATGCACATTATTGTCTGTCTCTCCTTATTGAGCTCCATTTCCATAGCACCAACTGCTTTTTGGACATCTTGAACTGGATTTTCTATAGGTATCTCAAACTCAACATGTCCAAAACATTTTTTTCCCTTAATTATTGAGAATTTGTGCACCAGGCACTGTGCTAACCACTGGAAATACAATTATTTTCAGAGAAAATATTTGATTAGTTAGTATACAGATACTAGATATAAGTTGCCATAAATCTGCTTTGGATCAACCATATTGAAGACTGTCCTTGGATTCTTGGATTTTTTTACATGCCACTAGAAAAGTATGTGGATCCTGAGAAATATAAAAATTAAGTTTCTACAAATTCATGATAGGTGACTTTCAAAAAGTTTGTGTTTGTTTGTTTGTTTAAATGTCCAACTGTGGGACGGCTAGGTGGCGCAGTGAGTAGAGCACTGGCCCTAGAATCAGGAGGACCTGAGTTCGGGTCCAGCCTCAGACACATGACACACTAGCCATGTGACTTTGGGCAAGTCACTTAGCCCCAATTGCCCTCCAAAAAAAAAAAAGTAAAATTAAAGATGGGGAGAAAATTTGTAATTCAAAAATGTAATGACAATAAATGATGTAAACAAGAAAATGAATTTAAAAAAACAAAAATAAAAAATAAAAAATAAATAAATGTCCAACTGTTCCTACTTCCTTAGGTTGAAATGCAATTCTTCTCTAAAAATTTCTGTTTGTTAATATGATAAGCATTAATTAATTATGACCAATATAAAATGCCCTGTAGAATAATAATTTAATAATATTACCATTTTATTTATACAATGCCTCTGGGCTTCTCATTAAAACTATAACTAAAAAACAACTAGAAGACATGACCCAAATACTATCAAAATCTTTCAAAAAACTACAAAACCTATAACTGCATCCCAACCCCAACGCAGCTCTTGACCATCATAGAGGTCCTTCACCCTGGCCCAGGAGCAGCCACCGTTAAGGAGCAGTACAAAACACACATCCCATTCCACTCCACCCATCCTTTCCCTTTCCCTGCTCCCTTGGTGGAAGGAAAGGGGATTCCAGGAGAAGAGCCACAGAAAGAACACAAACAGGATACTGAGAACTTCAGCTGCCACTGTGACCACAGCTGACTCTCACCTATCTAAATGAACGGGCAACAGCTTTGTTTATATGTAAAGTTAACACCCAAAAAGTACAAACCCGTAGGTAAATGAAATAAGTCATTTTTTTCCCAAATAGTACATTAAGGTACTTTGGCCTGAAGCAAACCGATCCCCATCCCCACTCCCACCCCCAATACCATGGTTGTAGAATCCAAAGACAGCAAATGAGACCTCTCCAGCAGTTACTCAGGGAAGCTGAATGGGGTCTAGACTGCAGTGTGAATTCAGGTTAGTGTCTTCCTCTTTCTAGGTTTTCATTTTATCTGCTGTTAAATGGGGCAGGGAGAGGGAGTTGTATCTGATTAACTCCAAAGGCTCTTCTAACATTAAATTCTAGTAACCTTTTGATGTAGCAGACAGAGCAGTAAATTTGGAATCAGAAGACTTAGTTCAGATCCCTGCTTTGCCAAGTATATCCTTTGTGACTTGAGAATGTTATTTAATGTCTCTATATCTCAGTATCCTCACCTGTTAAAACTGATAACCTCTCTATGTTCCTTCTAATTCTAAAATCTATGTTCCTGGGATCTTTACTATACTGCATAATAGTGCCTTTCTTCACTCTATTTTTGCCAATTTGTGACTAGGATGTGGGGTTGTAAGTACCAATGAGATGAGAAGAAACAGTAGAGAGGAAAGAGCCATGAATTCTGACTTGGGAGTCTTAGGTGAAATCTAGATTCTTTGATTTTAATGGCTGTCTGACCTTGGGCAAGGCACTTCCACTCCCTTTGTCTTGGGGTTCTCATGTGCAAAATGTCCATAATAATACCTGTACTCTCTATTACTCACAAGATTATAAAGAAATGATGCCATAAACCTTAAAGTCACATAGATAGATAGATAGATAGATAGACAGACAGACAGTATGTGTGTGTATTATATTTATATATATATATGTACTGTCGTGAAGTTAATGATAAGCACAGGATGGAAGATGACTAATGAGTATACATACAAACTCAGGATAATCTTTTAATAGATTATTAAATTAATATAGTTATCAGGGGAGAGTGGACTGGCAAATGGACAAAGCGAGAGAGAAGGAGATACCACCCTAAAAGACTGGTAGAATTTAGAGGCAGAAGGAACCTTGGAAATTTTCTATCCCAGGGGGTTCTTTAACTTGGGCCCCCAAATGTCAAAAAGAATCCATTCTGATAACTGTATTTAACATAATTGGCTTCCTTTACAATCCTAATTATTTTTTTATGGATTTAAAAAAACATTATTCTGAAAAGGAGTTCAAAGTCCAAACTGCCCAAGGAGTCCATAACACAAAAAATAGTTTATGCGCTTTTATCTAGGTCAAGCTTTTTATTAGAGAAGTAAAATAATCTGTCTAAAATTATATAAGGGTAAATAATAAAACCTAGAACTGAACCTATGTAACCTTACTCCATTTAGTGCAGCTGTTCTCAGCCTGTGGGTCACGACCCCTTTGGGGGTTGAACAACCCTTTCACAGAGGTCACAGGGGTTGCCTAAAACCATCAGAAAAACACATTTTTCCGATGGTCTTAGGAACCGAGATACTGCTCCTCTATCTGTCTCCAGGCAGGTGAGGCCACATGCAGATATGCCCACATACAAGTATCAAAGGGTCACGGCATCAGGAAGGTTGAGAACCACTGATTTAGTGCTTTCCCCACAATACCATGCTGCTTCCTACTTAATAGAGGAAAAACTGGATTAGACAATGTCTCCAAGATCTCTTCCTGTCACATCAGTTTTGTAGTGTCTTTTTTTTTTTCAATGTCTATGAAAGTGGCTATAGTGTTTTAAATGGGGAAATCCTGAGATGGGATGCATTGCCTGTCTTACCAATGGTAATCATCATGTCCTTCTAACAAATACTACATAAAACAAAATACAATTAAAAAGAAATCTATGTTACCTCCAATGATCCTTATTGTTTTCTTCCTTTAGCCTCTTATAATTCATAAATTAGTACAATGAATTTTGTTTAAATACCTGTAAGACTAAGAATAATGAAATTCCATGCCATCTGCATGAAAAATAAAATGCTATGGCTGAACTATAAACTCCACAAACCTGTACTAAATCATTTAAAAGCCTGTGTTCTCTGATATGTTCATCATTTTTCATGACAGAATATGTGTTATAAACACTTCAAGCCCTGTGTTAAATTCATGGTATATAAAAATATAAAAGTGATTTTTTAATATCTACTAAAACCCAAAGGGCAGATAAGCCTGGTAAACAGAGGGGCTTGCCTTAGGAGAAGGCAGACATGGGTTCTAGTCCTACATTCATCACAGACTAGTTGTGGAACTGTAAGTCGCAATCTCAAAGGACTACTCTAAGACAAGTTGCCAAAAGGCATGAATGGAAGGAGTTTCCATACTGGGAATTCCCTGCACTGATCAAAACACAAGTTTAGAGTTCACTGTCACCTCCCCAAAGAAAGAAATCAATATAACAACAATTTCTTTATAAAATGTTTCATTGCATTACCTAAAGGAAAACCTTGGTTGAAGTTAAGTATGCCATACAATGACTATGTGTCCCTGAACAAGTCACTAGCCTCCTCAAAGTCCTCCAGGCAGCTCTCTAAGATTATAAATGACAAAGAAAATGTCTCACTTTAGGGAAGAGTTCCCTCATCTTGTAGTGCTCTATATCAATGAAATCACAGGTTCAATCAAATTTTACCTGCTTAATACCTAGTCCTATGCATTGACTATTCTCTCTTATATACCAATCCATATGTGATAGATTCTCAAAGCTGATTATATACATGATACATCTGACTAAGCACCATATTCTGACTGTGAAGAAACTGAAAGGATAACAATGAGGTGTCCGATGCATAAACTATGTTTGAAAAATGATTAAGGAAAACTGACACAATTATACACTTGTTGAGTTAGTGGCCATTTATAAACAGACTTTGTAAGTCATCAGGATTCAGACTGAAAGGTGCTAATGCATCATTATGATCTAGCAGGTTGCTTGCTGAGTTTTACAGCATTTCACACTACATTAACCTTTTGTACCGCCAATATTTATGACCTCATAAGAAAGTATTTGTCAAGCTGAAAGCCAATATGCAGCCCTGTGTTTGAGTCGTCACTGGTAAGAAACAGTCCTCACTCCTTTGTTCCTGGATTTACAATTTCTCAGAGATGCTGTATCCATAACCTGAAGCTGCTTCACATGTGAGCAGAAGCGCCAGTCTGTGTCTCTCTGTATTTATCAAAAGCAAGTAAAAGAGAGATCAGATGGTCAGGTCAGTGTGACCTATCAAGAGAACACCTCAAGTCAATCCAACAAACATTTTCTGCCACCGAAAAGATACTTCCTTGTTTACACACACACACACACACACACACACACACACACACACACACACACACACACACACACACAGTCCATGAGACTTTCTGTTTCTGCAGAAACATACCATTATTCTAATAAAAGGTTCTAACATTTCAATATTGAGTTTTTAATATAATGTAAGTTACTTGAAGGCAGCAAAGTCTATTTCATTTTTCTCTGAATTCTCATCACATCGAGCAGCAGCACAGTTGCTTGTAACATGATAGGTCTTTAACGAATATTTGTTGAATTTAAAATTGAACCAAAGCAGCAACAGAAGGAATCAAAGCAGCTTATCAATCAGACAATGGAGAAAATATTAGAGAATAAATAGCCTACGTCATAGGAGCACCAACAAACATAAACTAAACAAACTCAAACATTTCCCTGGTTTGGCAACTCTTAGGTTTGGCTCTCAGGCTGAAATTGATTTCTCTTATCTAAAGCAGCAAATGGGACTGCTGTTGTTGCTGTCTTCAAGATCTACATACCAAATAATTAACTCCAAGAACTGTCAACAAGCAATAAGCGTTCCTATGGAATAGAGCAATGAGATTCCAGGTACATATCGAAGACAGGCTTCTGAGGGATGCAGCGAGGATGTTTTACATGGCTTTGTTGGGTAGGACACAGGTTTTGACGTTCCATAGAATTACTGAGTAATCTCTATCTATAGTACAATAAAATGGGATCAAAGCTTCCTACCAAGAAGAAAAGAGGAGGTTTGGTTAGTAGTTCAAGCAAGTATTTTAATTCATTTTTATCCTAGGAACCTATGGAATCAGAAAGGTTTTAGCTCTCGCAAAATAAAAATTCGTTATAATCTAATACATGATTCTGGGACCTCTTCAATCAGGGTTTCTTTACCTTTTCAGTGTAGTGAACCCCTCTGGAAGTCTAGTGAAGCCCATGGACCTATTGTCAGAAGAATGTTGTAAATGCATACAAAAGAAACTAATAATTTTGAAATACAGTTATCAAAATCTTCTAAAAAAATAAAGTTATGAACCCCAGGTTAAGAATCCTCATCTGGGAGATACCTTTGATCAAGGATGGATTCATTCTATTTATGGCTTCTCCTTCAAGTACCTCAAGGAATATAATGATGATGATGATGATGACAGTGATAAACATTTACATAGCACTTTAAGATTTGCAATGTCTTTTACAAACAGTATTTCAGTTTATCATTTCAACAACTCCAGGAAGTAGGTATTATTATGCCCATTTTACAGATGTGGAAACTGAGGCAGGCAGTGCATAAGATTGCATATCTATTAGATGCTTATATTTGAACCATTTGATTTGAACTATTTCAACTGTATGTGTGTATGTATGTATGTGGGTGTGTATATATGTGTGTGTGTATAAAGTTATTTTATATAAAAGTGAACCGTTTAAATTACCACAGGTATATAATACCATGCATCCACTCATCAAAATTAGATGCTTATGTATGCCACACACAAAAAAAGAATCTTTCTTTATATTTGTGTAACTTTACCTATGCTTACGGTATCCCTTCATAGACACCTAATGTCTTTAATTTTCCTTTAATAGATATATTTCTGAAAAGTTATATACAAACTTATTTTTACAATTAGATCACTATCCTAAATATACTTTAGGAAAATCCTACAATTCCTTCCTCAGAGGCTTCCTTTGTAAAGCAAATAATCATCCCACCCTAAGATTTATCATGTTTTTAAGTCAAAAGATTTGCTTTTAAAACTCACATACTTGTATTTCAGAAGGCTTTCTATAAAAAGGAGAGCAAGCTTGGTGTCCTGATACCTCTCTTTGTAATGGCATGTCAACCGCTACAAAATGAAGTACCAAGCCTGCAAGCTCTTTAGACAGCTCAGTGACATGGGGCTGAGTCTGCCCCAGTCCTCAAATCAAAACAAGGATCACTTAGTCAGATTGCCTTTTCTTCAAGCTCAGTGCCAAGTCAGTCATCTCTCTGGCTTGGCCTTGGGTAGAGACTATCTGGATAGTGGCCAGGTTTACACATAAAGAAAAGAAATGCTTCTAAAAGGTGCAATTTTAATTTTGTGTCCAGAGTCCTTGAGACGAAGGGGTAGGGCTACCCTGGGGTGAGGGCATTCTGAGGCAAATCTTTTTATGCTGCCTCTAACCATTTTAATAATATTATCCAGATAAAATCAACTCAAATGGACAATTTTTTTTTTTTAATGTAGTGCAGAATCTGAAAGGTGTCTAGAAACGGGTCAAGACAGGAAGCACTAACTGGTAGAAGCAAGTTGTTTGCCCCGCTCCTGTTTCCATTACTGTTGCTCAAAGACTAGCAAAACAGGACCACTCCACCTCAGATCCCACCGTGCTCAATCCCTCTGGGTAGGAGGATGCAGGCCAGATCTGCACAACCTGGCAGCAGGTAGGGGGCAGAATTAAAACAGGCCAAATTTCTCTGGGCCACAGATAGTTGTTTGTCACTGGTCACATGACAAACAGGTGAGTGTACCGTGCGACCCTAAATTTTTCACAAGCCCCTGGAAAACCCTTTGGCCGTCTGCAGGCCGTATGTAGTGCAGGCCATCAGTGATGTAGGCAAAATCCAGAGAAATGTAAGAGAAGAGGCCTTTGGATACACAGGAGGAGAGAAGACTGATCTGAAAATATTTTTTAAACTGTTTTGTTCTTTTCATTACTATTTTGAACTCCAAAATCTGCTAGTTTCATTTCAATGAGGCAATGCGATTCTTACAAAAACCGTGAAGTATGTTAGACTCTGCAACCAGCCTAGTCGCTGAGCATTTCTAAGATTTGAGCATCCATTTGTAAGACCAAAGTGAATCTATTCCCTGACAGCATTTTTCCATTTCACCTCTTACTATATAACTCTTCTTCCTCATTTTCCAAACACATGGTTGAAGAGTTAGGAAATACAGACAAAAGGAGGGAGAAGAGAATGATAGGAAAAACAAAGGAGTGGTTAAGAAGAGAGGTTGAAGCCCGGCTCTTGTATTGTGAAATGCTTGCGTCAAACAGAAAAGGGAAAAAAAGGCTAAAGTGGAGAGAAATAACAGATCTACAAAATATAGGGGAGGGTTTAATTAGTCTAAGTATTTACCTGTAAAGGCTGAACCATGCTTATATGAAATATGATGTAAAATGCTTATAATTATTTTATTTCCAAATTAAAGTCTTGCTTTGGGTTTCATCTTTTCCTTTTCAGATTAGCTTGCTATAAATATTTTGAACATCTTGAAATGATTTGCAAACATTTCTTATAAAAAAGTCTGATTTCAATTATTATTCCTGCTTCTAAGGCTAAAATTAAAATGTGACAAATGTGTTTCAGGAGCGATATCACTGCCCCTTAAATATAAGCAAATCTTACTTTTATTAGAGCACATGTTAATAATAAAATAATTTTTAAAAGGTAATTTACATGATAACTTTGTTGCATATTTAAAAGGAATAGCGTGTTGTACATAGTGAAATTGAGGTTTCATGTATAATCTTTTTTTATTGTAGTGTGTTATGGAAATGCTTAAATTAAAAATTAATTTTTTAAAAAACTACAAACTATCCCCAAAAAGTGACTATAAAGCAATTTTTTTTGTAAATCAAATGCCATAAATGCCCTATAGCAAAATGTTATATTTTTTTAAGGAAAAATATGTTGATCTCAAAACAGAATAAAAATTACATGTAAGAATGAAACGAGCCTTTAAAGTCATAAATTTAAAGCAAAATTGATAAAATGTAAACAGGATTCAAAATAAATAGCAAAATATGCTCTATGAAAATTTTAAATATGAGACCAGAAACTATGTATTCTTTGAGACCAGCTCAAAGTAAATGAGAGATATTCTATTTATGCTGCCAAATCCTGCAAATTCAGCTTTTGAATGAACCTTTCTAAAGATAAATGCTTCTTTTCAAAATCTCAGACATTTAGCTTTTCTTTCTAAGGAGGAATTTAGTCTGTGTAACATTTCTTAATTGTCTCTTTGTGCATCCCAGTTCTGTTTTTAACACCTTAAATTCTTCAGGATGGGGCTTTCCTTACCTTTATTCTGGTAAGGTATCAGGATACTTGGTAAATTTCATTTCTAAAATTAGCTGTTAAAACTGGATTTTTTCATAAATGGTTTCCTTTAAGCAGGTTTTTGCCTTTAGTCAGACGCTTAAGGTCTTAACATAACTCTTAAACTGGAGAAGTTTTCTTCTTGAATTAATTAATAATAAAGCAATTTATGTAGAGACAATGATTTATCTTGCCTCTCTGCTTTTTAATAAAAGGAATAAAGACCTTAAGGGAAAGAGAAAGGAAATATTCAAGTTCCCACTTGTTTAAAGGGACACCAGATACCTCCCCAAGTAGTCTTTGGTGGATTTTAGAAAAAATTAAAATTTAAAAGATTCTTGTTAATATTTTTTCCCAAGATGTGTTGTAATTACTCTTATTTGCCAGGCTGAATGTAAATTCCCTTCTGACTATCATGGAAATGATACTTCTCTTGAAATCAAATGTGTGAGTGTGTGTGCATGTAGACAGACAGACACACACACACACACATATATGTATGCCCGGAAATGCCCTTCTCACTGCACTCATACAGGTCACAGATGGATTTAGCAGCTACAAGACTCACCTTTGATCTTGCCCAGAAAAATCACTGTATTCGGCCACATAATGTATCCAAATTACTATTGGCCTACTAAATCAAATCTAAATGCCTAAAACTTAGCATTCAAGGTCTTTTATGATTTGTCCCCAACCTACATTTCAACCCTTACCTCACATCATTCCTGGAAGAATCTCTCAACTTCCATACTTCTCTAAAACTACATACACATTTTTATTCACCCAAATACTACCTATCCTTTCCATGAGACCATTTTTTAATCCCTCTGTAAAAATATCTTTGCTCCCTTAAATTCCAAAGTAATCTGTGCCATTACAAAGAGTTCCTTAGGTTTCCTTGCCCTGTGCCATTTATAACCTGGAATATAAGAAGGCCCATGTCTTTTTTTCTTTGGGTGAATAATTTTGGAGAAGAGACTGGAATGCCTTTCATTCCCCTCTCAGACTGCAAAATCATGTTCCCATCCTGGGTATCTTCATATCCCCATGCTCCCTTTTTTCAGCTTTTGTGTGTTGTCTTCTGCCATTAGAATGGAAGCACTTTGAGGTCAAGTATTATCTTTCTTTTTGCTTATATTTGTCTCCCCAGTGCTTAGCACAGTGTCTAGTACTTAATAGTACGCAATTAATAAATATCTATTGCAAGCCACTAATATCTGTACATGAATGGAGTGATACATGCTAACCATACAGAAGACATGTCAAAATCAAATGCTGACAAGGAGGAAAAAATATAATATGGGGAAAAAATAGCATCAACAAGGTCATTTAGGAATACAGAGGACAACTTGGCTAATACAACTAAAGCTAAATTAACCATATTCAAAGTTTAGAAGCTACTCCTTGGGGTTTTTGGGTAGATGCTGACCCATATCTAAACATAGTTCTGTGGTTTGATGTGCTGAGGAAAATAGCCTAGAAATTCATTCAGATCAAATGGTAGGGGACAGACAAAAATAAGGTGAATGCAATTATTCAAGTTGAGATTCTAGAATTTTTTTTATCTTGTTTCCCAACTACTAAAGTTTCTCTTATCTTCCTAACTAGCCTATGCCTATTAAAGGGCAGATAAAGGTACTTTATATATCTCACACACAGGGTTAGGCACACAGGAGGTACTCAAAAATCTTCAGAAGAGGAGCTAGTATTTACATAGCATTTTAGGGCTTGCATAGAGCTTTGCTATTATTACCTTATATAAAATTCACATCAATTATTGAAAGTAAGTTTCACTACTGGTAACTACAAAAATTATAATTATATAGGTTTGTTATTGAGAACGTTTATATAGCCTCTCAAGGATGACGAAGCATTTTTCTCACGACTCTGTGAAGAAGGTAGTGTAAATACTAAGTTATTCTTTTTCCAAATAAGAAAATGAGGCTTAGGAAACTTAAAGTACTTCATAGGCTTGCAGACTGAGAAGTGAAGGAACTCCTATACTTTAATTCACTAACGTGGTCTTGTCTCTGTCTATGCAGATTACTACCTATCCAGGCTTTCTCATCCTATTTGATTTTGGTCAGTGTTCTCCCAAAAGTTTATCACTAAAGATGTAGAAAATCAATTCTAATCTGGCTGAACTACTCTGGGACTCCTCTAGTCTACCATGAACCAGGAAGTCATTGCTGGGATAACTTATCATCCTGCAAGATCTCATTGGCCTTAGAATTCCATCCCATCCCTACCCTCTCTGATAGGAGGGTGGGACTATGACCTTCATTTAAGGAGAGAGCACAGGTCATCTATCTCCTCATTTCTCATCTGGTTAACCTACTCTGGGATTTCTCTGAATGATTTCACCATATCTGCATTGGGTACCTTTTCTTCCTTGTGTCCTACCTCCCCCATCACATTTTCAGATTGCTTTTGTGTTTCATCTTCCCCCATTTGATTATAAGCTTCTCTAGAAAAATAACTTCCTTCTCTCTCTCTCTCCCTCTTTCTGCTTTCCTTCCTTCTTTTTTTATTTCTATCTTCAGCATTTAGCAAAGACGCTTAATAAATGTTTATTGACTTTTATTGACTTTCTCTAGATCAGTAATGGACAGATTTCAAGGATTCTATTAATCTGAATGGGAAAAAATGCATCTTTGTCTTTCACTAAATTCTAAATGAAATTTAGCATCTGAATGTAGGAACTAAATATCATTCTGAGATGGAATCCTTTCAGTTTCACTAGATTGACAAATGTATCATTGTACAAATAAGGTTAAGCATCTCTATTCTAAAATCTTAAAATAAATGTAGGGGTACCAGTGTAGCAACTTATCCCTCTGTTATCTCTCATTCTCTCAGTAATGACTAGCCACCTCCTTTTCTTCAATAATATCCTTTTCAAGACTGCTTTATCATGTCATTGTTAGAAATAGGCAGTATCATGCACTCTCCATTTCCTTCTGTATTACCTACAATTCTGATTCTTCAGACATTGTGAAGATCCATAATTAACAAAGATACAGCATCTTTCAGAGCACAATTCTGTTAAAAAGATTAATTTTTGCACTAGAGAGCAATTTGGGATTGTTAAAAATTCTGCATAGCTTCTCAAATGCAATCCACCCCCATGCTTTTCTCCGCATTCAATTCTAACCCTAAATCATTGTTCTTCTATATTGCTTCTTTCAACACATATACAGACATATACATTATAAATATATATATGTATATATATATATATAAACATGTATGCAGGTATTATTTAAAACACATATAATGAACACATATATAAAGGCATAAGCATGTACATATGTATATGTGAATGTGTGTGTGTGTGTGTGTATATATACTTATCTGTGTATACACGTACAATGCACATACTAGTTTGCTACCAATTGATTATCCATTCAATTGAATGACACTTTTTTTCATTGATTGTTAGGCTGTTCTTTTTTGAGCAACCATTTATCTCATTGAGGAAGCAAGATGAAATCAGCACAATATTAGCTGCAAATAGAAACATCTACAGGACCCTTGCCGCTTATACTACGTTTCTCCTTTCGTGCTTGCTAGTGGCTAGCATTGGTATATATACTTCCTACTATGTCATGTCATACCTGACATTAATAATCAGAGGGTTAATGAACAGTTATTTCTGTGGTTACATTTATTGAGATATCTTGAGAATTATTTTAAGATATGTAAGAGAACCTTATTGTCAGAGGCTAGTCTTAAGGTTTATTTTGCTTATAAAAGCTTTCTGTAATCAGTTAAAAGCAAAGATAATGTATTCTCTACAATTGTACGACCATAAAGGCAGAATGTTTTGTACACAGTTGTTTGTAAAAGCATGTCTTTTCCCTTCTCCTATTGTCACCAAAGGTACCCTTTATGTAGGTATAGGTCATTCTCATAAAAATTAGAAAGTAGACCTTTCATATAATATTCTCATGTTCATATATAATATTCTAATTCCCAGGGAAAATGTTGTTTGGCATGTTTATATTTGTCTCTCAGACTTTCTGATTCATAAGGCTTCTTGCTTTCCAACAAGTCTATAAAAGACTACATGTTTCTGCTGATTCGAATATTACAGAATTTCAGACCAGAAAGAAATCTTAAATAAAGGTGCCAGATGAGGTGACCTTTAACAGATGAGGAAACTGAGTCCATGAGAAGTGAAATGAATTTCCCCAAATCGATCAACAACAAGGGTGTACTTCACACGCTTACTCAACATTCTTTCCATTACACCAAACTGGCTTAATGTCATAAAAGTTAATTCTACCATATGATGTGTAGGCTTTGTAGTATAGTGGAAAGCACACTGGATTTGAAGTCAGATGTCCAAGGTTCAAATTCCAGCATCACTTCTTAACACCTGTGTTACCTTAGGATAGATAAAACACTGAACCTCTTTGACCCAAAGTTTTCTTATCTGTAAAACAAAGGGGTTGAATCAGATAACCTGGAAGGTCCCATATAGCTCTCAATCTATAATTCTGAATTAGCTGTATAACATGTAGACTGAAAACATAATTTCCACAGTTCTGACCTTAAAAACAGGACAATATGTTGAAGTAATCATGAGAACTTTAAGACTCGGTCATAGCAATTAATACATACATACATGCATGTGTGCATACAGACATACTTATATATTTACATACATATGTAATAATATATATGAAAATATGTAGCGACTATCACTAATGAAATTACTGACTGAAATTGATTACTGACTTAAAACATTAAAGTATTTTTATCATTTTAATATATAATTATAATTACAATAGTGATACAGAATGGACTTGGGATTTTGTGGATAAGAAGCTCTGGGATAAGGAAATTCCCTTTAATAAGGCAGACTGGCACTTTCTCTGAAGCTTACAGCATCAGGGAGTTGCCTAAAGCAGATGTGTCAAACACGGTGTTGCTGCCTGCAGCACTCAGGGTCCAGCCTGAACCAGACTGAAATGTAAGTGGAAAATACGTAACAAAATCAGTGAAAATATCATATGATATAGATAATATTAATTTGTGATTTTTCTCAGTCAATATGCAGTTTGCAGGGCTCCTTCTATACTGTTTAGTGGTCCCTGCCCCCATTTCTATTTGAGTTTACCTCCACTGGACTAGATTACAGAATGGTTAAGTGATTTACCTAAGTATCAGAGAAAGTAGAGGAATCAGAAGTAGAACCTAAACACAAGTCTTCCTGACCTGTGGGTCAGTCAGAAGCTACATTGCCTCTACAATGACAACATAATACACAATTCTAATGAGAAATGCTTTACGCAGGTATCCTGCTTTTATATATGCTACCTCCCTTCATTAGCACAAGAATCCTGCGAGACAGTCAAGGAAGATATTTTTATTCCCATTCTGTAGAATGAGGAAATTGACGCTCATAGAAATTGGATGTGCAACTAGTAAATAGTGGATCTGGGCTACCATCTTTAATAATTCCATTCTTCTCTTAATCATAGGGATCCTTTAGAGAGGCAACATCGTGTTGCAAAAGAGTCAAGAGAGACTTGTGTTCATATCTTACATCAAAACCCCTAGTAGGAACTTAATAAATGCTGGTGGACCTGGCTTGTCATGTAACCACAGAAAGTTATTATTTTTAGCTCTTTGCTTCAGTTTCTTCATGTATAAAATGGTGAATAATAGTATGGGTACCTCGCAGGATATCCATAAAGATCAGATGAGATATAAGGTATGCAAAGCATATAAATATATAGCATATAAAATGCTATATACATGTCAGCTATTATTGAAAAGATTATTAGAGAGTACATGAAGCCATGTGTTCAATTTGGAACAACACATTAAAAACACATGGTAAAAGGAGGGTGGTAAAAAAAAGTGCACATGGGTTAGGAACAATATTATATCAGGGAGGGTTCAAGGGCCTTAAAAAGTCAATCTCACAGAATCTGAGATTTGGGCTATATGTAATAGTCATCTAATGCAGGCCATACTCGAGTAGGCACCCCACCACACACACATGTGATCAGCAGGGCTTGATTTGAATACTTTCAGTAATGGCAGATCCATAACCACCTGTGGACAGTACTTTTTTTTTTTTACTGCTGGACAACCTTTAATTGTCAATAACTATTTAAAAATATATATATATATATATTAAGACAAAAACTGCCTCTTCATTTTCTATCCAGTTCTCCTAGTTATGTCCTTAGGGATCACATAAAGCAAGCTGTCAAATCTTAGAATATAACTATCAGATTCCTTCCTAAATCTTCTCTTCTCCAGGTTAGCTATCCTTAATGGCATGGTTCTAAGGCCCGTCACCATCCTGGTCACTTTTCTCTGGACATACTTAATAATATCTTTGCTAAAACATAAAGTTCTAATTTAAACACAGTATTCCAGATGTAGTCTTCATAAAGCAAGAGGACCTTTACCTCTCCCTTCCTAAATATAAGTATCAGTTAATATGATCCAAGGTAATATTAGCACTTTTTGGTTACCTCACCCACCGCATTTATGACTCGTGTTGAACTTACTATCCACAAATCCATTAGGACTCTTTCACATGCATTTAAATGTTGAGAATAATATGAAATCCATAAAACTGAAAGTTTGAGAAAACTAGATAATGTTAAAGTTACCTTTGATAATTATGAACTATTTGTGCATGAGAAAGATAGAAGAAAGCAAGGAAAACTGTCCTATCCTGTTTTGTCTTGGGCTGCTTTGCAAAGAAACACAAAATTTCTTTATAAAATCTCTTCCTTTTGGAAGATTCTAAGGGAGCAAATAAATATGATGCAGCACATCAAAAATCGAACTGCTGAAAACATTGGTAACTGTGCATGAGACTAGTTGGCCTAATTGGTAACATGGTATTAAAAGTATGAGAGCAGCCTCAAGGCCACATGTGGCCCTCTAGGTCCTCAAATGCAGCCCTTTCTTCCAATCTCTTCCTCCTCATTCTTTCATATTCTGTGGTAATAGAATTAGGAGAAAATTCCTCTAGTCTGCATTACTTGGGACTTTTTTCAGCAACCGACAGTAGTTCTGGGTCACTGTATTTAAAGATAAAACAACCTTGGATATCATCCAATCCAAGGTTTCTTAACTGATGAATCCCTGAACTTAGATGGGAAAATTAAAAATATATATACACATATATATCATATACACACATACGTGTGTATGTATTTTTGTTTTGATATAATTTGTAATTATTTTATTTTATATTCAGAAAAAAAAACATTCTGAGAAGGGATCAATAAACTTCAGACTACCAAAAGGATCTATGACATTAAAAAAAAGATTAAAAACCCCTGAGGTCATCCAAGACTCTCACTTTACAGGTGATGGAATTAAGCCCACACAAGTAGTAAATAGCCATGTTCCTTCTATTACATCACCGTGCTCGCCCGTCCAGCCCTGGCCTGTTATGATCAGTCTGCTTCCTAATGACCTGATTCTCTTTAGTCCTTGTCTCATCCCTGATCACTCACTCATGCTCCTTAACTTGACCTACGTATCTGAGTTGCCAAGCTAGCCAGATAAGGCAATCACTCAGTAAGCTGAATTTTTCAACCAGGTATTTTGGTGTCATTAGCCTCAGTCATACCCAGCAGATATGAGACAAGAACACAGGTTACACCAATAATATCAAAAAGGGCAGGCTGGGAAAGCCCTGAAGGGATCATTTACTCTAGACACGCTTGTACACATGCCATATTAGAGAATCTATTTCAGGGAAAGAGATTTTTACAAAATCTCTTCAGAGATTAATTCTAACGTCCTCCCAAAATCTGCCTGCCCCCTATTTTCTGCCACCTTAACACATTTCATTCCAATCTATCCTGAGCTACTGTCATAGAATCTTTGAATTGGAAATGACCTCTGAGATCACCTGTTGAAAATCCCCTCGACAACATCTTTGAAGGCAGCCATCTAGCCTTGCTTGAGCACTTCGAGTGAACTGGAGCTTACCACATGACAAAACAGTTCATTCCACTATGTATAAGATATCCTTAAATGTGAGATAATTCCTTCTCATACCAAGCCAAAATCTGTTCCTCATAATTTCCAATCACAATTGTAAAAATTGTAAAAATTATAAAAAAACAAACAAAAAAAGCCACAAACTAAAAAAAAAAGCAAAAATAAGCCTAATCCTTTTTTCACATAATAGCATTTCAGTCACCTCCATTCCAGGTTAACCATTTCCCTACAATTTGGGGTTTAAGCCCAGCTGTCTTCGTGACATGCTCTAGTTTATTAATGTGCCTTTTAGAATATGGCACCCTGAAGTGTGTACAATACTCTAGTCCAGTGGTTCTCAACCTTCCTAATGCCGTAACCCTTTAATACTCAGATGTGGGCATATCTGCATGTGGGCAGACCCACCCGGAGACCGATAGAGGAGCAGTGTCTGGGTTCCTAAGACCATTGAAAATATGTGTTTTCCAATGGTCTTAGGTATCCCCTGTGAAAGGGTCGTTCAACCCCCAAAGGGGTCGCAAACCAGAGATTGAGAACCGCTGCTCTAGTCAAACAATGGAGAAGCCTGACAGGGAACAGGACAATGCGATTCTTGCTTCCTGTGTTTGGGGGTGTTATGTTAATATGGTCCAAGACAGCATTGGCTTTTTGGTTTGCTGTGTTACACATATGACACCAACTAAGTGCGCAGTCAACTGAGATGTCTAATTACTCCCACCACCACCACCACCACCACCACCATTAATTCTGGTCTTTTGAAAGCTCAGTAAAGTGAACAGAGCTAACCTCAAATTCAGGAAAACCCACTATGTATGACTGGGTGACCCTGAGCAAGTACCTTAATAATTCACTGCCTTAAAGCAACTCTTTAAAATTGTAAATTATAGAAAAAGAGCCCTCTGAATGGGGGAGAGGAAGCTCCTCACCTCAATGTGGACAGTTCCTTACGCACACAGTTCATACTGATGAAATAACAAGTCTTATGCTCACTGCCTGAAAACTGTCGTCCCAGCACACCTCTCCTAACCTGAATCTGTAAAGTTTTTTTTTCCTCTTTTTTTTTTTTGTTCGGCTTAACTTAGGGCTTTTCTACATCTTATTCTGATCAACTCAGTCTAACCTACCCATGAGTAAAAAGATCCTTATATTTTCTGCCAGTAAGGTACTTCAAGATTTCATTAAATGAGATCTTGAGAACACACAGCATGTAAATAAAACTTAACTGGGCCACTTATTTGCAGTACAAAAATCCAAATGGTAGTGAAGATGGAAGACTAGAGGCACAACAGGCCATGAAAAAGACTACAAGTCCAACAACACCAGGCTGGCCCACGGCAATGATAGGAAATTCAATTTCAGAGTTGCTGTTTTCAAAGCAATCCAATACATTATAGTATGTGCATTATTATTGTATTATATTGAGTAATATCACATTTAAGTAGATTTCATAGCATCATATCAGTGCACAAGGGAATAGAAAAGTGGTTAATAAAACACAGAAGTACAATTTCCTTTCAGCGTTAGTTATGTCCCTATTATACTCAGAGAACAATAATCAGTAGCCCACTTAGTTTGACTTGGGAAGTAAAGGAACAGTAATTACTTCTTGCGTAATATGTCATTAATAAGGGCTTAGGCCTGACACTAGGTAACTTTGGATACCCTGAAAATCTGTAGAAGTCGGTGTCCAGTTGAGATAAAGATCATGACATTTCCTTAGAAACACACATAAGGTCAAAATACAGTGCATGTATAATAGAGCACTACTTGTTTGCCTAGGTTTATTTCTATGAATGCAATCTGTAGTTAGTCCACTATTTTTTCTCCCTCTCTCACATTTGTGCTTCTTTTATTTCCCCTACTCCCATATAATTCTTCTAGATAACTAATGGGTTATTAGGATTTGGTCAGAGCAACTGAAGAGGTACAAGTGATGTCACTTCTGAAGGTAAGACAAAGAGCATTTAACACTTGTAATTCTTCAATTGCTCTTAGCAAGGATGCAAAGGGAAGCTGGCATAGAATCATGAATTATATTCCCATCTGCAGGAACAGAGGTCCTAAGAGTCTGCTGCATTCAATTTGGTAAAAGGTCAACTGGGAGCTAGTCACCCATATAACACGGCTCATTTTCCCAATACTAGTACGATTTGCTAAAATGAGAGTATGGGGAAAGAAGCTCAATAAATATAATACTGACTCTGGGGCTGTAGGAAAACATCAAAAGAATGGAAGTTATAATACTATTCTTTAGTAGGCCCGATCCAGCACTGACAAAACACACTTACTTACTTTGCGGTACATACTTGGAAGACACTGTTTAAAGAAAAACAAATGTCGTAACTGAGCGGTCTTTTTCTATGATCGGTCAGACTTCTGCTTTTCCACAACTCCGGATCCCACGATAAGATATGCTCTCTGTTTGAGAGCCCAAGGAAGTATAATAATAAAATTCATAAAGACAAGGAGATTAAGGATCAGAGGAGGAGGTAACATAATTCATTAAAATCTATCACTTTTGTAGATGATCAAAACATACTAGAATCAAGTACTGAGTGACTGGACTGAACAAGAGGAAAAGATAGGACTTGACGGAAGCAAGATGTCTCAAGAAAAAGAACTGTGGAAGATTAAAGGGTAGATCGGGGACAAGAAGGAGGAGAGGCTGATGAAGAATGCTAAAGTTAGTTGTATTAAACAGAGTTCAATTATGGCCCTGCAACTTCACTCTCTGTGAAACCTCAGACAGCTGACAGTAAGTCTATATCTTGGTGTCTCCTATGTGATATAAGGGTGTGTAGCAGCAACCACACTGGCACACCCAGGATGGCTGCTAGCACAGGTTCTTAGATCTGCTTTACTAGGAAAGACAGCTGTTTAAGGGGTCAGCAATCTTTTCTAATTACGTTCACTAGTTCTGGGGAAAAGTCAGCATCCTGAACTATAGAGAAAATACAAAGAAAATACAATCAGAGAAATAAAGACCAACAGACTGGACTCTGACTGCCTGAGTCAGCTATATACTTTACATACATGCCTGGATGGAGAGAGCCTTTACATCTTTACATCTGAGCAGTCGGGGAGCTCTGAACATAAGGCCACTCAGAATCTCGACCAGGGAATCACAAGATCCTTCTCATAAGTGAACCCCCCCCCAAAAAATGCCAACTCAGAGTATATATATAAATCTCAGAGCCAGAAGACATCACAACCCTCGTTGACTCAGTGCCTAATTAGAAATTAGCAAAAGGCATGAAAAGCCTTCCTATAACCAAGCTTCCCTTAATGGGCTCCATGTGAGGCCTTCTAATGGACTAGGAAGACCTTAGATCCCATTAACATTACAGAGTGTTAGGTTAGGTGATCCTTAACTTGAAGTCCCACTCTAAATTCCATGATCTTCCATGGTATCTTTCTTTTTTCTGAGGCCCCACTGGGAAAATCATGAAGAGAGGAAGCCAAAGGCTCCAAAACTCAGCCAATCAGCCTTCTTCAGTCCACTTTTCTCTTCCAATTCCATCCATCTTCAGTTCTATGGGCATTAGGAACTAGTCTTTAAAGATAAGAGCTAATCCTCCATCATTTAGATTAAATGAAAAAGCTAGCTAGGAGTCTCTTGGTTCTCAGGCAGTTAAATTTATTTTCTTTCCTCCTTATTTCCTCAAAATACTCTTCAATTGCAAGTAAGAACAATCTCTGGGGCTCTCCTCTCCTAAGACTTCCCCATCCTCCCTTTCCTCACATAGCTATGAGACTAATGTCACACAGAGACATTGCCCAGGAACCATCGACAACTCCTTATATAATTGCTAACCCAACTCCCACTTGCGAGCCAATTACAGGAAAGGGGGGAAAAAAAATCATGTCAGTTGTGCATTGTTGCTACTACCTCTTTTCTTAGTCAAAATGGAAGTTAATTCCCTTCCAAAAAAGTCTAGAGAACAATCTATTTAAATTATAGTGTTACAATGTGAAGCAAAGATGCATAAGTCAAATACAATTTGGGTTATAATTAGCTATTTCATTGTAGCAAGTTTCTCTGGGAAATCCAGGCTTCCTTTAGTCAGCACATCGAATGGCTTCAAATTCTTTTTTCCCCCCTTTTTCTTTACGAATTCAAAACTCCATATGCAGCAAGATATTGGAGACCACAGGTAGGACAGTGAGAAAAATGGCTAGTAATGAGGAGCTACAGGGACATGAAATGAATTGAAGGGGAGAATTATTCAGAGCATTACCCACGATGGTATATTTTTGTTAATAATGTAAGAATGAAGTGAGAATTTATCCTGGGTATCGCTTCATAGCATAGTCACTTTTTATGGTGATACAGAACCTTTCAGAACCATGAAGTTTTTAAAAAACCTTTTCTAAATCACATGAAAAGATACAATTTCTGTACCATCCACCCTTCTAAATCAAGCCACATTATACTATGATTAATTTGCTATGGTGAATTATAAACTGCAATAAAGTCTTTGGGAAACCAGATTTTTCATGTCGGAAACAGAAGTGGAATATGCATGACAAAGAATGACACATTGGCAGCACAGTCTCCTTAATTTGTATTGGTTCATATTGACTCCAGACTTATTTTGTGGGAGGCAACATATCACCACAGGTTTATTTAAAAAAGAGAGTAAGAATCCTTAAAATTCAGTTCTTCAAGTGCTGTTACTATCTATTCTCTGTCACGGATCTCTAATGACTTCCTTGCCTAAGTCTAGGAAAGAGTCTCCTGATATGCCTAGGTCCCAGGAAGGAGATCCTTACTGAATCCATGGGCATACTAACCCATCATGGAAGTCACTTGAAAAGGATAAAGAGCACACCAGTGGGTGGATGCTCCTTATAGGCAAGGATAGCACTGATTTTGAATCCTCCACCAAAGACTATAATTTTACTAGCTCTCTGTCTCCAAGACCCTGCATTGCTCAGTAGACTGAAACAAAGGAAGAGCCCATGTACAAGCATTTTCTCCCAGCAGTGTTGAGTATTAGGGATGTATATATACACAGTACTATTGAATCAGCACACTGCTAGCAAGACAACCAGAACTAGCAGGCTATTATTTAGATGAAATAAATACTGTTGCTAGAGATGCAGAAGCATTATTAAGTACCAAGCAGACTAAAGGCTAAAAAGGCTAGATAGGAACCAAAATATGGACCAATTGAAATGCTGCCCAGAATTGTATATGCCAATGTAGTTGGAAGGGTAGTGATATCTAAACTTTGCCCACCTGCAGAAAACTCTGGGGTCACTGCATTCTGAGAATACTTACTGGATCTAAGAGATAGGAATAATGAATAATCAGAAACAACTGAGATTCAGTTTCCATCCCAAAGGTGCCCCAATTCTGTGGGCTGTTTGTTTCTTTGAAGTAAAACAAACTTCCACTATCTCCTGAAGCCTTAAGTGATTCACATGGAATGTCAGAGATGAAGGAAACCTCAGGAATCCACTGAATCCAACTCACACCTGAACAAAGCATTCCCTCTTCAATGTACTCAAGACTTTTTTTTTTCTTAAGACTTCAAATGAGGAGGAGCCCACTACTACACCTCAAAGCAGCCCATTACACTTTTGAATAGTTCTTTTGGAGGTTTTTCCTTACCTCAAATCTAAGTTGATCACTTTGCAAATTCCACCCACTGCTAGTACTTCTGCCCTCTGGGACCAAGTGGATCATGTCTAATTACTCCTCCACAAGTGCTTGTCCAATACCTACCTGAAGCTAACAATAATCCTCACCCATCCTGTCTTTTTCAGACTGTAATCCTCCCCACATCCATCATCTCTCCTCACCTCTAGTTTCTTCAACCAATCAACATGACACCGAAGCCATCCACCTTCCTGGTTGTCCTCCTCTGGACCCTCTCTAACTTATCATATCTGCTCCCTCATCTGGAAAACTATGCTGTTCTTAATTCACTCTAAAATTGTACTTGCTTTCACTTATGTAGTAGAAGAAGGGGTGATAATCATTCAGAAATGAGGCAACAAGTTACTGACATTTATTCTGCTTTCATGATAACCTGAGAGCTCATGGCTCTTTCTGAAGATGGAAGCATCCTGGAATAGCCAAGGAACATTGGGAAGGACACCTTAGGCAAAAACAATTCTATGATACATTCCATTATTTAATAATTTGGAAAAAATTCTGTTTTCTAAAAGATTAAGTGATCCAGAATGGTGAGAGATCTAGAAATTGGGATTTTTACAAATGATCATTTAAATTTTTTTAAATTGAAGTATTACTGGATCATTAAAGACAATTAGAGGAAATAGGAATATTTAGCTGAATAAGGGAATATTTAGCAGGGAATATCATGGCTGTCTTTAAATATTTGAAAGGTTATTTCGTGGAAATGAGAATAGTTCTGTGCTGCTAGATAAAGCAGAAGTTTCTAACAATATCAGTTGCCCAACAATAGAACAGGCTGCCCTGTAAAGTAATGAACTTCCTATCACTACAAGTATTCAAAGGCTAAAAAACTGTTAGCAATGTTGCAGAGATATTTCCTATATTGAGCGGAAAGTTGGAATACAAGATTTCAGCAGCTTTCTTTTCATCTCTAAGGTTTAATCTAAGTCCATACTCCAATATATTTTACTTTGATATGATTGCTATCCTAACAGCTAAGTGAGATAAGTGGGATTGATAAAATGAGAGTTTTGAGTACTTATGCAAAGGCTGTCAATGCTTGGAGAACATCATTTAATTAGGATCTGTATCAAAGTTCTTTTTTTTTTTTTAGTTGTCACACGGGATAGTTTTTTAAAGATAATAAGTTTACTGGATAATTCATACTTCCCAATGGAATAGGGCGACAGGGTGGAGTAAAGTCCAGGATTGGAAGGTTGGGGTGTGAGTATGATAATGAGATTTAAGAATTCCCCTAAGTGTAGCTGTGAATCCTTAGAGACTGAAGCACACATTATGTAAATTCCCTTCAGAATGCAAATATAACACTGAGAAATGAGTGATAAAACTTTTCACTTCCCCTTGGAGATTATAGCCCCACAGATTTCTTTTCCAAAGTTCCTTTGCCTTGCATGAAGGTGGAAAGAAGGAATGATTCTCTTTTCCTTTCCTAGACACAAGCTCATATCCCCTAAGCATCACCCAGACCAGGACTCCAAAGTGAGTAGAAAACAATTGGATCAGAAGCAAGCAAAGCTAGGGTCTAGGCCCTATTTTTCTAATTGTGGGCAAGTAATTCTAGTTTCTTCAGTTTGTAAAAAGGGGTTTAAAGGCAAACTGTATGATTTCTCTTTTATTTTTTTAACATAATAAATTTTATTTGTTTTCTTGTTTACATCGTTCATTTTCATGAGATTTTTGAGTTACAAATTTTCTCTCCATCTTTCCCCTACCCCACCCCCACCCCCCAAACAGCGAATGATTTCTCTTTTAACTCCAAAATTCATAAATCTCTCTGGCTTGTTAGCTGTGTTATTACTAGGTCCTCAAGCTAATAGGAGTTGCCACATTATCCCCAAGGTCAAAATCCTACTACTATGCAGAGTTCATGCAAAATTCATTTCCAGAAGCATAGATACATGTGTTGTTATATAACATGATGGCTGGAGATTAGAGACTGGTAATTTCATTATTGTGTGGAAATTCTAAGTATACAAACTTTCTCCATGAGTACAGATAAGCAACCCATCTATCACTTCGATTCTGGAAGAGCTGCACAGGAAACTTGGAGTTAAATGACTGACCCATGTTCACATAGCTAGTATAAATCAGGGTCCTAATTATTCCTAATTCTAATCCCTCTCACTAGAGCTTTACTGCCCTTCATATTTTTATATGTTTGTATAGAATTATTTAGAGTTGCAGACCAATAATTCTCAAAGTGTGGTTCAGGAATCCCATTTTAAGGGATCCATAAGATCAAAACTTTTTAAAATAACAATAATAGCTTAATTTTTCATATGGCAAATATTGATAGCTATAACCCATATAAACAAAAGCTTTGAGGAATGGGAGAGAGAAGGGTTGTTCTCAATAATTTAAAAAGTGTAAAGGAGTCCCAGGGGAAAAAAAGCTTGAGAACTGTGGCTACAGATTTATACACACTCACACACACAGACACACACACAGACACAAAACAGGGCCTACGATTTTATCAATGACGAACTGCCTATCTACAATTTATTATCTTAGAGGATTGCAGGATACTGTGAGTGAGTCACATAGATTTACAGTCAGGATATATCTTAGCCAGGATCTAAAGCCAGGTTTTCTTAAGTACAGAGAACGCGTGACCTAACCGGACTCTTTCACCGCTCATAAAAGAACTAAGTAGGTGGCACAATGGATACAGCACTGGAACTGGGTTCAAATCTAGCTTTGGAGACTTACTGGCTGTGTGTCTCTGTGCAAATTACTTAATCTCTATCTCTTATAACCCTTACAGGAGCAGATATAAAATACTCTGGCATTGAAAGCCCTTCATAAGCTAGCCCCTTCCCAACTTTCCAGTCTTCTTATACCTTATTCTTCTCCACCAAATACTCTTAGCGCCAAAGACACTAGCCTCCTGACTGTTCCACAATCCAGAGAGTCAGTATCTGGGCTCTAGGCATTTATCTGGCTCTTCTCTATGCTGGAAATGCCTTCTCTCCTCCACTCTGTCTACTGACCTCCTCGACCTCCTTGAAGTACCAACTTCAATCCTACCTTCTACCGGACACTTTCCTCATCTTCCTTATTTCTAGTGCCTCCCCTCTGTGAATAACTTCCTATTTATCCTTTATATCACTTGCTTTACATGCTATATATTTGGTACACATATGTTTGCATGTTGTCTCTCCCATTATAGTGTAAGCTCCTTAAAGGCATGAGCTGACTTTTGCCCCTTCTTGCATCTCCAACACTTAGCACAAGTGTTTAATAAATGTTTATAGACTGGTCAAATGATGCAATTGTAAAGCATTCAACACAGTGCCTGGTGCATAGCCGGCACTGTATAAGTATTGATTTATATTATTATCATCATCATTATTATTAATATTATTATTATTACAACAATGTCCTTTGGTGGAAGCCTATTCAGATAGCTCTTGGCAAGTAAGAACAGAATCATTCAGAAGAAAAGTTCAGTTTTATTAGCAGAGATTTGGGAGAGGGACGGGGAATGAGAAGGGCTTTGTCTTTGCTTTTTTGGCAGAGAATCAGTACTGGATAGAGTAAGGAAGGGATATAAAGGTCCATGGATGACAGAAAGTGGCACAATAAACAAAAACAACAACAACGCTCTACTGTTCTAGAACTCAGAAGAACTAGGTTTAAATACAGGCTCTACCACTAACTTGGTGACTAGACAAGGAACTTCGCTTTTTTGAGCCTCAGCTTTCTCATCTGTAAAATGGGGATGATGATATTTATTCTACCTGCCTCATAGGGTCATGAGAAAACTTGAAGAGCTAAACAAAAAAAGAGTATTTTGAAGTTTAAAATTCTGCTCTCTGAACTAGTTTTAGGAAACTAGACTCAAACGGCTTTGTTTTGAAGAATTAACTCATGCAGCTTTCAGAAGGAGGTGAAAATGAAAGAGAAAGAGAAGGCCAGGAGGAACATTTTCCAACAATAATAATCAATAATTTATTGATTATTAGGTTATCTCCCCTGAGAGGTGGCATCATAGCAGTAAGGTTGCTAACCTCAAAATGAAGGTACCGTAAGGAACACATGGTCTATAGTGCAAAAGTCGCCCCACAGGGAAGTCAGGATTTTGCTTGCTCATCTCTTCAGGGAACCTGCAGGTGTGTGTGTACCCAATCCCTCTTTCCAGGGTCAGACAACTGCTATCTAAGCCACCAGCTAAGATCCAGTCTACCTCACTGCACTCGAAGACCTATGTGGATTATAAGGCATGATTCAGAAGCATGAACCACACAACTCACACAAAAGAAAACGCCAGAATTTTTTTTTCTGTGACTCAATATTAACTCCTTCAATAAATAAATAAAAAAGAAAAAGAGAGAGAGAGACTACCTTATCATATTGCAGGAGTTAATGTAGCTGCCCGAGATGTCTAACACCATAGTGGGTAGTGAGTAGCAAAAATACAGGAAGAGTCTGGCTCATTAAAGGCATGTTCTCAAAGGCCACGGAGCATTTTGCTGTTGGGCCTCTCTCTAGGACACCCTTGTTGGCTCCCATTAGGAGTGTATGAATCTGATGGGAAGGTTGTAGGAGACTTTCAGCAGATTGCAGAGGTGTTAAAAATAGATGTTAAGTTGCTAGTGGAGATACTTGGCGAATTCTCCACTTGCAAATTTCTGATTATAATATGTCAAGAGTAAAATACCTTGTCAGGAGTAGTATATAATATATAATAGTATTGGCTCTGTCAGCAAACTGATGCATGATATTTTTGAGCCCTACTTTAAATCTGAATTCAGCAGAAAATGTCCTATAGGGAACAGTCTTAGCCCTTGGGGATTTGACTGGATGACCTAATAAGTTCTCCAAACCTTTACTTTTCAAATGCTGCGGTAGCTCTGGGTGTATTCAGACTCCCATTATATATGCTCTGTGCTATGTGTTAAATCATATGCATGCACTGTGTGCAGAAGGAGCACTGGAAAATATGCAGTCACATCATACGGGTGATTATTCTTTCTTTCTTGAACCTACTCTCAGTTTTTCAAACTTGTCTAATGGGCTCCACTGTGACAGACTGAGCATTTGCACTGATACAGGCACTGGGCGCTATGCTCATAAGTCAGGAGAACTTTCGGGATGCCCAAGGTGCGTACTTCAACCCATTTAAGACACAATTGTGGCCAGCACCTACAAACCTTATGTGCTGCCCCTGAACCAGATAGAATCTTGGGTTAGAGAGGCTGTATACGGCATTTATTCTATTCCTATATTTATATTCTGTAAAAGACTCAGGTTCTGATACAGCGCTTCTCTGAAGTCACATTGGGATTAGAGGAAAGCAGACACATAAGAAAAAATTCCTTCTCCTGGCTATGGAGTCATACTACTGTGCGTTACAGAACAAGAAAGGCCTGGATATACTGCAGTTCTAGCTCCTTATTCTGTTATACTGAAAACTGAGACCAAGAAGAACTAAATGGCTTGTCAGGTGACACGGGAAACAGAATCAGATTTAATCCGGGTCCTCTGACTCCAACTCCATGATCTGTACTATATCATACTGCCCCCAAACAACAGAAACGGGTGACAGACAAGAAGAAAAATGGGGCCTGGAGAACAAGATACCTCCCCTTTTCAATAGATAATTAAATTCATTCTTTTTTTTTGCTTTTGTTTTTATATTACATTTGTTCCTGAATGTGTCCCCTCTTCCTCCCATACCTTTGCTTGTATCTTTGACTTTTTGAATGATGCTTAATAAATGTTTGTTAACCGGGCGGACCCTGATAGCTAGTCACCCCTTGACAAAGTTTTTTAACATGAAAGAGAAAGAAAAAGCAGTTTAGCAGAACTAACAGTGAAGTATCACATGAACTGTATCTGACAGTGTAATCGAATATTGCAAATACATGTTCTACCAATGTACTGAAAAGAAAGCGCTTCTATTTCTTTTTTAAGAAAAAGATTTTTTTATGTCTATCTTAAAAAGTGTCTATACTATTCATTTCTTCGAAATTTCCTCATGCCTTCCTTCCACTGCATTATCTGTTTCTCTAACACAACACATATTTTCCAGTCCCTGATGATCTCTTCCTTATTTGTAGCACTGCAATATTTCCATTTTGTACCAAAATGTATATCTTAAGACTGTTCTCTAGTTAAGTTTTGGTAGGTTCATTTTGTATTCCCTTTTGAATTAGAAACTCCTCAAGCCTAAGTAATGTGGCTTCAACTTTATTCTAGCCCTCAAAGGTAGGCATAAAATATATGTATAATAACTACTTGCCAATATGACTTTACTCTATTCCTAATCGGAGACCACTCCTGTAGCCACCACCACCATCACAAAAGCTCGAGCAAAACTAATGAATACAATAAGAACATCTCATTTGCACTTTTTATAAACCGTCTGCAGTCAAAAAGAAGAATGAAAAGAGTGGTAATCCTTAAGTCAAAAAGACCACTAATGCTACCAAAGAAATGAAGACAATTCTAAGGCAGAATGATTTTAACTCTTCATTGGATAAGTTTCCAAGTACAAAACCAGTGTACATTTGATCCTTAAATCAGAAAGGCCACAGATGGTACCAGCAAAGAAATAAAGACACTTCCTAGCCAAAATGATCTCAACCCCTAATTGGATATGGGTCCAAGTACAAAAAGCACTCTGCCTTTATAACTAAACAGAAGAAATGAGGAGAATGGAAGTAAATGATTTGGTCCAAGTGGGATGACAAACTCCTAGGCAGAAAGGATGCAAAGGGGAAAAAAAAGAGGCTGACTAATTTTCAGTGATGAATAGCTTATCTGTGGAAAACACACAGCCTAGTACTTGGAGCACCAAGGCATAATTCTCCAGGAAGTCCATTGTGATCTTACAGAAGATAATTAACTCTTTCTGGCTATTAAGGGTAAGGAGATAACACCCTGGTGCCAGAAATAGGCCCCCTCTGGCTAATAAGCCTCTCACTGTGGACCTCCCCATTTACCACCCAGGTAAGCAAGCTCAAGGTCATGCCCTTTCCAAACCATCCCAGAAGATGAAAATGCTACACTTACTGTGGCTGTGCCGGAGACAGTCTGCGCACTCGTGTCCGTGGCACTCTGTTCAGAATGCGTCTGCGCTGGAGGGTACATGTTTAACGTGTGCTCTGGGACTGTAGTCTGGCCTGTGTACTCTGGAGCGGGATGAGGATGGGGAGTCGTATACTCTGCAGGGATGCCATTCTGAGGGGGAGCAAACTGGGCGGAGGCATAAGGCTGTGCCATTGTGTCAGGAGCTGCTGTAGCTTCCTGATTACCCTGGAAAGCAAAAGGAAAAAGCAAAATCAGTGAGGAACCACACAGAAACTTCTCCAGAATCCAAAGACAGTTAAAGGCCAAATATTAGCTTCCCCTTAGGGATTGTGATCCTGAAGAGCCCTGATTATAATCCTGGCTTGGAACAAGTGAATATGCAGCTTTTTACATGACGGTCGATTCTTAATTTCATAGTTAAAATGCCACAAAAGATCAAATGAATTGGGACCCCAGAAGGACTTGACATACACGTGTGTCTATATTTTGCAGAACAAACACTTCCACTTAAGCATATGAGTCTACTCAAAGTTTTATATTACTGAGAGCAGCATGATGGAAAAAGAAAAAAACAAGAAAGGAAAAAAAATAAGAATACCTTTTAACAGCAACTATGTCTGAGAATGTTCCAGAGTGTCTTCTTTGTTTTTGTTATTGCTTTATCGGTACTCTCATTTCGAAAGGGTGGCAACCAATCTAAATTCCAGATCCCCAATTTAGCCAAAGATTTTCCACTATCATGTCCCTCTTTTTAAATATTTCAGCAAAATGCCTGTGTTTGTGCATGTTTTAAATTGGTCAAAATTTGCCACTTTTTGCCCCCAAAATAAGTGTAATTTAATGGAAAAGTTCCACTTTAAATATTCATCATAGTATGAATGTGATCCTAAGTCCTCAAAGATGCCCGAAGTCTGGCAGTTCTCACCAAACTGGAAGGGCTTTGGGCAGACGTACGGAGAGAATGTGTATCTACTGTATGAGAACCATAAAAGATGGGTCACCAGGTGATGATCTGATTTGATTTTTTAAGCACAGCAATTTCAATGGTATTGTCTTCCAGGATGTGAAGGGAATGAGACGTGCATCAGTGAAGAGTGACCCCAGACTGATGAAATCAGAGTTTCTCTGGAATTATGGAAATATTGAAATGTATCCTATTCTCCAATAGCCCAGTCTTTACATGAATTATGAATGGGCAATGTAATAAAGTGACAAGGTAAATCTCTCTCTCTCTCTCTCTTTCTCACACACACACACACACACACACACACGAATTGAGGACAAGTTCTCCAGTACTCCCGCAATACAGAACATGTTTGCCTGTCTTTCCCATGTTCTTCTCTACATTTATGTTGGATGGATACCAACGACTGTCCTTTGTTTTGTAGCCCATCAAACGCGAGATAAGAATATTCATTTGAAGCAATGTGAACTTGTGTTATGAAAATTACTAAAATGTCTCTATCCTTTGACCCAGAAATCTCACTGCTAGGCACATGCCACAAGAAGAGCAGAGATAAAAAGAAGAATTCCATAGAAACTAAAATATTTTCAAAGTATTATCTTGTGTTTAAAAAGAAATTAGGTAGCCATCAGCTATCTTTAAAAACTGTGGTATCTGAATGTCACGCAGGGAGCCTTAATCTTTTTTTGTCTCATGGCCCTGTTTAATGAAGTTTACGGACTCTTTCTCAGAATTACTGCTTTAAATGAATAAAACTAGATTCACAGGATCACAAAAGAGACAATCATATCAAAATACAGTTATCAAAAAAATTAAGTTAGCAAACTTTATTCGCAGACATTATGGAACTCTTGGAATGGGATATTACTATCCTGTAAAAATGATTAATACAAAGAAACATGGGAAGACATGAAATGATGGAAAGTGAAGGAGGCCAAGTCAAGAAAATGATATTTACAGGAACTAGAACAATATAAATTGGGGGGGGGGGAATCAATGAGTGCTACGAGATTATAATGACCAAGCTTGGCCCCAAAGAAGACATGGCATTGCAACTCCCTCCCTTCTTAGCAGAGATGGGCAACTATGGATATAGAACACTGAATAAAATGTCAAACTCATTTAATGGCCTGGCTAGTTTTGCTAAACTGTAATTTCCCCTCTTTTTGTATAATGTATGTCTCTCTAAGAGGGGGGAGGGGCATAATGGAAAATGTAGATGATGTAACAAAAGATAATCAATAAGTTTTAAAAATAAAATAAAATCCATCTCAGAAAGCATCTTCTCCCGATGACTTTTAGATGATACTAAACCAGAGAATGCAATCCAAATGCCTTGGGTCATTCCACTGATGCACTCTTATTTCCATATAAACAAGAGATCTTTACAATTAAATACCAAATAGTTGCATCGCCCATCTTCTATGACCAGTTCGATTTGACTTCAGCTTTCTTATAATTATAGCAGGGAAAGCAAGTAATGTCAGAAACAGGAACATATCCTAGGTGTCCGTCATAGGTGTCAACTAGGCTTTCCCACTAAAGGATCTGGTCACAGTAAAATCTTTCAGCAAAGGGGGAAAAATAGTGATTAATCCTAGGATGCAAAGTTTGTGCACTTATGTGAGGGTGCAATACTATTATGATATTGGTAACAACTCTAGAAAAAAATTAAGTACAGGGTAAGTTAAGACAGTTATGCAACACATTACAGTTACTAGGCTGGGTTCTTTCCTCCCCCATACTAATCTCTATCACCCAGTTTATTGTTTGGAGGTAAAAATACAAATCAATTCCTGGGGATGTTGAGGAGACTAATCCCTTTTTTTGTGGGTGTAGAAAGCTCCCAGTACTGGGAGAAGTTGATGGAGTTTAGAGAAAATTCAAGAAAATCAGCTCTTCCCACATTCCCTGTACCTTCTGATTTAGAAACTCACTGCTATTTCCAGCTCAAGTAACATCCTCCTCCTCTCCCATTTGCCTCCACATGACATGGGCCCATCTAAGAATATAACTTCAAGTAAAGAAATCCTATCATAAGTGCTTATTCTCACTGGCAACACTGAAACCTGGAAAGCTCAGGCCTGTGAGAAAGAACTTTTGAAGGGCAGGCAAACCTAGTCCCTCATAGAGAGTCGCATTGACCTCCTTGAGCTCTATTTTAGACAAGGAGCCCTCTCTGATTACATAAAAGGGAGTTTAAAAATTATGACAGAGAAAAAGGTGGACAGGCCTGGAAATAAGCAAATACAGAGACCAAAAGAGATTCAGTAGGAAAAAGATATCAGAGAGAGAGAGAGGAGGGAGAGAGAGCGAGGGAGGGGAGAGAGAGAGAGAGGAGACAGAGAGAGAGAAAGAGAGGGAAAGAGAGAGAGAGAGAGAGAGAGAGAGAAGGGAAGGAGGGAAGGAGGGAGGAGGGAGAGAAACAGAAAAGAGAGAAGAAGAGAGGAGAAGAGAAGAGAGGAGTACATTAATTTCAATTTCAAGAAAATCACAACATGCTTTTTTAGGGAGTGTTTGAGATGCCCAATAATATACTTAGCTCAGTTCATGAAGATTTGCTTTCTACTACCAGGCTCCTAAGCAATACAGGCAAATATTCTATATAATAGATTAACTAAAGAAGTCAAGACTAGTATGCTGAGGTCAGGGATAGTGTTGGGAAAAAAAAAGTGGAGTAGAGAAAGGCAGAAGAAGAGTCTCTTTCAATCATTCATAATCTACTCAGAATATTGTGTAAGAGATAACACTCACTCCAGACAAAAAAAACACAGGCACTTATGAACTTTTCAGGGCCATATCCAAATCCAATCTAGTCTCCCCCTTGAGTGTCCTTGAGGTTTTTTGCCATGTGGTATATGGAGATACTTTTGGGCACTTTAATAAATAACTTTCTAGGTATGGAGTCCAAATTAAATGTATCATAGAATAGTAGAAAGGGAAATGGAATAAGATCTGGATTCAAATTCCGTTTCTAACTTTATGCCTCCACTTTCCTCAGCTACAGATTGGAAAGAATACTTATCTGTGGCTCACCCCAGGGATATTGTGGGGCTAGCATTTGGATGTAAATATGACCATTTTATAGCAAGGTGTTAAAGTGCTTAAAAGGGTTGGAAAATGTCACGTGGTAGAGTCGTCTTGGAGTCAAAAAGACCTGGGATGGAGTTTTTCCTCTGACAAATACTAGCCACTCAACACTGGACAAGTCACTTAATCTCTCAGTGACTCCAACATTATAATAATTCAATGGGCATCTGTTAAGTGTCTCAGTACTAAGATATAAAGACAAAACCATAAAGTCGCAGGGAAGTTATCTGTTTGCATTCGTAGAGGGAGTTTCCATGGTAAGTGTTCCCTGTAATGATGAAATCATAGATGTGGGGACTTTTCCTTCTCCCTTCCCCCTCACCATTTTATCCCCCCCCCCAAAAACCCATATTACTCATTAACATAAAACAAGATTAAACCTAAGAGATTGCCAGCCTCACTGATCAAGTTAAAAGTATGAACACAGTTGAAAAATTCTGAAGCAGAAACATCATGGCAACCTTCAACTCTAACCTTGGCAAATGGAGTCTGCCCAGGTTCCACTACTTGACAACAGTGAGAACGGAGGTGAGAAGCAATGACATTTGGAAGAAAGAAGCATTGAGATGGACAAAGATATAGGCACAAAGAATAACAGCTAGCTGTCCTGGGGCTAGAGGACAAGAGTTGGTCTCCAGCGGTGCCCAAGTACCATCTTTGGGAAAGCGAGTCATGTGGCAGACATGGCAATAAGACCAACTGTAGCCACAAAGCCACCGGCAGCTAATGTCCAGGTGCATTTGTGCTCAAGACTTTTATCCTCTACCTGGAGTTCTAAAACAGATGTTGCCGGGACCCCTACTGTTTCTCATTAACACTGACAGCAGTTCCAGGAGACCCTAATTAATATTCGTAACATTCACACTTCGTGCTAATTACAGCTAATATTTAATTAAGAGCACTGCACTTTGTGTGGAGTTTCTTGCTAGCAGCTTTAAACTACTTTTGATACAGCATCTCTGTCCATCCTGGAAACACCTCCAGATCCCTGGTCCAGAAAACCCCATTTTGTCACAGTCTGGGGACTTGAACAGGGTAGAACCCTAAATAACAAGGAGACGATAAAGAGGTCGAAGTCTCAGTGTAACCTCCATATAGCTTGAGGACATATCATTTCCTAGACACGAAAGGAAACATGTTCCCAGCTGAAACTTGAACATCATTGTCTCAGCCACACTATGACACCGTCAGGCATCATTATTTGAGGGAAGTTTTGTTAGACATGGACTTGTGCATCAATACTTACATCTCCTTTTTCTTTTTCTCCCACTGTATCACTAAAAGCCAGGGCTATTTTTATTTTAAACCTGAAGTTAAGGTAGGGGGGGGCTGTGATATCTGGATTTGGCTTTTGTGATTTGTTTTGTTTTTCCAGAGGAGCTAATGACTTAAAAACAAACCATTAGTTACTTCCTCTCATTCCCTCTTACTTCCTTCTTCCCTAAGCAAACACCCAGAGATGTACAATGATGTACATATTTCCATATATCCCCTTTAAGGGACTTCAAAAAGCAAACTTGTAGTTTGTGGAATCTAGTTTCTCTCTAGGGTACTGCAATGACTAGTATTAGTACGTATTTTAAAGATACTCAAATCACCCATTTGGACTTACTTTGATTCAGTCTCTCCTTCTACATCCTAGAAGGTAGAATGTAGAACAGTATGATACAGGAAAACTGCTAGCGGATCCTTGCACATTGCTGGAGAAACACACAACATGCCTATTAACGTACTAGATTTGGGTTAACGTTGACAGACGTGCCAAAAATACAATCAAGCTGCAACTCCATCATTGCTTCGTGTGCTATTTCCTTCAGCGGTTTTCATCTAATCAAAGGATATTTTTAAAAAAGAATATATATATATATATATGTGCATATATATACATATATATGCACACACACATACACACTCATATATAAAATACATCTGATGCCTAGTAAAAAGAAAATCTCATCTAAATTTAAAGGTGTTTTTAACTGAGGCATAGAAATGCCAGGAAATTATATCTCCATTTTAAAACTAATGCACAGTCTGGCTACTATGTGTGACAATGGCGGGTTTCTTTGTGTGAGCAGATTCTTATGGTCAGTGTGTCACTCCCCTTACATACAGAGAAGCCTTTTGGGCAGGTAATTCATTCTGTACCCTAAGTTGTCCTCTTTAAGCTGGGTTAAAGGGAAGGGAGCGCTTGATTGTCAGACCTGGCACATCCATTTTTCTATGTGGTTTAATAAAGTACTTTTTTGGCAAATGAAAGAACAAAGGGTGGCAGACAGTCAGACTTTGCAAAATGTTTTGGCCTGAAATCTAATGAAAACCACATTTCAACTCAAAAATATTCTTTACGTGGCAGCGTATAAAATCCAGTTTATTGCTTTCAACTTAAATGCTAGGTTTTTTTTAAAGTGAAAAGTGCCTGAATTTTATAACCATCAATACTGACTTAAAATCCTACAAGTTTTCAACTTTAAAAGGCAAAGTTTTTGATATCCCTCTAAGATTCCCACTCCTCTAGGCTTTAGTCCTTCAAGAGCCCATTCTCATTCTGGAAAAGCTCTTCCATTCCAAAAACACCCTTTATAATGAAGAAATACACAAAAGTGTCAAATCTTAATAAGCCAGCTGAGTCCATCCATACGGCAAAAGAAGACAAGTCACTCCTCCAGGGCTTTCCCCCTCCCATCCCACCAGTACCACTGCATAGGAACATCAGTTCACTCTAGGAAACTACCGTTCTCGGTGATTGTCTACAGTTTTAATCTTGCAGACCATTCTTGTTTTTTTTTTAAAGTTAAGTTGAGTAGTTTGTGCATTCAATTTCTTTAGTCAGAAATACTGCATATTCAGAGAAGGGGTCTTGTACTGTAATGAAATGAGTCAAACTACATCACATCCTCAGGGCATTTAGACAAAGAGGAAAAATGCAAATTTACCCCATTAACCTGCGGTTGGTTATAAGACCATCTCAGTTAGATCAAGCACAGCAGACAGACAGACAGACAGATACACATACACACACACACACACACACACACACACTCATCCATGCAGCCTGCCTTCCTCTAGAATGAAGCAAGAATCAAAATGGGTATCACAGGAGGCTTTCATGCAGTCAGACAGCTTAATAGGGGAAAGGCCTCTCCTCTATTCAAATCACAGTTTCAAGTAAAAGATAAAATGAAAAAGAAGTACCTGCTGCACCATCCTGTTTCCTTTATCCTCCATAAACTTAGCAGCTGTTCTAGTCCCAGGCCATAGAGCATCTGCCCAAGGCAAGCATCAATTATGGATGAGAGTGTGCGTGTGCTATGTAATATGTGGATGAGTGTGGATGATAGGGGTGTTGAAGGAGGGGGAGCTAATGCAAGCCTTGCTGACCTCCCACTCAACATCTGACTGCTCCCAAAACCTAATCCAGATGGGACTCTTTCAGCTTGCTAGGCCTTGCCCCATCAATCACAGCAGGCCCCTCCTCTGGCTCCTGCTCTGAGTTATAGAGTGCACCACTGAGCAGATGATTACATACAGAAGAAGAAAAAACACAGCTTGACTACATTAATAGCTGTTTAAAAAACATTAGAAATGCTACTATATATGTTGCCTCAAGCTGAAATTTTTCATTACTAAACTAAATATATTGTATGCAAAGTTATAAAAACCTACTAGAGAGGTCGGTCCTTTTATATTGTTTTATTTGGGAGGGCCAATAGAGAGGGATGAAAGAAGGACAGAAAGAAGTAAGCACCAACAGGGAGGGACAAGTAGCCAGACGAATACTATATGCACTTGAGATTACCATCTATTTTATAGTGATGCTTCTTCATTAATGGTAAACAGCAATGTTTTTTTTATTCCTTATATAGCTTCCGTCAATAATGAATGAAGCCTCTTTAAGTTAAATATACTTTGTTCTTCTGCTATGATTAAAAAAAGAGAAATGTCAAAACAATTTCTGTTTTTTATTTGGCCTCGTCTTTCTCGCTCACCAAGGGAAAGATTTGAGAGGCACATCTAACCTTCCTTCCAGAGAGCCACTCAGTGGAGTAATGCCTCCCTATTAAAAGAACAGGTCTTGAGACTCTGGAGGAACGGCTGAAGTTTCAAAAATGATTAAACTTGTAATTAAATCACGTAACAGAGAAGAAGGCAAAGGCAGAACAAGCAGCCCCAAAGAATTCAACTTTCCTGACAATCTGTCATAGGTTGTCAGAAGTTACAAGACTCGGTAGCCCATCAGGGGAATTTTTTTATCCCCAATTCTCCCAGAAAAAAAAAAATCTAGATAAACAGTATTTGCACCATCATTAAACTTCCATTTCCAATCACACCCAGGAGACGTCTTTAACTCAGCTATATCAGCAACTAGTCAGGATGGATAAAAACAGCACTGCCAAGCTCTTCCCAA
>CM053599.1:131830570-131865060 GCA_028646575.1 Pseudocheirus occidentalis | reverse complement strand
GAGGAGAGAGAGAGAGGGGGGAGGACAAAGAGAGGGGGAAAGCAGGGAGGGAGGGAGAAAGGGAAGGAGGGGGAGAGAGACAAAGAGAACGAGAGAGAGCGCTTTACAAGGAGTTACAAGATGGAGCATGTAGTGACTATGTTAGAGTCTCTGCTCTGCTTCTAACTAGCTGGGCAATTCTCGACAACTTCTATTCAATCCGTTAGTTAGTCGACCAACAAGCATTTAATAAAAGGCCAGCTAGGTCCTAGGCATCGTGTTAGCTGAAACGAAGCAAACTCTACTCTCAAGGAGCCTGAGATCTAAAAAAGAGACAACAAATATAAGTGTAAACAGGTTCCCTAGATCAGAGATTCAAACACCTCCTTCTAATAACAATAGCTTACATTTATTTTTAGAGCACATACCCTGAAATTATTATCCCACAAAAACACAAGAAGGCAGGTGGTAGTATTATCCCAATTTTTATAGACGAGGAAACTGAGGCAGACAGAGGTAATTTATTTATCCAGTGTCTCAGGCCAGATTTAAATTCAGATCTTCTTGACTCTAGGCCCAGCGCTCTGTCCACTCTTCTACCTAGCTCCTGGACTCAGAAAGACCTGAGTTTAAATCTAGTTTCAGAAACTTACTAGCTGTGTGACCTTGGGCAAGTCATTTCAACCTCTGCTTCACCTTCCTTAATGTCGATAATGGTGATAATTAGGATAATAATAACACTTATCTCCCGGGGTTTTGTTGAAGATCAGCCGAAAATCTCTAAATTGTAAAGCACTTGATAATAACTGTAAAGCACCTAACACAGTACCTAGAACATCATCATAAATACTATATAAATGTTTGTCCTTAACGATGCCTTTGAGAGGTGAGGTCCAGGGAAGTTAAGTGACTTGCCACATGAGGAAGGTCAGAGGCTGAATCAGCACAAATAGATAGGACGTAGTGAGGGGAGAGAGAGAACTAGCTGTTAGGGGGAATCAGGAAAGGTTCCATATAGATCATCTTTTTTCAATGTGTGAACCACTCTGTGAGCCTTGGCTTCTTCATCTACAAAAGGAAGAGATGATAGGTAGGTGATCTTGAAGATCCTTCCCAGCTCTAATTCTGTAAATATATTCTCATGGCTTAAGGATATAACTAGCTCTCTCTTCACAGCTCAGTCTGTAGCTGGAGTAGGTCCAGTAGAAAGAGTGACAGTTTTTGACAGAAAAATTACTCAGTTCTTTTCAGTTAAGTCTGACTCTTTGTGGCCCCATTTGGGGTTTTCTTGGCAAAGAAACTAGAATGGCTTGCCATTTCCTTCTCCAACTCATTTAACAGATGAGGAAACTGAGGAAAATAAGGTCAAGTGACTTGCACAGGGTCACACAGCTAGTAAAGTATCTGAAGCCAGCTTTGAACTCTGGAAGATGAGTCTTCCTGACTCTATTCACTGCATCCCCTGGCTATCTTTCCTCGAGGGAAAGACTGTGGGTTCAAACTCTTGTTTTTCTGCTTACTGCTTCTGTTAACATCAGACAATACATTTAACCTCTGTTGGCTTTAGCTCCTGATATGGAAAACAAAAGAGTTGGACTAGAAGACCTCTGGAGTCTGTCTCTTCCAGCTCTAAACTGAACACCGCACAAGATGCTTGGACATCCCTTATCCACTAACCTCTTGGACTTGTTAGAAAGAAAAGTCTAGAAATTTTCTTCTAAGGAACTTACAGTGTAAGTGGTAAGTTATGGGATTTTTCTTTTTATTTTAAAGAAAAACAATCCTCAAAACCCTTGAACCAAAGCATTGAGAACTTTCAAAATGGCAGAGGTTGGGGTAGAGAATGAAAGAAAGAGAGAATAAATACACAAGCATGAACCTATTGACAATAAATATTGGCTTTTGCTTGCTTGGATTAAGACACTTTCATCCCACTTCTGGATGACACACATTCCTGGAGAAAACATCTCACAGCTGGTTATCACGAGGTACAAATTTTAGATATGCATGTGTTGTTGCCTATTTGGACATAGGGGGAAAAACCCTACTGAAGGGCTGGCAAAGAAAGAGCCTTCAGTATTCTCACTCTTCAGATGAGCAGAGTTAAACGGGGAAAAAAAATGAGATGGACAGTGACAACAAAGCACAGAGAGCCTAAAGTTACAATTCTTTCAATCTGTGTATCGCCTGATCCTTCCCAAAGTATTTTCAAGTATGCTATTTCATTTGACCATCATCAACATTAAGTTAATGGGGGCATATATTAACCCCATTTGAAGGGAAACAGAGTCACACATGTTAAGAGAGCTGACGGAGGTCTCAAAACATGTTAATGGCAAAGTCCCCTGACTTCTACTGTTCCTTTTAGCACCCTATGTGCCTCTCCTGCCCTGTGGAAAAGGGCATGCTATTCTTTCTGGCCAATGGCCTACCTCTGGATACCTTGCATCAGGAATTAATGAAATGTTTTCCCAGACGCCATATCACTTCTGTAGCAGCAACCACACTGGCACACCCAGGATGGCTGCTAGCACAGGTTCTTAGATCTGCTTTGCTAGGAAAGATAGCTGTTTAAGGGGTCAAAAATCTTTTCTAATTACATTCACTAGTTCTGGGGGAAAGTCAGCACCCTGAACTACAGAGATAATACAAAGAAAATACAATCAGAGAAATAAAGACCAACAGACTGGACTCTGACTGCCTGAATCAACTATACACTTTACATACATGCCTGGATGGAGAGAGCCTTTACATTTGAGTAGTTGGGGTGCTCTGAACATAAGGCCACTCAGAATCTTGACCAGAATCAGGGAATCACAAGATCATTCTCATAAGCAGGTCCCCAAGACAAAATACCAACTCAAAGTATATATACACTTCTCAGAGCCAGAAGGCATCACAATCCTCGTGACTCAGTGCCTAATTAGAAATTGGCAAAAGGTGTGAAAACCTTCCTACAAGCAAGCTTCCCTTAATGGGCTCAAAATGAAGCCTATTAATGGAGAGGAGTAGACCTTAAATTCCATTAAGATTATACTTCCCAAGATGCACAATAGGAAAGAACGTAAGAACTATTTGGGGAGATAATGTCTTCAGTTATCTCAAAAGGAAGGACTTGTATTAATTTCTCTAATAACCATACAAAATGATCATACGATCTGGACCAATTGCTCACCTTCCTGTATTAGAAGCAAATATTCATTCTACTCCTTCTCTGAGGAGCAGGTTGACCTGGAAATGAAATCTGCATTTCCCAGGGACAGACTCCATTATGTCCCTCTTTCTGCAAATTTCTAAGAAATTGTCAATATTTGTAAATGTTCATTGGGTATATGTTAACTTAAGAATGCATTGTGGTGGAGTGGAAGGCTGAGTGAAACTCCATCACTGGGGTCTAATACAAATAATCAGCATTGTTGGGATCTAGAGTTCTGAATGAAAGTAACAACAGAGAGGAACAGTTTGGTGCTCTCTTGACTGAAGGAGTTCTTAAGGTAGCCATACCAATGAGATGTTTGGTACACTCCAATAAGCATCCTCACTCCAGTCCAGAGACTGAGTTATGGGTTGTGGTGGATGGCTATAGTGGAAAATAGTAGTGATGGTGAGGAGCTGTGTCTTGGAAAAAAACACTTTCTTCTGCTTGTGATTTTCACTTAATATCGTCAGTCTTTAGTGTTATTGCTCCTCAGAGTTTTGCCTCTCTAGATTTCTTAACCTTAAATTGAAAAAAGGTATTGCTACCTAAGGGCAAATGCTTTTCTCAAGAGTTTAGTCTTAAATCAATGACAACTTTTCATCATTCAAAGTGGCAAAAGAAATCAGTGACTATCATTGGTTTTACTTTTCCCAAAAGTATGTTTTTGCATAAGAACCACCTAGATTTGCAAAACAGCAGAGAGAAGAGCTTGAAATATTTTCTCTTCCCTAAAAGCAAATGGGAAATAGTGGTAGTGTGTGAGGAGTTAACAGCATTGCTCCTTTATCATACAGAGTCTAGGTATAAGACTTGGGAATTTTTCTGATCAGTCTAATGAAGGCATTGCCTACTTGCTTACCCCTCCCCCCCATTCATTCTCAACTCAGCTCTAACTTTAAAAGCTCTGGACTCTTTCACCACTGGCCACCCCAGAGCATGAAAGATTAGCCAAACAACTGAGTGATTTATCTGCATGAATGGAATTTTCATTGGTCAGAATATTCTGATTTTGTTTTCTAAGAAGTAACGTTGGAAAATCACAACAGTCTACTGCTCTCGTGCGGTGCCAATTTTGAATTCTTTGTGGCCAAGATGTGAGATGGGGACTCTTGCAAAGTCCATACCAAACCAAACCAATATTCTCAGAATGGATTCCTGTGCTGCAACTATTTCATTTTCCTAATGAAAACTCTTTTAGTAGTTCCTTATAATCACTATGACAAAATATAAACTCTTAATCCAGCAGCTATAATCTGATCTCAACCTATATTTCTAACCTAATTTCTGTTATCCAGAATCTAACCAAGAATTTTAGACATTCAACAAAAGGTCACTGGTGAGAGAATAGATGAATGAAGAAACACAATGTCACACTATGTCAGGAAGTCTCAACACAACAGTCACTGGATAGGGCTCCCTTTGGGTAAGAAATCCCTTTATCTCAAGGCCAAACTCAGCTGAACCTTGTGCAACTGGAGAGTGAGCAGAGATGTTGAACATGAGACAACCAATCAACAAACATTTATTGTCCATCTCTGCGAGAGGATACACATACCAAACATATATATAACTTAGCTCTGGTCCTTCACTAATAGGGACTCCAGGGATGAGTAAGACAGTGATGGGGGGGGTCAATGATAATAAGAAGTTCAGTAAAGATATACAATGAGCACTGTGTGGCCATCAGTTGTCTACTCAAATTTGGTACCGTAGTACATGACTTCTTTCTATATATTGCAGTTGTCACAAAATGTTCTATCTCTTGCTTTCCAAGAGCTCTGAACTACATTCTTGCCTTACAACATTCACAATTAATGACGGGGTCAGGTCAATATGTCTGAAAAAACTCTCTTTATGTTACAGTAGAAAGGACTCTTGATTTGGAGCCAGAGTTCTTTGTTTCATATCCCATACCTCTTTTCAATTCCATCCAAGCCACTTTCTACCTATGTGACTTTAGGCAGGTGATGGAACCACTGAGACTCAGTTTTCTTTTTTTTGTAAAAGGAAAAGATTGTACTGGATGGCATCTAAATTCACTTTCAGCTCTAAATCTACTTTCCTGTGAAATATTGTGATTAGTTTCCTTTCTTTCTTCATCCCTTGTTGTTTATAAGGCCTGGTTACTAGCAGAGTTGGCACCAGCCTCTTACCTATAACTCCTAGGCAGAAAAACCCTCTCCTAGACTTCTTCCTTTTATTAAAAAACTATTCTTTGGAAAGATTCTGCTATATCACTCATTTGTACTTTTATGTGAATATGTCACATTTGCAATGCAAGACTGATTTCTAATAGAAGAATGAAAGTTTTCACAGAATCAAAGCACCTCAGAATTAGGGGGAAAAAACCTCCGCGATTACGTAGTTCAGTTTGTATTTGAACAAGAACGTCCCTTCAAACATTCCCAATAAGTGGTCTCTCAGTCTTGACTGAAGACTTCATTCATTCATTTACTCCACAAATGCCTACTATGTACTGGACATTGATGATTCAAATACAAGGAGGGGTGTGGGGGTAGGAGAAAGAGGCCCTTCCCATATCAAGGAAATTTTAGGAAGCAAGAGCTCTTCCTCAGACCTCCTGAATCAATGGCCATATATTCTGTCTAGTCTGCTTTTGGTTCCTTCTCTTTTCTAAAACGTTACTGCAAAAAAACCTTTATTGCCCTGTCTGTCACTCCCTTAATTCTCTTAATCAAAGTTTCTCAACTTCCCATCTCATCTGGCCATCTGATACTGCTTCTACCTTTCTACCTGTCAAATTATATATTTTGAAGTGCTTTGCAATATTTAAAGATCTACATAAATGTTAGCTATTAACTACTATTTTTGATTTCCCGTAATGTTCCTGCCTTGTCCCTTCCCTCTGCCAACGAGGATTTGCTCTTTTTCTTCTTGGTCATAATTTTCTCTTCCAGATTTCTTGTGCACTTTCATACTTTCGTATATACGTGGACCTGGAGCAACTTCTGATTTGTCATACATCAACTGTCCTTCCAAATCATGATATAACACTCTCTATGGTCTTACCTCATTTAGGAAATTTTTCTAAAACAGGCAAACTGGATTAAGATTGTCCTTTCCCCCCGGACTTCTCTCTACAAACCTATTTCTTTTTCCTATTGGCTTTGCTTCAAATCTAATAAATGAAAGGCAGGAGTAAGAAACGAACTAAATATCATTCTAAAAAGTGTTCAAAGTCTATTTGTCTGAAACCTATGAATCTATCTTATCTATAGATGTTGTAAAAATACATGCTGCAACAGAAAAGTTAGAGCTTTGCTACCTGCTGAAAATTTCAGTAGAATGGTAGCTCCTTAAAGTTAGAAACTTAATTGGTTTGTTCTCCAGTACTAAGGATGGTGCTTTAACATCTTAATAAACATTGGATTAAACAGTCCCTGGCACTTAACATACGTTGAATAAAAGCTACTCGATTGATTGCATGAATCATACTATTAACTCACTGAGGGCAGGATTTTTCTCTATGTACTTTTTTCTATATACTTAGAATCCCATGGGTGCTCAATGATAATATCTCTATCAAAAATATGAACACAAATGCAGAAAGACATTCAAACAATTGAAAAACTGCACGATAAACTAAAAGAATGTGATCATAAGAGCTAGGTTAATATGAAAATGTACATAGATCAGTAAAAAGGAATTTAAATATTTATTCTATATTGAGTTCTCTGTGGAGTCTCAATCTCCTGGAATACTAGGACCTATTTGATTTCTAAAGTGCTTTATTTCTAGAATACTTAAAGCTTTGTACATCTCCTTTCATGAGGCTGCATTTTCTAAAGAAAATAATGACCAGGGGCTAGCTGCAATAATCCCCAAAGGGTGACATCAGTGTGGCATCCATATTCACGATGAAATTAGGATGAATCACACAGCTGTTAATGCTATTTAATTTAGTCAAATACATAAAAAGGAAAAAGATGAATGCAGCCCCTTGAGTGTTGAGTGGCTTTAGTTACAGTCAATGCTATAGCCACTGTAGATGGGTTTGGAGACAATATTTTTGGTAGAAATCTATTAAATCAAACTTTTCTTTAAAGAAGGACCTATATTTAGCACAGGCTCTTTTCAGATGGAGCAAAGAGTGATTTTCCATGAAATAAGAATTGGGCAACCCAGAAAAGTTTTCATTTCACTCTGAACCATGTCTCTTAAAGAAATACACTAATAATCTTGCCAATTGATTTTTATCTGCCATTAGGACTAGAAAGTTACAAACCTTATGTCACACTTCTGGAAAAAGAATTGTGCAACATCCCCATATGAATGATTTAGCAGAAGATGGAATATCATAGCTATGGAAAAAGTGAGAGTTCTAGCTAAAAATAAATGCCAGGAATATAAGGCCACATCTATGTCATTCGACTCTCTCTGGATGGATTTAGCCATTTCCTTAGTGTGCCAAACCCAAAGTCCTGATGAATTTTCAACACAGCAGGAAATCCAATAAATTGGCACCTTGTGCACACACCTCCACCAGTCACCCACTTCCCTCCTCTTTTTGCTAAGCTTCACCCAGGACTTATTTCCCAGCTGGCACTGATCCTTTGGTCATTAGGACACAGGGCATCTCTAAGATCATGGCACAGTAAATACTACTTGCATCTCATTAATTGTTGGCTGCAAACATTTTTAGCAGCTGGTTTTATTCTGTTAGGTTATGTTTTGTGATCATTTCATACATGTAAATCTTGTTCTCCAATAAGATCTTAAGTTGTCTGAAGGAAATTAAACCCTGTCTATACTTTTGTATTTCCCATAATGCTAAGCAAATGATAATGTTCTCCATAGATGTTAAATTAACTTTAATGCCTTTTTAAAAAGGACTTTACTGTGGTTACTTTAACAGAGACTTGTGATTTTATATGCTTCCATTTTTCCACTGTGCATCACATTTTAGCCCAAAATACATCCTAGAGAAACAGTGTCTTAAAAATGGAAGTCGCAGAGTCTGGGGAAACACAAAGATAGCAGGGACTGGCCATGGGTACTGAGATACTGAGATAGACAATAAAGAAAACTCTTTCCAGTGCCAGGAAGAAGTCACTCATTTCCAGTATGTTTAAATATAAGGACATAAGAAAGGGGTGGATGCTGTTAGAACCACACACTCAGCCAATGAAAGAAGTTAAAGACATGATAAAACATTATCAGACTTCAGAATGAGATCATATAATGGATTACCAAAGTAGCAATGCCATGTAACTTGGAAGGAACTGCCCATCCCACCTTAAAATTTGTCAGAATCCAGAAACTACTGGATGTAGTCCAACACAGCCTGTTCATTATTTTTAAGGATCTTATTTTAAAAGTTCAAGGAAAAGATATGTGGGTTCCCACGGCTTAAGTTTTTTGCAAGAGTTGATTCAGAAGGTGTGTATGCACTCAACAGTGAAATTCTAACAATAAAAACACCTATAATTCTGTTAAGGAAGAAAACAAGGAGGCTTTCAAACAAGTCTGATTAATAGCTAAACGGGGAATTCTTTGGTTAACCCATAGTTGAAAAAGATGGAAACAAGGCAGAAACTTCTATACAAGATGGAAGCAAGGAGAGGGGTAAATTCTGTAAGAACGCCAAAAAGAGTGGTGTAGTGGACACGTCCTTGGGCAAGGTGATGATACCAAATCTGTAAAATAAGGGAGTTGGACTAGATGACCTCGGATATTACTTGAGACTCCAGCTCTAGATCTACATCTACAAACAATAATACTAAGTATGTATGAAGCTGGAAGGGATTGTAAGGGAATTTTTAAAAAGCTGTATCAGGGTCAAGACAAAGATTAAAGAAAGGAAATGAGACAATAACAGGTGACAGATTTAAATACTCAAATGGGTCTGTAATTGCATAGATCAAATATTTTATCTGCTGATGCAGAACATATCCCATCTGTGATGCCTGTCCTGTGCAATTCTTGTCCATGTTTTCTCACAATTTTTCCAAAAGGGCTCCGTCCAACACGCTCTGGGCTTTCCATGCTTACTCCCAAAGTCTCAACTTTACATTGAGCCACTCAGGTTTTCTGCATGTCATCTCTCACCCCCATCATGTGATCAGCCTATCTTTTTCTATCACAGATTTCCCTGATGACCTCTCTTATTCAGATTCTCCAAAATCCCTCTTGATGTATATACTGCAATGTGCTCATGCCCACTACATACATTTCCACGGCCCTCGGTGTGATAAGAAATTTCAGTTTTTTCCGGAAAATATGATGCACAATGTCTCACAGAGATATAAAAGGAATAATGGTATTAAAATAATGGGCCTTTGTTTCTGGGAGAAGTTTCAGTCACAAAAGCTTTGCAAATTCCTGAAGGCACACTAGCCTGTTCTCTTTTTAGATTCTGAGACTGACTGTCCATTTGTACTGTCTGTCCCACAGATAAACGCACTGATTGATAAACTCTATAAATCGTCTAATCATCACGCGTAATAATCTGGGCCACAGACATTCATTCACTTGCTGTTTACTGTGTGCCTGGTGAAGTCAAATTCTTTGGGTGTGGAAATGCATTTCTTCCAGGAGGTTCTTCAGTGTTCTGAGGTTTACTGAAATCACAATGATACATTTCACAAATTGGAGCGTTTGGAGGACCTCATTATCCACAGGGAATCTCTCTTCAACTTGGACTTTTCTCCATCACAACAGCAAATAATTGGGGTGACCATATATCCTTGCTTTATATCTTGCATGAGGTTTAAGATCAGTAGTTCATCGAACAAGGTTATCTCTATTGTTTTAGCTTTCCAGAAATCTTGAATGGTTTGGACTTATGGGTAGGGGAATGGCAGAATTTCTCAACTATTATTTTTGTTTTCTTTACTTTTGAAGAAAATAAATCTTTAAATGGTAAACATTTGTGGAAAGGTGGTTAACAAGAAAATAAAACCTAAGACAAATAAAGGGAGGGTAAAAGAGCACTTAGCTTGCCTACAATGAGCTTAAGCCACCAGATCTGTACAGACCTCCCAGACTACTTAAAGAACTTGAAGATATAATTGCTAAAAAAATAACTGGTAATACCTGAAGAATTTTGAGAAATCAAAAAAAAATGCCTCAGAGTTGGAGAAAGAAAAATGTGTCTTGATTTGTAAAGAGGGGAAAAAAGGTAAATTCTTCAAATTATAGGCTGGAAAATTTAACTTGAATTGCTGTCAATATTCTGAAATGCTTTACTAAAGGTATACAAGTTATCCCTTCTGCGTGGTGGGAGGTGCTGTGCTTCCACAATCTACAAATCCATTTATAATTTTTTGACCCTGGGGCAGCTAGGTGGTGCAGTGAATAGATCACTGGCCCTTAAGTCAGGAGGACCTGAATTCAAATCCAGCCTCAGACACTTAACACAAAACTAGTCTTGTGACCTTGGGCAAGTCATTTAACCCCGATCCCTATACTGTCTTCCCCCCCAGAAAGAAAAAAAAATTTTGACCTTCCCTTCATACTCAAGAAAAAGTCTAAATTTTTTCCTTTTACGTGGAATTTACAATACCTTATTGTAAAATTTGGGTCGTTTTCAATGCTGTGTATGTGTTTTCTGCATTTCTGAACTTTTAAACTTTTTCTGTGCTGTTTACTAGCCTTTGCATGTCATCTGCAGCTTCCACAAAACTCCCCCCAAATTCCAGCTTACACATTCTTATCCTTACCCATGATATACTGAAACGATGCAAGTCACAATGTGGGAGCCATAACTGTACAACCTACGTCTGTTAGAGGTGAAATTTGAATTCAGGTCTTACTAGCCCAGGGATGGGGAACCTTTGACCCCAAGGCCACATATGGCCCTCTAGGTCCTCAAGGGTGGCCTTTTGACTAAATTCAAACTTCACAGAACAAATTTGTCCAGCAAAGTTTGGATTCAGTCAAAGGGTCTCAGGATGAATCGCCACCCCTAAAGCCAGATCTCTGTCACTATGCCACGATGACCCTTATTTAAAAAGGAAAGGAGGGCCAAGGTATCACAGAAACATCTGCTATCAGGAGAGTACAAGATCACCCTTTGTGTTGCAGGTGTATTCTGGGCACAGCCATCTCTGAAGGGCTGGCCTGAAAACGACTGGCATTTGTAACATCATTTCCATAGGAAACTTTGTTCTACATTCCAGATGACTGATTTACACATGAGCATTTATGACACAATCAGCTCACTGGTCTAGAACTGCTTTTTAACATATACAAAAGCAATCTGATTGGTCAAATACTCACATCACTCAAGCAGGGAGGGAGGAAGCCTATCTCAGGAGTAAGGCCTGGGTAGCTATCCTGCCTCTGATAGCTACCACCTTGTTACCTTGGGTAAGTCATTAACTTCTCTGGGTCTTGGTTTCATTATTTGAAAAAAGGACTAGATGGTTTCTGAATTCCCTTGTAGGGAAGTACCACAGAAGAGATGTACAAGGGAAAGAACACTGGCTTTGGAGTAAGGGTGCTAGGGTTTCCATCCCACCTCTGATGGTTAGTCCATATATGACTTTATATAAGTCGTTTAATTTCCCTGGGCCGTAAAACTGAGGAGGTTCAACTAGATAGGATCTGAGGTACCTCCAGTTTTATCATCCAATGTGCTGTTTTTATATGTGTGTGTATATATATGTGTGTGGATGTAGGTATATGGATGTCAATATATACACACATATATACATATATGTACATGTATGTATATGTATATGTATATATGTGTGTCAATGACTTGGATAAAGGCACAGATGACATTGCCAAAAAAAAATATGAAGCTGAGAGGGATAAGTAATTCATCATATAACAAAAGTGGCACACATAATGATTTCAATAGGGTAAAATAATGAGTTGAATGTAATAAAATAACAGTAATGAATATCCAGCTTCACACATGTTCAAAAAATGTAAAAGTACAAAAAGAAGAAGACAACAGTTTATATAGAAAAAAAAAATCCAGGGGTTTTAGTAGACTATAAATTGAGTTAGGGATTACAATGATACAGCAGTCCCAAAAGATAACGTCTTTAAAGCTACATTCACAGAAACACAATGTTCAGAACAAGGCAGGTGATAATCCCACAGTCCTCTGACCATGTGCCCCTGACCTGCAGTGTCATGTTCAGTTCAGAACCACACTTTATGAAATACCCCGACTAGTGGAAGCACATTTACAGGAGGAGGATTGGGACGGTGGGAGGATTCAAAATTATATTTCACAAAGATTAAGGAATTAAAAGAAGTGGAGTTATTTAACCCTGACAGAAAAGGGATTCTGGTGAAGGGGACATAAAAGTGGACTTCAAGGAGTTTAAATCCCAGAGGGATTAGACTTGGTTCACTTTGTCCTAGAGGTAGAACAGGAACAATGTGTGGAAATTTCAGAGAGCTGATTTCCAATAGTTACAAGGACAAATTTCTAAACGATTAAATGGTAATAGCTCCTAACAATAGTTCAAAATGACATAGCGCTTCAAAAGTCACAAAGCACATCCTTCACAACAACTTGGGAAATGGGAAGCACAGGCATCATTATTATTATTCCTAGTCTACATACTGAGAAAATGAGGTCAGAAGTTAAATGACTGCTCCAAGGGCACAAGGCCTGTAAATGGCAAAGATTAAACTCCAGTCTGTCTTCTGGTTTCAAATTCAGTTTCTCTTCTTATTATATCCACCCATTTTAAAGTGAAATGTTCTATCTTGTAAAGTGGTAAAGTAATGGCAGTCACCAAGGAGATTTTTATGAACCTTATATGATATTTTGGGGGGAAGGTCCTATTCAAATATAGCTTAGAGTCAGATGGTACCTGAAATCCCTTCTGATTTTTGGGGTTTTGTAGATAAATGAGATAAATGAAAAGTGAAATAAAAACTTCATTCAACTAACACAGTGGTTCACAACCTTCCAAATGCCTTGATCCTTTAATACTTGTATGTGGGCATATCTGCATGTGGAAGGACCCGCCTGGACACGGAGAGAGGACTGGTGTCTTGATTCCTAAGACCATTGGAAATCTGTGTTTTCTGATGGTCTTAGGTGAGCCCCAAAGGGTTCACGACCCACCGGTTGAGAACCACTGAGTTACTAACATATTTGGACATAACATTATATACAAGGAATTATGTGGGATATGAAGAGCTAAAAATCTCTCATGGAGTTTACAGTAGAGTCAAACAGGTTAAATAAAATGCACACAAGTGAAATCCAAGCCACAAATGTGAAAGGCACAAAATTCTGTGAAACGGCTGAAGAGAGACCTATCCTGCCATGGTGAGGATGAGAGTGTGTTGGAAAAGGCTTCAGAGAAAGAATGGTCTAGGAGCTGTGACTGAAAAAATGAGTAAGAACCAGACAGGAGAAGCTAGAATGAGGACACAGAAGAACTATGATGAGTGAGTGTGGAGGAAGGAAATCTTAGGAACTGCCCAGGGAAAAGCAACTGTTCTAATCTGGCTGGTATTCAGTATGTCTGAAGGAGACACGTGGGGGACAGGGCTAGGAATGCTGGGATGGAATCACATTGCAGAAGACCTTGAATGTGAGGTTTGATGAAAAGGCTGCTTGAATTGTGGTCAAGATACCCGGATTCAAACCGGAGGTTTGTTGCTTATATTTGCATGTATTGTACAGCAATAGAGATCCACACCTAGAAAAATAGCTATGATATTTAAAATTCTACCTAGGACATCACTGTATCCTTAACAACTATCCTTCTGAAAAAGTAGAAACTAAAGTGGAAACTTATTTTTTTTTTTGGTTTTTTGTTTTGGAGGGCAGTTGGGGTTAAGTGACTTGCCCAAGGTCACACGGCTAGTTTTTGTGTTAAGTGTCTGAGGCCAGATTTGAACTCAGGTACTCCTGACTCCAGGGCTGGTGCTCTATTCACTGCGCTACCTAGCCACCCTTAAAGTGGAAACTTATTTCAAGTTGTGTGTGAGAATGAGAGCCAAGGCTCAGGCTCAATGAAGATGATATGCTTATCATTCATATACTTTAAAGGGGCACAGAGAGGTTCGACTTGGTAAGGTTCAGTTTTGCCTGAAGGCATGGCAAGGGGTGAGATGATTTCTCTAGGCTCTTGCAGTCAGATTTTGGTTCTATAGAATTCTTCTACAGATAATGGGAATATTGCATAGGAACATAATAATGCCAGACACATGTAGCACAAGTGAGGTCAGAAAACAAAGGGAGCATATTTTAGTTTTATTTTTAGCTACTTGACCAAACTCCCAAGTTGTAAAGGAGAAAAAAAAATCCTTTCTGGACTTGGAAATCCAATTTAAAACAATTTTGTGACATGTAAAAAGACTAACTAAAATGAAGGATTTTATAAAAATGCATTTGGAAATATTCAAACTAAAATGTTTAAGCATCCCAAGCAATTAACAGACTCAAAGATTGGTCCCAGTTCTAACACAACTGGGTCTCCATTAGGAGGAATAAAGACTTGTTTTCAAGCTTGTATGTGAACGACAACCATGCAGGATGTTTCACATTACAATGATTTTTCCAAAGGGAAAATGAGGTAGAGAGGTGCTCACTTGGGCAATTTGCCAAACAAACTGAACCTCTGTATAGTTTGGCAGGATTACAATATTCTCTGGTGTCTTACTCATTCTTGCTATTGGTCCTCCATCAGTAATGTCCAATTCTTCCTGCCATGAACTTTTTAACAGCACTAACCACAAAGGGTGCTTTTTTCCCCCCACCCTTGCACTAGGATCACCTTTGGGAGCCACTTGGACATAAGACTCTTCCCTCCTGACTCTAGGAGATAAAGGTGAATTGGACTCCACTAAAACCAGATAGCTTCTTAATTCCCACTAACAACAAAAGAAGGCAAACACTATGCCTTCTGAGAAGAAATTCCACTGAGGTGAGAAGTCATTTGCTATAACAGTCTTAACCTAGCTCCTACCCTTAGATGGAATGTGGAGCAGGCAACAATGGGAAACACTGGTTCTCATGATAAAGACCAAAAGAATCTAGGACTATGTGTCCAACAGAAAAGGCCTCTGAGTATACAGCGCCTCCCCACAGAAGGTCATCTTTGCCATTATTTAACCACAGAATGGGTTCTAGAAACCAGAGTACATCCACATCAACAAAGCAGTCTCTAGTCCACTCCATTTGCCTCAATTTTCTCAACAGTTCCATTCAATTCAGGTCAATTCAATAAGCATTCGTCACACATAAATACCATACATCATCCTAGCTACTGGAGCCACGGAGACAAGATAGAAAGCAGTTCTCATCCTCAAGGAGCTTGTACTGAGGTAAACAACATGTAAATAGATAAATAAATAGGATTTCTCTCACCCCTCCCCCCCGCCCCCAACAACTGGGGGCGTTGAGCAAAACTTCCTGGAAAATGTTGGCAGCTGAACTCATTCAGGAAACAAAAGACTGTAGGGCTTTTACTCCTCACTTTTGGTTTCCTGTCCTCAAGGAAATTGCTCTCAGTATTGGCCCCCTTATTATCAAATCCAGTGGGCATTTTTTATTCCTGCTCCTGAAGGTCACAACAAGAAGGAAGTGGCAGGGTCAGTATTTGAACTCAGATCTTCAAACTCTAAATTCAGCATCTTTTTTCCACTCTACCACACTGGTTCTCTTCTTTCCTTCATCAGCCTTTCTTCTTTCCCCCAACCTTTTAAGTGTATGTTCCTCAAGGTTTTGTTTTCAGTCCTTTTGTCATCTTTCTCTACTCCCTTGGCAATTTCATCCAATGCCATGTATTGTCTCTACGCCAGTGACTTTCAAATCTATATCCCATCCAATCCAATCCAATCAACATTTAAGCATCTACTATGAGCCAGGTACTGGGCTAAGCACTAGAACACAATCAATAAAGAAAGAAATATAGACCCTGCCCTCCTTACAATCTAATAAGAAGAAACCACATGCAGAAGGAGAGGGGAAAATGGGTAGGTTGGTAGGACTGAGCAGAAAGAACCTGGCAAGGGGGCAGGAAGGACAAAGGAGTTGTGCTATTAGCATGGCGATGAGAGAAGAGGTGATCGTTTATAAGGTGATCTCATTTTGTGGAATCTGAAAAACAACAGACTGGGCAGTGGATGCAGAGAAGAATGAGTCCAAAACTCTAGTTTTTGCACTTTGTAAAGAAGGGCATTGGGAGGAGTTTGGTACTCCATGCTCCAGCTCTCCAATTAGAAGGCAGAGGAGGCTGAGTGGGATGCTTGACTACATCTCTTTTCCCAATGTCCAAATCTTATTTTCTAATTGTTTACTTGGATATTTTTTTTACTAAAAACTGAAGACTTCCCAGGATAAAATTTTAAATTCCCCAAAGACTCCTCCTTCTGACTTCCCTAATTTTGTCAATGGTTTCAGCACTCACCCAATCCCCCAAATTGAAAATTTCACTTTCCCTAAACTCCCACATCCATGTTCTATACCATGTGCCATCTATGTTTCTCTACCACTATACTTTGCTTTTGTTTTTACTCTGTGCCTTCTCTTCTTTTTCCTTTACTACCGCCCATCTGGACCAATGCAAACTCGTCTCCCCACTTCCAAGCTCAATTACCTCTGTCCAAAGTATTTTTCATACTACTGCCATCAAGTCTTCCTTGTGCAAAAATCTGATCATGTTACTCCTTTGTCCTGAACTTATCAATAACTCCCTATTCCCCACATAATGAAGTCCATAGTCCTTCATTTGGCTTTCAAAGTCATCTGGTACCTCCCTACTTTTTTCAGCCTTATGTCACATTGCTAGAATGTAATTCATGAGGAAAAGAACAAAGTCAAATTACTTTTCATCCTTTGGTATGTTCAGCGCTTTCTCACCTTTGTACCTTTGCTCATTCCATTCTCCTTACCTAGAATACCCTCTCCTTGGGACCCTTCTCTGCTTTTGGAAACCTAGGCATCTTCCAACGCCTAGCTCAAATACCACCTCTCTGATTTCCCCAATTGAAAATGATCTTTCCTTTCTCCTCATTCCTGTAGAGCTCTATTATGGTCTTAGAGTGTACTCAGCAAAGCAGTGATAGCGCGGTATTGCAGGTTTTATAGGTGTTGTATTACAATCCGATTTGGTTCTAAGTTTCAAGAGGGCAGTTTCATGACGGAGAGTCATTTCATCTTACTTAACTTTGTTATCTTCCTCTTCAGGTTAAAGTAGTACTCTGCACAAAGTAGACGCTTAATAATTGGTGGTGGAATGAATGAACAAATTAACAAAGAGATGCCAGACAGCCAGGTAGTAGTTTAAGATCTCTGGCTGATCCTGATCCCTCCCTCTCACAGCACTAACCTGAAAAGTACTATGCCCACCAAAGATTTACTGCATGAATTAATGAGATCAGTTGTAGACTAGGTTTGTAGATCAAGAAATATCGCCTTTGTGTTTGTGAAGAATGGAGATATTTACATATGAACTGGTGTGGCAGGGGGCTGTAGAACAATCATAATTGTTCCAAACCTAAACAAGGACAGAGAAGAGAAGTGTATAAAAAGCTGAGATTCTGCCATAAATAGTGTTTTCTTAAAGACCATGCAGACCAGAGGTTCTAACCCGTGAGTTGGAAAAGGAAACAGCAAACCACTCCAGTGTCTTTGCCAAGAAAATTCCAAGTGGATTCACAAGGAGCCGGACATGACTGGACATGAGCAACAACAACAAAAAGTACTAAAGCATGATGAATGTAGCTATATACATAGAGTGTAACAGTCTTATGGAATTAGAATGCAAAACTGCTCTGACATTCCCCTCTGAAAGGCAGAGAAGAGGTAACATATAGTTTGCAAAGTTGGATTCATCCTTGTTTTGAGCCTCCAAGCTCCCTACCTTTGCATGGAACGCTAGTTCCCCTTCTCAAAGACTTTCTTGTGCCTGCCTGAGATTGAGCAAAGATGCCCTCACTGGAAATGTCTGCAGGGTGGCTGCCTGTGTTCCTGCTAGTCCAAGCAAGGGCACCATTTCCATTTTGGGCACCCTTGTGCAATCATGGAACACAATGCTGTCTGTTATTTACTTTCCAAGATTAAACCAGTTATCAAACCATCATTGGGCAAAGGCAGTGAGGGAGATTGGCTTCCTGCCTCCACACCACTTTACAGTACTTGTTTACAGCTGAGATCATCAGCGCACTCCTCGGAGTTAATGTTCACGTTAAGGTGTTTTTATCGTGTCTATAAATAACTGTTTTGACAATTTGGGCTGTTACCAAACAAACTGGGATGTTTACTGAGCCCGGCTCTTCTTACAGTTCTGCAATGCTGGCCTTCCTCTTGGCAGAGGCTGCAAAGTCTGAGGGTTCTTTTTGCTTTTCCAAACTTCTATCAAAGTCTTTGTATTTAAAAAAAAGGAAAAAAATGTACTGAAAACATTCTGTCTTGGTTGCATAGAGCTATGTTGGCTCACTGAGTGTTGACTGCGTGCTCAGATCTATTTTAGGAGGGGGCCTACTCATGCTTCGCTTCCTTCCTGATTCCTTCCCCCCTACCCTCCATCTCTCTCCTACTCTCTTTTATATATTGCCTTCACTTATTAGAACATAAGCTTCTTGAGGGTAAGCATTGTCTTCTTTTACTAGCTGCCCTAATATTTAGCATTTGTGCCTGGCCCAAAATAAAAACTTAATAAAGAATCTAGTTATCTTCCCTGTAACTGGGATTCTTTTGCAGGCATACGCTGATGGAGGGGAAGACGGGTACAAGAGGTACACAACAGTGTACAAGCTTGTACAACTTCTGTACAGTTGGCACAGGAATGAAGTAGATTCTGAGTTAAGAGGACTTGGATTTATATTTCAGTGATGCCACTTATGACCTGTGTAACCTTGGGCAAATCCCTTCACCTCTTTGGTGCTCATTCTCCTTAATCTGTAAAATGATAGGCTGGACTAGATGAAATCAAGGCATTTTCTTGTTCTAAATCTATGATCCTAAGTGGCCGCTGAGGTCCTTCCAGCTCTGAACTGTGATCCGGTGATGCCTTAACTAAGCTACATTCTCTGGAAGTTTTTCTTCCTCCTTTTCTCAAGGCATCACTGTTCATTGCTGAGGAGAGGCGTAGACATCCACTAATCTGGAGCCGTTCATGGAAAAAAATATTCCCTGGTTCTGAGTTATAGCTTTTTCCTCCCAGTCCCTACCTTTTGGCCCTCCCACATACTAATACTCTGGCTCCGTCTTGGGATAGGCCACTACCTGAACTGAGAGAGTTGCCATGGGAACTGCATATTTTTCATGACACTACAAATAACCTCTTCTAGCTGCTTATTTGGAAAAATGTGTAACCTGTACATGAAAATTAACTGGCATACACCAAACCCAGAATTTTTTCCCCTGAAATCGAGGAGGAATGGGTAGAGGGGAAAGAAAGCAGCTCCAACCAACGGAAACACTCTTAGAAACTAGTACCTCTTTCTAGGCTGTCATACCAGCATCCATTCTTCTATACTCAGTCTAGATGTGGATTGAAAAGAAAAGGCACTTGGTAGTGATGTGTCAGGTGCTGAGGTGGCACAGTGGACAGGTCTTCCTAACTCTAGGCTGGGTACTCTAAGTTCAAATCCAACCTCAGACACTTACTAGCTGTATGAACCTGGGCAAATCACTTATTCCCGCTTGCCTCAGTTTCCTCATATGTAAAATGAGCTGAAGGAGGAAATGGCAAACCACTCTTTTCCAAGAAAATCCCACATGGGGTCACAAAGAGTCAGACATTACTGAAATAACAGAACAATAACAACAGTCATGCGTCTATGGTCAAAGTCATCACTTTATGGGGTTCCATTTTCCTTATCTGTGAAAATATGAATATTGCTATTAGCACAATATATATCATACAGTGATATTGAGGGGGAAGTGTTATGCAACTGGAGCTGTCAATGTGAGCTTAAAAATGACCATGTGGAATGCCAGAAAAGAGACTGCACTCAGAATCAGGAGAGAACTGAGAGGAAATTTTTCCCTTGAAACTTATGAGTTGTGTGAACTAAGCATCTCACCCATTTCACCAGAACTCTATTTTCTCATCTGTAAAGGGGAAATAATAATAATCCATTCCACTCTACTCTATTCTGTCCTGTTCTCTGATTGCGTTGCTATAGAAAGCATTCTTTAAGCTATTATGAGTACTATTTAAGGGCAAAAGCCAATTCACTATTTTCCGTGGTCTTTTATAGAGACTTTTTGGGGGGGGGGGGGGCGGCAGGGGAGGCAGAGGTATATAGAGGAGGTATATTCTAGATCTCTAATCATTTGGGCAGCTACCAATATATAACCTCTCTCCACCAATACAGATTGGCAACAAGTAGGGAATCTACAACCTTAAAGAAATAACAAGGACCTGCCCTGGGTCAGAGTCACCAAGACAGTATGTCTGAGGCTGCACTTGAGGCTTGGTCTTTCTGACTTTACAGCCAGCATTTGGAAACCTATGCTCTGCTGTCTCTGTGCCATGGACCCTGTGAAAATACTAATAATGTTCCTAAATGAAATCAAGTCAGGGTCCAGTTATAACAGCAATAATAATTATTATTATCTTAAAGTATGTGTAACTTGGCCATGTCACTGCCCTTATCATGTTTCCTTATTTCCTCTAGGAAAAAAAATGCCAACTCTCCTGACATTTCAAATCTCTAACATGCTAGTGCCAGCCTGATGACAAATTCCACTCCCTCATGCTTTCAATTCTCAAATCAAACCAAGCTACTCGCTGTTAGCTTAGTATAAGACATTCCCATTTCCTGCCTTGGTGCCTTTGTCCCCTGGCTTTGGAATGCTCTCCCTCTTTACCTCCACCTCTTAGATGCTCTTTTTCTCTATAAGTTCAGCTCAAACACTGACTCTTACACAAGAAAACTTGTGTTCCCTTCCCCTACAATTATTCTGTATGTATTTATCTAGATAAAGATGTTTATTTATTTTATATTATATAATCTATATATGTATATATAATTAAATTATATAGATATCATGCTTATATATCTATATAATTACATTATAAATAGTTATATTATATAGATATTTAGAATTTCTACATCTAATATCTATTTTTATCTATCGATGCCATTTCACCTGATTGAGTGTAAGATTCTTGAGGGTAGAGATAGTTTCATTTCTGTCTTTGTGTCACTTAACACTCAGCACAGTGCCTGGCATGTAGGTCATTAATAAAATGATTGTTGATTGACTGATTCCTAGTTTCTCAAACTAGGCTGCTATGTTGACTCTCACAGATACTTAAAAAAAAATTAAATCTATTATATCATCGGGATAGCGAACTCTTAGTTAGAAAACTTCCTCTATCAATGCCCAGGAGAACCTATTTTGGAATGTATAACCTCAGAGAATTCCCTGCATCAGGGTCACCCAACAAGTATCTGTTAGGGGTACAGATATTCTTGACTCCAAGGTGGGTTCTCTATCTACTTATGCATCTTTATACACGTTTATATTCTTAGTAGAACATGCTAAATAATCTGTACATGAGGCAAATCACTATAATAACATGTTTTTCCACACCAGAAAAAGAAAGGTTATTCTGAGAACCAGGAGTTAAGAGCTTGAATAAATTTATGGACTGCATGAGACTTAAGTCTCTGCAGAACTTGGTGATTTAAATGTCTTGCACCCAAGCAGGCTTTTTCTTTGAATCATGCCTATGGAAGGCTGGAAACAAGGCAGTTTAAGATACAATCATCTTACTGACACCTGGGTTTAGTTTTGTCTTTTCACCAACAAGAGGTTAGGCACTAAGCTAAGTGCTAAGGATAAAGAAAGGTAAGAAGGTCTTATTCTAATGATGGAAATGATGAAGGCAGTGATGATGCAAATAGCTATACATACATACAAGATAACAGACATATACACACACACATATATACATACATAGAGAGAGAAAGGGGGAAAGAGAGGAAGAGGCAGGGGAAGAGAGGGGGACAGAGAGGGAAATGGGAGGAGGAAAGGAAGAGAGGGAGAAAGGGAGAGAGAGGGGGGACCGAGAGGGGGAGAGAGAGGAAGAAAGAGAGAAAGGGAGGGGGGAGGGGGGAGGGAGGGAGGGAGGGAGAGAAAGAGGGGGGAGGGAAGGAGGGAGAGAGAGAATATGGAGAGATCAGGGACTCAACACCTAGAACTCTTGGCACCTAGAAGCAACATGTATAAACTGAGTTCTAACCTCTAGAAGTTAAAATCAGGAGGCAAGGGGAAGGATCGCTGTAAACTAGAGGAAAGTCTTTAACACTTAGACCCAAGGTCCCAGACCAGGAAAACAGTTCAAAAGAAAGAGTTGAGCCTGCGGGCATTAGCTATTTAGCTAGAGCTATCTCTGCTCTTTGTTTTAAAGAGTTTGGTGCCTGGGGCAAAGAAAGCGCAGCTAGAAATAAGAGGCCTTGTAGCCAAGACTGAAGGGAACAAGACAAGTGGCTCCTTAAGAAAAAGAGCCTGGGAGGACATTTTTCAAGGAAAAACTTCACCTATTCCTATAGTGGAGGCAAGGGCTGTTACTTTTATAAAAGAATTGTAAAAAAAATAAAAATAAAAAATTGGACTGAGAACATGAGGGAGGAAGAAAGAAAGGAAGGAGGGAGGTGAGAAGAAAACAAGTGTTTATATCTGCACCTACTATGTGTCAGGAGACACTTTACGAATCTCTCATTTGACATTCACAACCCCCTTAGGAAGTGAGCACCATTAAGTATGTGCCCAACTCAGTTGCATCTGGTTTTGCATTCAACAAAGCAGGATCCTGCAGAGATTATGCATCTATTGGATGTGCTTATGGGATCAGGGCTTGCCTCCAAAACCTGATTTCTGCCTAGCCTGGCCCCTCTCTAGTCATAGCACAGTCACCACCCTGGGCACTTCTTATCCAGACTGTTACAGCAGACTTCTCGTTGGTTTCCCTATGTGTAATCTCCCCCTTTGCTGAACTATGTTATATAGTAGAAAGTTTAAGTGTTTTAAATCATTTTTGTCCCCTGGAATTCATTGGCTGACTCTAGTGAAGTCTATGGACCCTTCTTCAAAATCATGTTTTCAAGTGTATAAAATAAAATATGTAGCTGGATTCAGTCAAAAGTTGGCACTTAATGATCCAGAAGGCCACAGGTTCCCTACCCTTGGAGCATCAGGTCTGGAATCTGATCAGCGTCTCCTCTTCCTAAGTTCAAATATGGCCGCAGACACTGTGTTATCCTGGGCAAGACGCTTCACCCAGTTTACCTCAGTTTCCTCATCTGTAAAATGAGCTGGAGAAAAAAATGGCAAACCACTCCATTGTCTTTGCCAAGAAAACACCCAATGGGGTCATAAAAAGTCAGACACAACAGAAATGACTGAACAACATATTATTTCAATAAATGTCTTTGTCTTGAAATAATTGTGTCCCCTTACTGATAATTAGTGGAGGCTTGTGACCTGTTTTTTAAGTGTCTGTTTATCCACAGAGTACCTTAGAACTGGGTAGTGGGGGGTGGGGGTCGGTGTCCCCAGGTGCTACAGGAATAACCATGCAACTGGGTGCAAAAATCTTACCTACAGACCAGGAAAAAGGCTGGAAAGCTGAACTCAATGACTTACTTAGTGGCAGGGAATTATTTACTTCCCAGGACCCTGTCTCCACAATTCTGGTCTTCACACCAAAAAAGCCTTAGAGAAATAGAATTCTAAATTAAATAAAAACTCAGCTCCCACCAAAATCTAACACAAGTTCCCAGGGCTCTGATAACCAACCTATAGAACCTATTTTGGGATGGAAGAGGTAATGTGCATTTCAAGAGCTTGTTTTAACTGTGTGAAATCAACTGACTAATATTTATACTGGACCGTTTTTCTCCACAGATGAAATAAAACTACAGAGCTTAAGCATTCAACTGTGGGTGGAGTTAGAAAGGGAGGTCTGAACATGCCTCCATGTGCAGGAAGCTATTAGCTGCAACAGACATTCAAATTAGATCTTACAGTGTAAAATTGGGAGCTGGATTCAATCAGAGAAAGTGGATCTTCTTTTAGATATTACAGGCACACGTTAGGGCCTATCGCTGCAATCTGAGATCATTAGACTAAAATGCTTAACACAAGGAATACTTTGGTCAATGACTTCTTAATTGTCTACTGTGTGTGTTATGAAATTTTCTACTTTAAAATTTTTATATTAATTCCTGATAGCCCCTGATTAAAAAAATAACATTCTTCTTCTGGATGGCATCTGGGTGTTAATTAAAAGAAAGGTGCCAAGGGTCCTGTTTCAAAGTGAATGTATTTTTCAGTACCTATTTCACTACCATAGAAAATACTATGTTTTAAGGGGGAAAATAGCCAACATTGGAGCTGTGAGCTGACTCATGTACCTATTATGATATATACAGTGGTATAAATAAGCCAATTAATCATAAGCCGAACACCTATTGAATGCTGGGCACTCTGATAGATGTAGCAGGAGTCTCAGAACACACAGTCCTCACCCTCATGGAGTTTAAACATATATGAGGAGATGATACATACATATAAAGGTAAATGACACCACATAAAGGTTTTATGAGGGGTACAGACATAAGCGTTATGGGACCTAAAGAGACCGTGGCAGTTTGGAACAGACCTAGAGAGACCAGATAAAGCTTCAGAAGGGAGGTGATAGTCAAGCTGGATGTTAAAGGATAGTCAGGAATCAGAGAGGCAGAGAAGGGAAGAGGGTGCAGGGGAAGGATGTGAACAAAGAAGACAAGGTGCGAATGTATAAAGCGAACAGGACATGGTGAGTAAATCCAAGTAATCCGGTACAGAGGGTTTATGAAAGGAAGTAATGGGGCATAAGGCTTGAAATGTAATTGAGCCCAGATTGTGGAGCGCCTTGAATGTCAGGCTAAGGACTCTGGATGGTACCCTGCAGGCACTGGGAAAGGATGGGAGGTTTTGGTACAACAGTGAAATTCAATCCATATTTCTTTGCTAAAGGGTTTAGGGGTAGAAGGGGAAGAGGAGGGATAACTCTATTCCCTAAAGCTGGCCCCAGGTAAAACATGTTGCAGATAATTCTCTGGAAAATAAACAAAGGTCTTGCTTCCTTCTCCACTGATTATATCCTTTTCAGTGTTTACTGATTAGCCGGATACCTTCCTTAGTGGGAGGGTGAATCTTCCTAGAGTGAAACAGAAGATACATAAGTGTACGTCGGGAAATCTGCTATTTTGTCATAGGCAAAGTTTTAGACATCATATACCACAGAATCAAGTGTTCCTATAGTAAAAGAGACTTGAGAGACCACATCCAACCAATATCTGAATAAGAATTTCCCCAAATGGTCATCCTACCACCAATGTGAGTGAGAAGTAGGGTGGCCTAATCAATAGAGAGCTAACTCTCAAGTCAGGCAAACTTGGGTTCCAGTTCTGCCTCTGACAAATACTGACTGTGACTACGGACATGTTCCTCAGTTTCTCAATGCTCTAGGCCAAGCCTTAGTCTATAATCTGCACAGAAAGCAACACTTTGCATATCAGCTGGGAGTTCCTTATACTGATAAAATTACAGTTCTGGTCACTAACCATATTCTAGTGAGAAGTGAACCCATTCCCTGTGAATGCTAAGTATTTCATCCTTAGACAATTCTAATTGCTGGGAAATGTTTCCTTATATAAAGTTAAAGTCTTGCCAACTTTGACCCATGGCTCCTAGTCTTGCCCTCTGAAGCCAGAATGACCAACGCTAATTCTTGGATATGAGAGCCCTTTAAATAATTTAAGACAGTTCTCACATATGCTCTAAATCTTCCCTTTCCTGGCTTTTTTTTTCCTTTTCAACACTCCGTTTTCCTTCTAATAATCCTCATTTAGTGTGTTCTCATGATCTCTCACTGTTCTAGTAATCCTTGGATGAATACTAGCCAGATTCTCAAAGAACTTCCAAAATGTGACTCCTAGAACTTTAGTTCCAATACTCCATATATGCTCTGAGTAAGGCAGAGGACAGAAGCACTCTCACTTCCCTAGTCCTACAACAATGCCTCTTTCTACTGGATGCCACCTCACCTCTTTGACAAATGCTGATCTGTAGTTTGCTAAAAGTCCAACACTTCTTCTTTTTTGGTCCAACACTTTTTAAAGAATAGGATCTGCTATCAAACCATTCTTTCCTCAGTGGTCCACTGGTCAAGCGGATACTTTGAACCCAAGGAGAGGTCTTTACATTTATGTCTAATCAATGTCATCTGAGGATTCAGCCCATAGAGGTATTCTGGAAGTCTGACTCTGTCACCCAACTAAATTAGCTGTGGCTCACAATTTTGTGTATCATCTGAGATTCTGATAAGAATTCCATGTATTCTTCCATCCAAGTCATTGATTTAAAATGTCAAACCACACACTGCTAATGAAAAATTCCTGAGAAACTTCATTAGAGACCATTTTTCTAAATGTACATAGTTATTAATGACTACTCTTTAGAGGATTCTGTTTCTCCCTAACTACATAACTGTTTAGCCTATATTCTCCATAAAGCTGGCAGTTCAGTTTTGCTGAAATCTAGGTAAATGATGTCCATAGAAATCTGTTGACATCCTAGTCCAATGATGATGTAAAAATAAATAAATAAAATGAAGTTAGTCTGGCATCACCTTGATGATGTCTTGTCTTTCTTTTTCTGGATGTTCCTTAATCATATATTTTAAAATACATTCTAGGATTCTGTCAGGAATAGACATCAAGTTCAGCGATCTATAGTTTTCACATTCTCCCCTCTTTCCTTTTTGAATACCAGAAATATTTGTCCTTTTCCATTCTGTCATTCACTTTTCATTCTCCACAGTCTTTTAAAGATCAATGCCAATGGCTCAGCAATCACACTGGACCATCATTTTCAATACCCTGGGATGTAGGTGGTCAAAATCATGTGACTTGGGATCCTCGTATTTATCCCCTTAGGTTTCAACTCCTTTTTAAGTATTTCTTGTTCTGTCTTTCCCAGTCTAAAGCTCATTTTCTGTGCTGAACCTTCCTTTGTAGAGTCCTTTGCTACATCTATGTCCCACATCCTAACTCTTGGTATAGCCCAGGGCTCTGCCTGAGTCCTGTTCCATTCTCTTTATGTACTTTCTCCATGATTTCATCAGCTGCCATGGACTCACCTATAATCTCTATGCAGATGGGTTCCCACACTGATATAATGAACTTTAGTGTCTCATCTGAGCTCCACCTCATCATCATCAATTGTCAATTGGACATTTTCAAATGGATGCCCTATACATACCTCAAACTCAGTATGTCCTAAGTTGAACTTTTTATCTTTTACCTTAATTACTTTTTAAAATTTCTATATTTCTTTTCATAGTGTTATCATCCTTTTGGTCATTGAGATCAGCAGCCTTGAAGTTATTCTCGAAGATTTTGCTTTCCCTCACCCTACCTATTCAACAAATTCTCAAATCTTGCTGTTTCTATTGCCACAGAGTCTGCTGTGCCTGTTCCATTCTCTCCACTCATACGGTCACCTTCCTAGATCAAGTCCTCGCCACCTGTTGCCTGAATTATTAGACTCTGGGCTTTCCATCTTCTCCACTCCAAACTTCCTTCCATACAGCCACCAGAACAATCTCCCTATTGCTTCTTAGGCAAGATACAAACTTAATAAAGCATTAAACCCCTTTTTATTATTTAAAATTATTTCATCATTTAAACCCCTTTGCAATCTAGCTACATTTTACTCCCACCTTTGTTCTTCCCTTTTCATTTCCTCCTCCCTTCTTTTCCATTCCTTCTTTCTTTTGCTTTCTTTCCTCTCCTTCCTTCTCTGACATATAACACACACACTTTTAAGCATTCATTTACTTGAAATAATTTTTAATTTTATAATGGCTATTATAACAAAACAGTGTTATTTAATGAGAAAAAAGCCTCAAATAAAAGATGTCATTTAGTATTTATTTATAAGACTCAATTTACCTCTCCAGGCTTATTGTACATCATTTTATCTCATGCATTTTTAAGTTTTAACCAAACTGATCTGTTTACTGTTCTCTAACTATAGCATTCTCTCTTCTATCCCCATACCTTTGCATAGGATGTCCATCATGCCTGGAATCTATTGTCTCTGCTTCTTCAAATTTCTAGCTCTGATTTGTGGCACCTCCTATAGGGAAATCTTTGCTGATTGCCTTTACTACTGGCATTTTTCCTCCATTTCTCATCAAATTATGTATATATTTACATGTCATACCCTATTGTCCTGAAATTCAATAAAAGTAGACTGAGGCAAATATTATCTGAGCAAGGTAACAGTTTATCGGCAGGGTGCAAAGCTTCCAATAGCGTGGGTCTAATGACTGCCTCAGTTAGCCAAAACTCCCTGAGCAGGACAGCTTCCCTTTTATAATTTTGGGGGATACAGAAGAAAGAACGGGACTGTATAGGTGACGAACAAGTTATGACTGATTATAGGGTTGAGGTGTAAAGGACAATATAATTAGCTGGAAACTGGGAATGAGGGGCTAGCAACAACTCCCACCTTTCTACTATGACTAAAAAAAGTCCATTGTTTGAGTCCACCTGCAAGTTTAGAGATAGTGGATCAGACTTCTTTGTATAGCAAACCAGACATCCACGAAGGATGGCTTGGTGGTTTAAAGATACTAGACCAGACTCCCTGGTGCCCATCCACATCCTCCAAGGATAGCAGATTTACTTGAGGCAAGAACAGAACAGTGATTAGCAAGAGAACTGGATTTCTAAACTTAACTCATTACTGGCCGGTTGAATTTCTGAACTAAGTTTAGAGACAAAGAACCATGACTTTGGCAGTTACAGGACAAAATCAATAAACTATAAATAGGATCAATAAAAAAACGATACAGAATCAGCTTAATCTTCTAACTACCCAGCAGAAAGTAAGCTCTTTGGGGACATCCAACTTTTTTTTTTGTTTTGTTGATGCATCCTAAGCACTTAGCCTAGTGCATTGTAAGTACTTAATAAATGCTTGAAGGATTGCCAGGGAAAATAGAACAAAATAAGAATTAAATAGTTTCCTTCTTTCCAGTGTCCCTGACCCATTTACTCCACATGGCTCTCCTATTCCACTACAATGAAAACTTAAAAATTTCAGTGCTGCAGATAATAGCTCATACGGTTCAAGCAGTTTTCAAAGCATTACAATAATCTTACCAGTCACATAAGAGTTCATTGCAATGATATCTGACATATATATATATATGTACATGTTCTAAGTGGTTTTAAAAATATATATTATCAATAGCAATGATGCGAGGGAAACATCACATGGTGAGTAAGTCTAAGTAGATACTGACAAGACCCTTCAAACTCTTAAGAATATGGAGTATGCAGAATAAGGAAAATGTGGTTCAAGATTTTTATTACTACCTTGGGTAAAGTCTGAGGTGAAATGCTCATCATGTCTGCAGAAAAAATGAAGCTGAGAGGGATAGCAAATATACTGACGGAATTAGAATTCACAAATACAGTCTGAAAAGGTGGGCTGAAACAAACATGATAAAAATTTAAAGGTCTAAATGTAAAAATCCTACACTGGTGTTAAAATATCAACTACAGGAATGCTATCTACCATGGAAGAGACATACTCAGAGAGTAGTTCATGCGAACAAGACCTAGAAGTTTTAATGAACTACAGGCTCATTATGAGCACAGAGCACAGGACAGCCAAACAATCCAATAACATCTTAGGTGATATTAACAGAGGGACAGCATCCAGAATACAGGAGATGGTAGCTTCACTGAACTCCACCATCGTCAGACAACATCTTGGACACTGTATATTGTTCTGGATGGCACATTTTAGAAGACACATTCACTTGGCTAAATCATGGCCAAAGGAGATGAGCAGACTTGAAAGAATTCAATATGAGGACCAGTTTAAAGGACCAAAGCTGTTAAGATAAAAGAAAACTCAGGGAGAGATGTGATGACTGATTTCAATTATTTGAAAGATTGCCATGAGAGAAAGAATTAAGAGTTGCTCTTCTTGGCCCCTGGGGGACAGAACTCATGGCAATAAAGAAGATTTGGGCTGAACATAGCATTAATCCTCCACTGAAATTATCCCACAATCATAGCATGAAGTTGACTCTGAGTTCATGAAAGGTATGCCCGCATGGCACAAAATACCACATTAAATAGACTCTCCACATGAGCCTTATCTATAGCCAAACTAAGATTGTGAAGACAATTTGGCTGCATAACAGTAGCCAGAGTTTTAACGGCACTTTATGTGCAAAGCACCTCACAAATATTATCTTATTTTAACTATTCTCACAATAAATCTTAGAGGTTGGTGCCATTATTATCCCAATTTCATAGATTAGGAAAACAGAGGCAGTCAAAAGTTCAGTGATTTTTCTGGGATCCCACAGCTAGTTAGGATCTGAGGCCACATTTGAACTCAGGCCTAGTGCTTGATTTGCTGTACTTTCAATCTACACAGTGATGATTTTTTGGCCTCAGCTCTCAAAGTCGACCATGTTGGAGAAAGGCTGTGATCTGCATTTGTGGAGGGTCTACCTGGACTAAAGAAACCATTGGTTCTTGAAGGGTAACAATACAATAGCAATAGAAGGTCCATTGTGACATGGTAGTTAGAGAGACAGCTTTGGCATCAAAAATGACTCTGATGCACGTAGCCTATGATTCCTCTGAAGCTACAGTTTCATCCTGGGACAGGGTTCAGAGCCATTTCTTCTTCCTTTCCACCCCCAAAGTGTGAGAGAATCCAGCCCCCACTAGGAGTCCAAGTTAGACTCTTACTTTCCCACTACCATTGTCAGAGCCATAGTCAAAAATGAAGGCAGGGAATGGAAAGGGTCGAAAGAGTTGTTTAACCAATCTCACAGAAAAAACTGAAAACAAAAACCATTCAATTATTGTCAGTTTTTAAAATTTATATTCACTGCTATTTGTCTATCTGGGATACCTATGGATACCTATTTTGGGTGACTTCTAGATACCTGTTATGTAAATGTAATACAAAAAAATCCTCTTTTGCTTGCCACTACAATATCCTATGCCTAACCTTCCCCTGTCTTAAAAATCATCAAGAATAAATGGGTCTGTGTTTTTTATTTCTATATTACATAAACAAGTCAAAAAAGAGTTTGACTCATCCATTGTGTGACTAGGAGGCCTCTCTGTATTTATTATAGAGTGATTATACAACTGGACAGGGTGCAGGGTTGGGGAAAACAGGGTACACGTCTTTAAACATTTTCTCTGAAGGTACTCCTAGTTCTCCTTTGCTAGTATGCAAGACTGAAGATACAATATTTGGCTAGAAATTCAATTCTACAAGCAATTCCATATTATACCTGCTGTTCTAATCACCATGGTAGGCTGTAGGAATTATAAAAACTGGACAACATTGGCCTTGCCCTTAAGAACTTTCCCAATGTAGCAAGAAGACCTTCTATAGAGGGTTCTAGGAAACAGCTCGGTTAGAATATAGCTTGTCATGCAGCTTATTTCACCTTACAGATAATGCCCTTACCCTTGTGTCGAGGAGAAAACAAAAACAAAAACATTTGGGAGAAAATGTCTACCGGGGGAAGGGAATCACTAAGTTTCAAGGGGAAAAAAAATCTTTCAAACCCAGCCTATAAGAAGGAAATAAGATCAGTGGGAGAAGGGAGAAAGAGTTTGACTCATCCACCCACCAACTCACAGTAGGCTTGAAAAATAAGCAAGAATTTTCCTCGCTGGCATAAAAGCACTACTGGATTTTTTTTTCTGAAAGGGACATGATCTCTGCTGACTATGGTCTCACTAGCTTGGGGTTAGGGGGTAGGTTTGTATATTGTTCATTGCATTTCCTTTGCTGGTATAATACTCATTTGTAAATGATGTTAACAAACTGACTCTGAGGGTTAGAGGAAAATGAGAACATGTGAATTATCCTTTGGTGGCATCATCTCTTCCATCCTGGTGCTAACTTGTCATTTGCAATTCTAGCCTAATTTACCACCTTTGGGAACAAGAGAGTTTGATACGGATGACTCATTTTAGAAAGATGGACTCCTTCCTACCAGCCTAGCCCATAAGCACCTTGAAGACAAGTGGCATGTCTTTTGCATCATCTCACACCCAGACTAGTGCAATAGACCTCCGGGTTGATCCCCCTGCCTCAAGTCTCTCCCCACTACAGTCTGTCCTTTTGCTCAGTTGCCAAATTGATCTTCATAAAGTACTGGCCTCACCTTGTCTCCTCTCTACTCAATCAATTCCAGTGGCTCCTTATTACTGGAATGTTCAGATATAAAATTTAGCATTTAGTTGGGTTTTTTTTTAGTTATTATCCTTTTTTGAGGGGTTAAGTGACTTCCTCAAGGTCACACAGCTAATAAGTGTTAAGTGTCTGAGGCTGGATTTGAACTCAGGTCCTCCTGATTCCGGGGCTGTTGCTCTATTCACTGTACCACCTAGCTACCCCAAGCATTTAGTTTTTAAAGCTAAACTGGACCCTTCCTATCTTTCCAGTCTCCTTACATTTCAATACCCTATTTGCACTCGACAGTCCTGGGATACTAGCCTTTTTTTTTCCCTGTTCCTCAAACAGAGCACTCACTCCCTCTCTAAATTCAGGGCTTTTTCACAAGCTGTCCTTCATGCAAAGAAGGTTCTTCTCCTTCACCTCTGCCTCCTGATTGCCCAGTCCTCAATCAAGATTTGGCTTAAGAGGCAGTTAGGTAGCACAGTGAATAGAGCACTGGGCCCTGGAATCAGGAGGACCCGAGTTAGACCTGTGCCAAAGGATGGCATGGCTCTCTGTGCTGTTGTGGTTTATTATTTCCACTATGATGGAATTGGATTACTGGTTTTGAAATTTGGTTTTCTGGTGTCTAAAAAATGTTTTGCTTCTGTCTTATATATGGAGAGTCTGTTATATTTTGCTATTAAGCACCATGCAGGCATATTTAAAGTGATTGTGGGCACTGTGAATTGTGCTACACTGGTGCTACATTCCCCCCCCCATTAGAATGTGAGCTCCTTGAGGATAAGGACAATGTTTTTTCCTTTCTTTAGTATGCCCAGCAATAAGCGCAACTCCTGGAAAATAACAGGTGTTTACTAAATTCTTTGTGCAGCTAGGTGGTGCACTGGATAGAATACCAGGCTTTAAGTCAGGAAGACTCATCTTCCTTAGTTTAAATCTAGTTTCAGACACTTACTAGTCACTTAACCCTGTTTACCTCAGTTTCCTCATCTGCAAAATTATCTAGAGAAGGAAATGGCAAATCATTGCTATATCCTTGCCAACAACAACAAACTCACAGAAGTCACAAAGAGTAAGACAGAGCTTAAACAAATGAAAAACAACGACAACAAATGCTCTTAACTATATGTCTGCTCACTCCCATGCCTTCCTTATTTCTCTCTGTTTTGTAAATAATGGGTGCTTAATAAATGTTTAAGTAATTAGAACCCCACTAAACACAGTCAACAATTTACTAGAATTTTATTAAAACACTGAATTTTGAGAAAAAAATCATTAGAAAATAAATCAGTAACAGAAATTGTGTCTTTAAAAACAACAACAAATGATAACTTCTAAGTGACATTTAAGTCTGTGTACCTTTAGCCCCATTCCCTACAACTGACAGAGTAATTACCACGATGACCTCAAGGCCTTAACAGATTAACAGATTTTTTTTCTATCATGTGAAAGTTCAATCATACTTAGAGCACTATATATTTACTAAGGCAAGGAAATGGGATCAGATAGACTTGAAAAATATTTTGAACATGGGTCAAAAGCAACAGGGTTTTCTGCTTAAGCTACAATGAACAAGAAAATTAATGAGCAGTGCCATTTTTGAACATGTTAGTTAACTTACTTTTTACTGTACTTTGAGATCTGAGCAAATTTTAGACAATTTTTTGCTATATACTTACTTCAAAGACAGGAAAGACAGCATGATACATTGGAAAAGCATGCCAGCTTTAGTCAGAGAACTTGGTTTCAAATCCTAATTCCAATTAAACATTTATTAAGTACCTAGTATTTGCAATGTAGAAAGCACAGATAAATTAGAAATGGGGAGACATAGTCAACGCGCACTTATTAAGTACATACGTAGTATATATCAGAAAGGGTATTACATTCTGGAGATAAAAAAAATAAAGGCAAAACCACCATCCCTGACCTCCAGTAGTGTCACTGCTAATGTGATCTTGGGCGAGTCAATTTCATTTTTTGCACCTCATTTTTTTCCTCAGCTCTCAAAAGAAAAAAAAGTTTGGACTAGATGGGCTCTCAGGAGAATTCCAAATTTAGCTCTATGATCCTATGATTCTTCCACAGCATTCCTTAAATGGTACCACAGAAAGC